>OY735235.1:24812696-24820196 GCA_963457665.1 Thysanoteuthis rhombus
CAAAAGCATTTGTTGTATGATCATTGTCAATAAACTTGAATTAAAATAAGTACTGCATTTTACAGCATATAAGACGTACAGTTATAATTAAGACAAAACACTGAAAATATTTCGCTTTGCCCGAAACGCCGGTATTATGACTAGGTGGCCGTTCAAGAAGCTCGAAATGGACAACTATAAGCTTTGAATTAGTTTCAGGGAGCGGTTGGTTTCTCAAATACCTTTATAATCCTGCGTCCTATACGGTGGTAAATACAGTACATAAGTCACTTATATTCAGTTTTGACTGTATCGCGTACATTGTGTGTGTGCAGTTATATAATCTAGATCATTTCTGCCTGGCACATGTACAAAAAAGGAAGATTGTGTTGCACCAGAGCCTGCAAGCCTTAATTTTTTTTTACGTTGGTTCAAACCTCAATCGCCGTCGTTAGTGTGAAAGATGCAACTACTTCTGCCACTCATCAAATTCTGCTGTGTGTGTGTGTGTGTGTGTGTGTGTGTGTGTGTGTGTAAATAATATGATCTCCATGGACTTCTCTTTTCCTGTGCTGTATGGTGTGATGGTGGGCAACATCGTCCCTGGGTTTTCAATCAATATGTCGTGTACTGTATACGTAAATCCATCCACACGATATCGTATATCTCGGTTGAATTAATCTGTAGATGCACGCACAGGCGGAGATGTAATTCTATGTCGTTTCGATTCCTACCAGTTCCTGTCTTTTCTCTTGTTGTTCCTCCTCCCCGGCTCCTCTCTGTTTCTGCTGCTCACTTGTGCTGTCAAAAAAAGTACAAAAGATCTCCAAGTACCTCTCATACCACGCGCTCATCGTTATGGAGAGGTGGAATAACTTGAAGAGATACGGCGATAATTTGCGAAGCAGCCAAGCGATTAAGTTTTGGATTAGCGAGAGAAATTGACAGCCTAGATTTCTGTTCGTTTTCTTTTTTTTATACATTTATTTACTGCAAATAGGAAGGGGAACGTTTTCAATTAATAAACTCGTCTCTCTTGGAATGTTATTAATACAATATCTTTATTTTGTAGTGTTGTGTGTGTGTGTAGACTTATATATACCAGAATATCTTGAATGGTGAGGGTTTTTCATGTAGTTACGGTATTGCTATACAAATTAATGTATCTATGTATAAACTGAAAAAAAATGCTTTAAATTATAATACAACATTAAACAGTGTGGTTTTGAACAGTACAGATAATTTTGGAGTGAATTAACCGCACTTATCAAGGTATATGTATTTATCAAGTACAAGAAAGTTACTCACACACGTAGGAGATATGGTCCACTTCATTTGCAGGTGCAAAAATATAATTTCCGTAATGTATAAATAAATTTTCCCCAAGTTGTGCTTTTTATTTCTTACCTTAATGAGTCTGATGGATACCTCCAGCATTTTTATTTATTTATTTATCATTAGGTGTGTTGTGGGGGCAGTACTTCTTGCTGTAAATGATGAAATGTATTGATGTTTTCCCATCTTGAAGATTATTATTGATATGGTTAGGATAGATTAAATACAAGATAATATTTGTACATTTTTAAATAATTCGATTTGAAAAAAATCCTGCAAATCAAGACCTAATTGGATTTTTATCAGAATATATATTCAGCAAGAAATTATCTAAGTGGGGTGATATTATTAATTTTTGACAACTATTTTCCCTAATCTTAATTTATTCTCGCTTTTTAATCACCCAGTAGTAACAAAAGATAAGTAAAATTAGGATGAAGGCAAAAGAGTGGTAAAAAAAAATTAATAATAATGGTTTACAATTTATGATGTATGATTTTAATAAAAATAAAGATAAGATATTTTTATATAATGAAATAAGTTGTGTGTGCACGTTTTTCTATAAGCTACAATTTATTTTATCAGCTTCTAACACTGAGATATTATTACTTAATTGGAAATACGAGGAGCATAAAGGATTTCAGGCCTTAGAAAACAGTTTTTATCTTTTGTTGTTCTGTATATGAAATACTTTCTCCATATTCCCTCTCTTACACACACACACAAGAACGGAAAATACGTATGGAATGTGTGCTTTAGAAAATTCTCTCTCAAAAGAGAAAAGACATTCTTTAAACACTCTTTTATTTCGTTATAAAAATTCTTATTGATAATTTCACCTATTCTTTTATCTCTGTATTATATATATATATATATATATATATATATATATATATAAACTCGCTTAAAATAAAAACACGTGCCTATCTCCCAATGTATCGTAGAAAGATAAAATAACTAAAAAAAGAAAATTATATAGAATAATACACACAATGAAAAATCGGATAAATTAAATCATGAACGAAAATCTTGTATGAAATTTGAAGAAAGATAATAGAAAGCTGCATTTTGCATAAAATAATAATGAACACAATATCTAAATTTCCAAATCAAATATAAAAATCATGAAATAATAAATATTGTATGAAATTAAAAAGATTAAAAAAACTAGATTTTTTCATCTTTCAACTATATTCCTTGTATTTATTAATTAGAAACCGTGAACCAAAACTGTCAACATTAGTTTCTTTCAGTTTTCAAGTTGGTCTGGCTGGCTATCTATCTGAGTATGTATCACGCGTACAGGCTGCACAAATGGAGCTAAGGGGCTGAAAATTTAAACGTTTACTCCTAGTGTCAACAAAAGAATATTTTTGGCTTTTTTTTCTCACCCTTTCTAAATTTTTTAGAGGTTAGTTCAATTCTCAATGAAAGTTTCTGCTAAATTGATCCCTTATTTTGTGTCCGCTTGCTTTTTTTTGTTGTTGATAATTCAGACTTTTTTCTTGTGATCATTGCCGAACAAAACGTGAGATAAGTAACTTATTCATTGATCACCCCCTTTTCCAATTTGTCTAATTGATTACCCCTAACATGCTGCCAAAAGACGTTGGATGTATGACGGTTTCAATTGATTGACTACCCAGGCCTATTTCAATAATGTTTTGGAAAAAAGAAAAAAGGAATTAGTGCGTTGGGGGTGATTGGCATACATACATACATACAAATCCAGAAATAATAAATCTTGTATTAAATATTGGAAAAAAGATAATAAAAAAAAACTGCACTTTTCAATGTTTCCACTTTATTCCTTGTATTTATTTATTTCAATAGAGTTTTAGAAGGAGAGGATGAAGAATTTTTGCTGGGTGTGGATGGTGGGGCTCACAGGGCGTGGATGTTGAGGGGAAGTGAACGTCTGTTTATCTGTCCCCCGAGACAAAACGAAGATCAACTTCTCCATCAAACCAATAAATTCCTCCGACTTGGCTCTGTGTTCTGGAGGTTGTAAATTTATCCTTGTGATGCTTTTAAATCTCCCAAGAGGCCCACGCACATGCACACACACACACACACCTACTGCCTATAATAGACGTAGATATATTCCGCTGTCTTTTTCTTTCTCTTTTCAAGGCTTTATTGTTGTTGCAGGTTTTCCTGGTCTGACTTATATTCCACACAACGCGTGCTTGGTCGCATAATAATATATAAATTCCTTCTTGTCTCACTTAAATCATTCTCGATCCCCCTCCCCAGCAGTTTATGTGCACACCTATAATACATATATCGTACCACTACCCCACACACCCTTGCTTTCCTTTTTCCTTGTCTTCTTTCTCATTTTTCCTTTGCTTTCCCTTTTCTTCTTCATTTCATTCTCTTCTTTCTTTCTCTTTCCGATGGCTTTCCCCTTTCCCTTTCATGTTATTTCTACCTTTTTTTTCTTCTCTTGCTTTTTATTCGCTCTCATTTTTCTTCACTATCCTCTTTATTAGCTCTCTCTTTTTTTTTTGTTCGTCGCTTTCTTTTTTTTTCTCTTTGCTTCACTATTCCTGTTCTTTCACCTTTTTCCTCTTTATTCTTTTTCTTTCTCCTTGCTTTTTTTCATTCTCTTCAGCCCTCCCAAATTACCCTTTTCATTCATTTTGTAGTGATTTTCTTTCTTGTTTTCATTCTGCCTTTTTCTGTTCCCATTTCAATGTTTGATTCCGTCTCTCTTTTTTCTTCTTCCATATTCTCTTTCGTCCTCTGTCTCTTTCTCTCTCTCTCCCCCTCTCTGTATTTTAGCCCCCCACCCCTCATGATTTATTTATGCTTTTTTTTCCAACCTCAATGCCTTCACTCGAGTCTCCTTTTTTTCTCTCTCTCCTTCTCTCCGAAACAAAAAGCTTTTTGTTTCACCTCAAATATTTTGTCACTTTTTCGCAGCAAGACTTTTTATTGTTCCCACAATTCATCATCATCGCTCCCCTTGTCTCTTCTCCCCTTGCAACCCTGAACTGCTCCCCCTTTTTATGTTTCATCTTTTTATTCTGTTAAATGAATCACTTTGCTCCCCTCCTTGTAGGGAAAAAAATATGCCTCAAAGATTATTCCTCGCCTCATCATTCATAATTGTTTTCTTAATACTGTCTATCCCCCCTCTACACGTTTATACACACACACACACACACACACACACACATTATACGCATGTACATTGTTCCGTAGCAAAAGAGTATACACAGACTACTCAGCATTTATACACTCATTTCTTTAACAAGTGTATACACACAAACACGTTCCCACAGCATCTTAGCAAATATTTATATGGCCACTCACTTCAGTGTGTGCGTGTATGTATGTATGTATATATATATATATATATATATATATATATATATATATATATATGGTGAATTTCGTGCCGAACATACTCCTCAGTGACCGGCAAGGTTTTGTTCTCGATTTTTATTCTATAATTGCAGGATCAAAACACATTGTCGGTTACTGGTGAGTGCGTTAGGAACAAAATGTTAACATTCACCGGGTATATATCCGTGTAATTCTCATTTTTCTAAATGTATATTAAAAGCTCTATTTACTGTGTTATATGTGATATAGCACGAGCAACGAATAAAATCTGTTTTCTATTACTTCATGTACTCTTACAAATTGAAAATACATTATGATGTGTGTGTGTGTATATATATATATATATATATATATATATATATATATATAATGTAGGCACACATTATTATTGATGATGATAGAAATAATAATAATTGAAATAGACTTTTATAAGACGAGGCATTATTTTCATCTGAAAAAAAAAATTATGCCTTAGTGACGTAAAAACGAATATTATTTCGTTGTTAGATTCAAAAGATTGATTTGCAATTTCTAAACATGCAATAACAGAAAATATCAACAGGGCTTGTTTTATATTTTACAGGTTTTGTTTTTCATTACCCAAAGCAAATAATATTTAATACATCTCATGATTACTGTTTTGTTGAACGACTGCGTGTATATTTTTATTTTATACACTTCATTTTTCTTTCCTTTTTTTTATTCTATCTCTTTTAGCTAAGAAAATAGTTTTGCTAAGTGATTCAATATTAATACTCTTTCTTGAATTCTTATTAAAATCATTGGATTACTTTGTCAATTATTTATAAATATAATTACTTGGTATTCAAATATTTTGTTTGTGTTTGCGTTGAAAACTAATATTTAATTATTTTTTCCTTTCCCCCTCTTCTTTATGTCTGTGTTATTTTATTAATATATAAGAGTTTTCAAAAAAGAAAAAGGGTGGGGCCCTTTTGGTGTTGATGTAAGTGGGGCCATCTGTTCGTACTAAATGGCACCGAACCCACTTCCATCTTTTTTTTTTTTATTCTGTCTTTTTATCTTTTCCATTTCAATAATTCTCTCCCCTCCTGTTCACCAAAGAAATGGGTCTGCTCTCAAGGCCCTTATTAACAGTTTACGTACGTCACGGCTGAACCTTAGACCTCAACAACCCCTATTAGAAAAATAAATGATAAAATTAAGAGATCTGATTAGTCACTCAGTAGAAACCGAATCTTCTGGCAACATCCTGTGTTGGGTGTGATGAATTAAAAAATTAGAAGAATGATTGATCAATATACAAATTACTTTTCTCGCCTTTTGTTGGGCATTGATCTCTTGAAAAAATTTTTGAACGAGCATGAATGCTGCCGCAGACGAACTGGACCAGTTTAGCATAAACTTACATTGCAGTTTGAACCACACTGATGTAACATATTTGGGGGGGGGGAGTTAAGAAAAAATCAAAACAAAAAATCTTCCTTTTTTTTCTGTACTCCTTAATATATCGCTGCCAAAATCGTTACTCGGACTTGCTAATTACTGAGCAAAATAGTTTGATTATCTCAAGTGCTTCTTAGAATTAGACACGGAGAAATTGTTTTAATTCATTCAAGGGTGAATTATAAAAATACCAGGTGTTCGGGCTTGGAACACACAGAGTTGCTGTTGGGTTCAAATCTCATGCTTAACAATTTGTGTATGTGTGTGTGTTAGTGGTTCATTATCTAGATGTGTTAACTAATTACCTAATTTGTTAATTGCATTAATTACTTTCTGAGGGTTTGGGTTGGATAATCTTTGTCATAATAAGCAAAGTCACACTTCCGTCTGTAACGCTTTGAAAAAAAAAATTCTTGAAAGGGATGGAGGTAGAGAAGTTCTGTGAATATAATTGCAACACATTCTGCAAAGAGTATGTGGAGGGGGAGAGAAGCAGAGTAGGAGTGTGCGAAAGGGTAGAAGGTGAGACATAAAAATATCCGCTATAGGGGAATGGCTGATTTGTCTGTTGAGAAGAGGATTGCACTCGCTTTACAGTGTCTGCAAGCGGAAGATTTGATAAGGTGTCTTGGATGATCATTTCAGGCAGTTTTTATGAATTGATACTGCAGTGCTTTAGATTCCCACCCCTGGGTATATCATTAGCAAAGCAGCAGGTATTCCACTAGTTATATTGAATTCATAATGATTTATTTAGAGAAGTATTTAAGCTTTGACTTCAACTACGAAAATATGAATTACCATATATTTTTCAATGTAACATAAGGTTTTTTTTACAAAAAATAAAAACCCAAATTAGCAGTTTGACTTCTACTCAGGTCAGTCACAAATGGCTGATACGTCTATATGAATAAAGTGCACATTGCAATTAGCAAGTGATAATGACTGTTGTATTAACTCAATTTATTACCCTGGTATTGTATGAAATGCTCACTAAGTAGTGTATGGTGCGTACATAGTGTGTAATATATATTTGGATCCTTTTTTTATCTCGGGTAGATCCATGATCCCTGATGAGGATTTGACTTTTACCACCTGATGTTGGAGATGAAAGAAATTCATGTTCTGGTCCCAGCTGACCAATTGCCAACAATGGTCTATTCAGAAGGAAATATCTTTCATCATGACATCACGGCAAAATAACATTGGCTTATGGTATTCAGTTAATTTTCAGATATTTAATCTGAACGTGTCTTATACTCATAGTCAGCTTATATTTAAGAATATATGGTTACACGAATTGATGATCAGAGGCTTTCTTCAATAATTTCTCTCATCTTTTCAAAGATTCAGTTTCAAACACAGCCAATTAACAACCTCAAAATAATGATCAGCTCTTTGAGG
>OY735235.1:24822696-24832696 GCA_963457665.1 Thysanoteuthis rhombus
TAAAAGGAACCTTATTTTTTAAAAATGAATTTTGGTCATCCCTGACCAAGTAAGTCGTCAATTTCAATTTTGATGAATAATCTAGAGACCTAGCCTCTACATCAGTACAGATTTTTTTTTTTACATACCATAGTAATCATTTTTGATCCCCAATTTTTACTAATCTGTGGTTGACCTGTTGTGAGGAAAATCCTTGATAGCTGGCCAAATATCCTATGTAGTAGTATAAGTCTAATTTTGTTTATCTGTTTGTGACCCCTTAGTAGCCGAAATAGGTTTTGATGCCAGATGTTTTGAATTGAGGTAACCCTAAAACATGCTAAAAGCCCCCAAATCAGCGTGTTGTCTGGATTTATGCTCATCCTTATCTATATCATAACTGATTTGTCAAGGGAGATACCTATTATATGCCAAGTATAGAATTATTTCCAATTATTTATTTGTAAATGCATAAAAATAATAGGTTCATTCTGGTCACATCAGATTGCACTAATTTTCTCTTAAAGGATGACCCAACGGGTTGTCTAGTAGCTCTTAAAACCTCTCAACCTTCAGCGACATCATGCTCAGTCTATCTTTATAAGTACTACCATTGGTATAATTTTTTTTTTCTTGCCTGACATTTGAATGTGGAATTTTTAGAAAAATTAATGATTTTCACATGAATACTTGATACTGTTATTAAAAAGTTGCAAATGATTTTTTCTTTAGATTGTTATACTGCATATTAAAATGTTTGTCTAAAACCTATTGGCCCATGGGTAATCTGCTGTCCATTGTGTACAAAAAATATCAGCTGGAAGTATTTACGTCTAAGTGGAACATGGTTTGTGGCTATCCATAACTAAAAGAGATCTTAAGTACCTCAAGTAAGTACTAATGAAAACCATGTGGACTAATTCAGCAGTTATATAATTTGCTCTAATCTATTTGGTGATATGTTGTTCTAACCATAAGATGATGATGAAAAGCATCTGGACTTGGTTTTTTAACTTTTAAAATCTTTGCTGAGCTGTGATGAAACACTCCTAGTTTATATATCTTTAGTTTTATGAGAGGCCATGAATTAATGATCTTATTAAAGATAATGTATTTGTTTGAGAGCCAGGCAAATGATTATTATTAGAAGTTATGGTAGGTTAATATGATGAAATCCAAAGGTTACTTAGAAAAGTTCAATTCAGCCTTTGAAAATGAATTGTATCATTGGAACTGATTAGAATCACTGAAGAAGCTAACATTTGTTACTTAAGTATTTATCTAAGTATTAAGGCCAGAACTGCAGAGTCTGTTTCAGTTTTAGTGAGGGGAAAAAAGTAATAATGTATTTTGAAATTAAATGGAGTGTTACAAACCATTTCATTGATTTTTGATGACTATTTACCTTCATCTTGAATTTTTAGTTATTTTTTTTATTCACAATTTAACAAAAGAACAATACGGCACTGTAGAATGGTTTACAATAACACATAATGAAATTATATAATTGTTTGTGTCTGTTTTTTTGATAAAACCAAGATGGACATAGCCTTGATAGCCCTAGTTGAAGATATAACTGGATTAAAGAATTAAAATTTTAAAATAGACGAGGAGAAATTAGGTGGTTTTATATATATATATATATATAAATATATATATATATATTGGTAAGACTACAGTGTGTATATATATATATATATATATATATATATATATATATATATATATATATATATATATTATATATATATATACTGTAGTCTTACCAAAATGATTTCCCCTGAAATGATGGGGGTATATTCATAAATAGTGGGTGAATTTGTTTTGATTAGGAGCAATTAAAAAAATATTAATTCTAGTGGCCTAATTTCTGGAAATATGTATATTAATAATCCTGGGTAGATAATTAGAATATTTGATTTTTACAATTTTATCCATTTGCTGGTTTGTTTTGTAGCTAAAATAAAAATATGGTATGGTAAAATGTGATATAAATTTAAAACAAATCTCTGTATACACTGTGATATCCATGTTCTGAAAAGTACATCATGCTGTTGTTATTTCGTTGCTAAGCCTATCAAGGTTATCTCCCTTCCTCAGCTCCTCTTCTTCCCTGTAGAAGTAGAAGAAATCATTTATTACAACAACTCACACTTGCTCATTTTCCCTGTTTCTTCCCTGGAAAGACACTTCAAAAGAAATTAATCTGACACTGCCAATTAGGTTATAAATTTTAATTAAGACTCTCAATTTAATTTTTATCTTTTCCCCTTTCTGCTTGTAAATTAGCTTCGAGGGAAATATTTTTATGTTTGTGAAATAAATGTTTCTTTCTTCTCCAGTCGTAGCAGAGATATATTTTCTTCTTGTTTTTATTTTCTTAAGAGGAAAAGATATAGTTGTATTTATTTGTTTTAAAACTATGCTCTGCACATGTTAAAGTGAGATGTTTATTACCGGTTGTGTTGTGTAGCAATTAAAGTGAGACTGCTCTCGAGTGTGTGTTTTAAAAATGCCTTGTTTGTAGCTGGGGTAACTTGATGAAGCTAGGACGCAAGGCAAATAAAGCATCTCTCTTTACCTTCTCCCACTTGATTAATTAGGAAACTAATAATAACAAATGAGGAAGTAATGATTATCGTAACAACGTCAGTGTTAATAAACTTGAAAGTAATAATAATTGTAAAAAAAAAAAGAAAGTGATACTGTAGCGTGTGGTCTACCAGGTTGTATCAGTGGTCCTGATGGACCATGGCTTTTTGGCTAAGATCACAATGAAGTATCTGTTCTTTGACACCCCCAGGCTAAGAAGTTGATCACTGTCCTGGATTGTCCTTTACCCCAGGACCACATGACCAGCATGTTCAGGCTGAGGCTTGTCCTTAGGGCATCTGCAGGATCTGTCCCATGAACCAAGTTTAGCCTGCCCCGATGACTTTGCCAAACCATGTGTGAAGACTTAAGGACTCTTGCACTGCAGAATACATCCTTTGAACTAAGTCAAGCTTTTCCCAACATCTTCAGGAAATCGTGTGTGAAGACTCAGGTTCTCTTTTTACCTTCGTAGTCATGGAGATGCAAATAAATAAACCCTGCCTTTTGGCTAAGATCAAAGTGTAGTCTCAGCTCTTATCAGCTTAATGTCTGCCACATCCTCACATTTAATGATTCATGATAGATGTTTATTCCTGATTGTGTTGTTGTTGCAGTGGGAAGGCTCACTTAGGTGCATGTTTATAAAATATTGTTGCTTGCTGGTGTAAGTTGATGAAAAAAAGATATAAGCCTCTCTCTCTCTCTTCACCAGGAGTGGATCCAAGATTTTGAACTAGTTGTGGGGTCCAATTTGAAAAAAAACAATTTCTTTTTCTTTTTCACTCTATCTGATTGGAAAATAGATATCATAATTAAAATTATTATTAATAATTAATAAAATTATTTGTGTTTTCATATTAATAAAATTTCTTTATCTTGAAAAAGAAAAAAGAAAATGTGTAATTGTGTTTTGTTTGCATGGGGGAGGCAAGCACCTAGATCCCCTGCATTCGTCCCTCCTCCGGGATTCCGCCTACTTTCTCCCACTCAATTAATTAGAAAACTTTATTAAATCCCCCAAACAGGCTCCTTCCGTAATAACAGTAATGGTGCCAGTCAGTGCTAATAGAGTTGATAGAATGTTTGATAATAGTTAAGTTAATCTTGTTTGTATTTAATCATTATTAATCATCATGTACAGTGCCACCGATAAATGAGTACAACCCTGTCAGTTTTTTTCAAAGAAAGTTCATTTTCTTCTAAACCAAACAGAGCAGGATTTTATTATTTCTAGTTGAGCATTACATAATCAAAACTGATATCATCATGACTTATGATCTGTTTCTACAGCCTGGTCTTGAAGATATCTATGTGTTGCAGTCCAAAAATGAGTGCATCCCATATAAAAATATATTTGGGGCAACTGTTTCATTCATTTATTTTAGAAATCTGAAAAGATGTCTTGCGGTTAGCAGAATTTTCTGACTCCTTTATAGAAAAAAAGTTACAATTATAGCTTCCTCCATAAATTCATTTGTTTTATTTCTTTTTAAGATTTTTTTTATAGATTTTTCTTTTAAAGATTTTTTTTCTTAACATTTGTTTAAATGTCTCCACATGAACATGACATCAAAACAAAAGATTTTTTCTTTTAATGTGAGGTTTAACCCAAAATAATATTTACGAAGAAAGAATTATTGTGTTTGACTCCTTTTCATTTTTATATCATTTTTATTTTAATTAATTTTTGCTCCAATTTACTTTTATTTCTTTTTTATTTCTTTTTTATTTCTATCAATTTTTATTTCATTAATTTTTTTTATCTTTTCATTTTACTATTCTCATTTTTATCTTTATTCATTTTTTATTTTTTATTTCTTCAATTTTTACTCCTTTTATTTCAATTTATTATTTTTTTGTGTCGGTTGGGGGTGTTGTATTTGTCACATATATCAACTGTTTACCATTTTCTCTCCCCCCATTTTCTGAGTGTCACACAATGGCTCAATACTGTCACTGAAGAATGACTCTACAAAATATTTTATTGTTTTCAAGTGGGGAAGGATGGCGTAATTTATTCAGCACCTCTTCTCGATTGTCTCAACCTTCAACAACTTCCACTTCTTCCCTTCCTGTCTATTTGTTTTCTTCTCCTTGTTCTTCATTTTTTTGATCAATTTATTTGTCTGCTCATTTTTTGTTGTTGTTGTCCCACCTCCCCTCCCATTATCCATTTATTGGGGGTGAGGGATCGATTTGAAATTTTTTTCTCAGGAAGTTTGTTCTTTAGAGGCAGGATTAAAATGAGCTCTGTGAAACCATTCTCTCTCCTTCCTGCTCTCTTTACTCACTCATACACACATATACTCTTTCTCTCTTACAAGGGCACACTCACACTTTACTTGCATAATCCCCTCACTCTAACACATAGAGGGGTAAAAGAAGAAATTATGATTGATCAGGAACAAAAAAAAATCCTTAAAAAAAAAAACCCAAAAGAAATTGCTCCTTCCTCCAGCTCCTGCCCGTGGAAAGAGAAAGAGAATTCCTTAAATATTTCAAAAATAATAAAAGACCATTCAACTGTTCCATTAGCTTTCATCTTGTCATGTTTTTTCTTCTTCAGTACCTTTTTAATACCATTGTTGATTACTCAGTGTTGGAAAAAATCCATTGCCAAAGATTAGAATGTCCTTCTACTGCCCCCTCACCAACACCTTTCTTTAGGCTTTTAACTTTATTTTCAAATCTGACAAATTTGCACTTGAAGAAAAAAAAACCTGGATAACAATTTATAACAAATTACAAACACTGACAATGCTAAGTTGAATGCATGTATTCAGAACCTATTTCTGGCCACAGACCCTTTAAGAGGTTCCAGAGCCCACCATCAAATAGGGATACAACATGAAGAGTAGGATTTTATTCATGAGTACATTAGTCGATGGCCCCCTTCAAATTTGTCTGGGCCCCCAAGGAGGCTTATGCCCCTTTTTTGTTTGCTGGTTTGATAACTTGGAAAGAGAGCATTAAATAATTTGATTTTTGGTAGATAAGGCAATGCTAGTTTTCAAGGGTATATGTATAGTAAATTAGTCTAAGCCCATTTTTTATGGCATATAAAACACACAAGGAAAATCTCAGTAAAAATCCTCCTTAATCTGAGGCTTAGTGAGCCTGAAGCATTGAGCGCTAATGGCAGAACATTTACCATTCATTTTTATTCCACTACGCTTTATTAAGGTTATCAGCTATATCGACTTACCATTGCCAAAGCCTAACATATGTGGTTATTTAGTGCTTATTGTATCTGTAGCAGCTATCAACCTAGCCTGTTGTTGAATGTTTATCATAACTGTCATTGAAGTTAGGGGAAATGGACTTGTATATAATAATAGGAACTGAAGAGTTGAAAAAAAGTAAAAAAAAATCCAATGTGAAAGGAAGATTACCTATGGGGTCTGTGGGTATTTCAGATTCAGAAACCTGGTGAATGGCACATTCAGGTGTATATCTGCATATCTTGATAAAATTGCATATACCCAGAAGTTTCAATGTGTGCAAGTGGGATAGAAATCCAAAACTCTACCTAATCTTCAATACTGACATGCGAGGGCTTGCACACGCGAATACACAGTTGAGATTATATCTATGTATTTCTTGTTTTTTTTTTCTCCCCATGTGGATATCCGTTTTGACTGCCCATTGAGAAGTAGTGTCTTCTTCACCATAATTTCTTAGCCTTACAGAATCTCTCCAATTTGCTTGCAGAAAATATCTGCAATAAGAAAATAACACGAGGCTCTCCATTTCCGATGGAACTCCTTACTCTCCTTTTGACCGCCTTCTTACTCTCCTCATTTCTTTCTCGTCTTTGCACCTAAAAAGCCTATCATTATCTTTATCTCTTTTGCCTCAGTGGAAACATTGCAAAGTCCAGCATTCACTTGGTTCGCACTAATACTCTATCATATATAAATGCAATTTGGATGCGAGATGAAGATATTTCTCATTATGAGCTGGGGGGAGGGTGTAGCCCCTCCCGGGGGGATTGCAGTGCAATGCTTCCTGATTATTCCTCCATTCACTATAAGTATCAAAATTGCACTTTCTCTTTCATTGGCAAACACGCACCTCCGCTGTTTTCTGGCTCTTCCAAATAGTTTGTCAAAATAAGTTCCTTGTTTGACGTGGAAATTTCGAGGCTGCAAGCACATTACTGGTATTTAAGGGTGACTGTGGCAGAAATGTAATGTCCATCTTCATGTCTTGAAGCTTTGCCCCTTTTAGAATCACGGCTGTTCAGTGTTGGCCCCTAATTGCTTTTAAAAACTGTCATTCTATGACTTTGCTTGTGGTCTTGGTTATTCGATCATTGGCCATATCTTTTTATGCCCCTATCACTTATATCAATCAGTCTATCAAAGTCCGTTATTGGGAATGTACGCCTTCCCCAAAGTCTGCCTGTTTTTCTTCCTTCTGAGTGTCACAGTGCCATAACATTTTGAACATTCAAATCACCACACCATCTTATTTTTGCTGGCTGCAGTTCTATGATCTAGGGGGAGGTGGTCCACATTTTAAGTAGTGATGTCCAGCAGTTGTCTAATATTTGCCCCCTCACCCCAACAAGGGTCAAGCAATTTGAAGATTGGAACCTTATAGTCAATAAGGGGTAATGCTGCAGTACAATTGTTCTATGTAACTCCAACTTGATTTTCCCAATATGAAAAGACTATTATGATTCACTGGTGTCATGCCAAGGTCAGGTCATGCCTCTCTGTCAACAGTCATCAGACATCTGGGTTAATCCTGTGAGTTGTACTTACTTATAACTACAAATAGCAGCAAGTACTACACCTTATACACTGATGGAGTGCCTATAGTGTTACAGGATTGTGACCATATATATTTGGAATCTACACCTGTTCCCAGGAAAAATGGTAGTGGATATCTGTGTCCTTCAGAGTCTCTCTCTCTAACCAATTCCTACTAATTCCATTGTGAACTTCAACCTGTGTCCCCCAGATGTTATCAATTACTTTGTGATTGTTTTCAGTGTAATAGCTTGGAGAGCTAACTGCTTAAACTGATGTTTTGTTTATTTCAACAAAACATTTGACTCGCTTACCTACAAGGAAATCCAACTAGTAAGAGAGTGTCCTCGAGGCATTTTCAAAGTCTTCAAGTGCTGAGAGCTTTAGATGTTACTTGTTGGCATTGAGAGCATTCCACTTTGGCTTGAAGTCATTGCTTTTAATTACAAGCGAAAGTGTCAATGTGACTTCTGGATTTAACGTAGAATCATAGAATATAAACTGCAGAATCATAGATTGCTCGGTCTTAAAAGAACTCATGACAGTCATTGACATGTGGCAATGATTGGTTACAAAGACTTAATGGCTTGTCAAATTATGATGGATTCTTGACAATTTAGTTCTTAAATTCATGTTTTGCTGTTGAAGTACTCTTTTCATTGTAATTTTTAGTAGAATAAATAATTTGTCAGGATCTATGTGTAGACGTCTTTTTTTTCTTTTTTTTTTTGCAATATGCTGGACAATGATGAATGGAGTACGAGTATATTTGAAGAACTATTGCTCACTGCAACTCATAGCTGTCCATATCGAACTTTGGTAACAGCCCTCTAGTCATGATACCAGCACATTTGATTCAGCGTGATACTTGCTTTTTTTTTCTTTTTTTCCCCTCTTTCCCTCTTTTTTTCCTTTTCTTTTTTTGCAATTAAATATCTATTTTATATGCCAACATAGACTATTTTTTTTCTTTTCTAAGTTTTTCAAAAAATTAATTTTGTTTGTGTGAATATAAAGTATTTGAGAAATAGACCTTGAAGCTATAAATTGCTCTTATTTTCTTGCTATTGACGTTCAAGTCTACTTTGTTTTTGTTTTTTATTCTTGATTTTTTTAAAAACCTGATTCCTAAACACATTTTGCTAGGGAAATTGGTCTGCGTTGACTTGGAACCAGAGGGAAACTGTTTGATATATATATACATACATATATATATATATATATGTATATATATATATTCTTTTTTTTTTGTTTTGTCTAAATGACTACCACATTGGGTTATAAGTCCAAAATAATAAACTTTCTGTCTACTGTTTACTCTTTTTCATTTCTTACCCTTGGATTTATCATGCACAAAATCTTTTAAAGTGCTACTTTAAGAGTTTTTACAAGGAACAGGAGGACCTTTTTTTTTTTTCTTTTTTTTTTCTCCTTATGTTTTGAGATTTCTGTCTTTGGGGAGTTCTGCATTCTACAAATGGTGTTGATTCCATCTTAAGAGTCAATTCTGTGTGAATTTTTATTCAGCGAACATGAAACTTGGATTTTATATGGAGATATACTAAATTGCATGTGGGAGATGCTGAGTGACATAAATTATTAGTAAGGAAAGCCAAATTATTGGACCAAGTTCAAGACTTTACTGAGCCTGTTTACTTCACACTAGTGCCCTTGGGAAAAGCACTTCTCCCTCTAACTATAGCTGGAGCCCTTTAGCCTTATGAGCCAGTCCAAGTAAGAGATTGTTACTTAGACAGAAAGAAAAAAACAAACTGTGTTCGGCGGTTGCCATAGATGGTCTGTAGCTTGGGTAAAGGAAGAAGGTTGGGTTAAAGGATAACAACTCTAACCCATAAAAACCTACTTGCTACTGACACCACAACATATCAGTTGTTGGTCCAAATTACTGGAATAAACAGTAAAGCAATTGCATGTGTGTGAAGTTGTTTTGGTAAATCTTAGTATTTTCACATGACTGTATAGCAAACTATTCATGTCTGTAGACCGGATGTTCAAGCATACAAGTCACTCTGTTTTTTTTTTGTTTTTTTATACCTAGATTCATTTTTTACAAAGTTGCTGAGACGTGACTTTTATGCTGGATCAAAAAATGTTATGTGAGAATTATCCACTTTTGGCAGGATAAAAACACCATTTTATTGAAAACAAGAAGACAGCATGTTATAAAAAAAACATATTTGTCAAATCCTGTGATCTCAAACGGAGATGAAAATGAAAAATATGTTGTGTCAATATTTAATTAAATCTTCTGGTTGGACTGTTATATGAGAGTAAATGATTGCATAATTGTTATTTACTTAAATGTGATATTTGCTCATAGCTGTGTTTATTTATATAATTGTTTTGTGTGTCTATATATATATATATTGTTTGTGTGTGATCCTGTGTATCCCTATTTAAAAGGGTGTGTTTCACTATTATATCATTATCTTGCATATGTGTGTACATTATCTATCAGTCTCTATATCTATCTATCTATCTATATCTATATACATATATATATATATATATATGTGTGTGTGTATATAATGTGTGTGGTCCTGAGTGTATATATACTTTTATCTAAGAGAGTGTCTTCAGCTGCTTGTATATTTAGATGCCTGTTGATAAGTATGTCTGTTACTCTTTGGATGAGTGTGTTCGTGAGT
>OY735235.1:24840196-24890196 GCA_963457665.1 Thysanoteuthis rhombus
CACACAATTTCAAACTGATGACAGATCTTAGAAGTCTTCAGATTCCTTTTTAGAGGAAGTGGTGAGAAGAAAATGCCATCATTGAAATTTTTCCAAAAATTCATGAGTTATATTCATTTTTGCAAGTGTGCCACCAGACTTTTGCTGACAGCAAGTGGCAAATGTTTTGTCAGACGCTTTTTTTTTTTTTTCCAACCCTAAATGCCTCAATTCCCCACTCGATTGCTTTATTGGTAACATGATTTTTTTTTTTTTCATTTCTTATCTGAAAACCATTGAAGAACGAAGCTCATTCAAAATTAATTTTGCTTGATGTATATATTTATTTAAAAAAATTAGGGCAACAGCAGATTTGAATTAACATTAGTATTTATTGCTGCCATATTATAGAAAAAGAAAAAAAAAAAAAGGATTTCGGTTGGTAGTACAGATCACCAATGTTGTGTTTCATAAAACTCATTTGGTGAAAAAAACGATTTTGTTGTATGATTTCTTTTAGTTCAAACCCATGAGTGGCCATCTAGGTATCTCTAACTCACTGTGCTCTTCGTATAAACAATATCCAGACACAAATTATTTATATTCTGACAGTAATGCTTGCATTAATTCCTGACCAGTGACAATCGCTGATATCAAGTGGCTATGTAAACAGCCACTCAATAAATTTTCCTATATTCACTAATGTATGAATGTGTATATATATATAGCATGCAGATATTTTAAACTCTCTCCAGTACTATTCCAAGAATTGTTCAGACTATTGAACACATTCGTTTTGTTGCTTTTCTTGTTACCACAGCATTTCTGCTGATCTATTCTACAGCCTTCCTCCACTGTACAATCCAGGTCTGATTGATAAATTGTTATACTCAACAAAAATATAGCATAAATTTTGCTGGTATTTCTAAATGTCGTTTTTTTTTTCTCTTCCAGTCGTTCCAAAATACGATGAAAAATTCAATCAACAAAAAGCACCACCAACCACAGAGGCAAGCAGAAGCTCCTTCTCAACAGAATCTAAACAGTCCATTGCCATCTCGGCCACAGAGCCCACTCCAGACATCTCAGGGCATACCAAATGATGCATCAGCGGACAGCGATAGCCGTCCAAATTCTCCTGTGCCCTACAGAGAAAGACACATGTCAAAACCACACCAAACCAAGAAAAAACCTAAAAAGGTTGGGAATGTACATATACGTGATAATATTAATAATAGTAAGGTAAGTGTAACTTTTCTTTGGCATCATTCAACAATTTGAAAAAAAAAAATGATCTCTCTTGGAGATTTTGATATGAAGATAGATTCTATATTGAAAGAGTTCTTTATTTTGAAAATTTCACAATAGGATAGAAGCTGTTAATGCAGTGGTCCTCAAACTTTGTTGTCTGACAGCATACTAAGAATATATATTTGACTTAAAAGCACACCAACTGTGAAGATTGAATTGATTAGACAAAAATATATCAGTAGTCGATGAATAAAACTTTAACATCATATATGCTGATGTACATTCTCATCTATTTTTCATTCCCTTCGTTGTTGAGATCTCACAAAATCTTGTGATAAAACCACTTGATTGGTAACTCTGTGTCGAAAGCAGGACAGTCCTACTAAACACATCCAAGACATGTTAGGAAAAATTAATGTGATCTAATATGGAGAGAATAGCTTCACACTATTATGCTGAGTTTGAGAGCCACTACTCTCGAGTAATAACTGTAATCATCAGTTATCATGGAGGATAAATTTTACCTTTAAGTGATTATTTTCCCTTGCTTTTAGTCAAGAAGTGACGATTTTGTGCAATTTTGTTGATGAAATAGCATTCACTTATTTTATCTTGTTGTTGCAAAGGAAATGCCAATATTATGGCATTGCTCAACCCTGAGTAGATAACCCTGTGACCTGGAGGCAAAGTCAGAAACTGCATTTCTCTCCCTTTGTCCCGCTTTCTACTAGGGAAGCATTTGCCAGTCCCCATGTATTGAGTGTTGCCTCCAAACAACAATCAAGATATTTTATCTGCCTCGCTTAGTCCTTTTCGCTTTCCAATTTAATGATTGTATCATCTCCTAGGCAAGGTCATTAAGTATATTTTTATCGGCATTTGAAGCCGTCTCGGTGCTTGATGCTAATAGATAAAGCAGAATAATTGAATCAAAGCCCTATGTTTCACACCGTGTCTGTGGATGGTAAAATGAGTGTGGCCGAATCAGGGCATTGCTTCCTCTGATACAACAACTGATCTTACAGCTTCATTAATGATTGACTGGTTTTTATATCCTGTTAATCTTTGGGTTTGTATGGCCACTGGGTGAAATCCATTGATTGAATGCTGAGGATGTGTGTCAGATTGAGATCATCAAACACAGACTTTGGTATGAATTCTGTTTTTATTAGGGAGTAAACGTAATGATACCATGATGTGTTGTTTTGTTTTTTTTCAATTCAGCAGACATGAAACTGTAGGAACATTGATTATCAAAAATCAAAATGGATATTATTTAACCTTTTCCTGAATGACTGGCCAGATCTGGACAGCCAAACATGTGTTCATTATTGAATCTGGCAGTGCTTCAAAATTAGCAATAGGATCTTATGTGTAAAGATGTGTCTTCTGTATTGCTTGAGTGTAATCCTACTGGAATATATATGGTATAGTAGAGTTACTTGTGCAGATAGTTCTCAAATTGAATTCAAATTTGAGTTATCTTGACAACAGTAAATTTTAGAAATGAATTCAGTCAGGAAAGGGTTATTTGAAAAGTAACCTGCTTAACTTTATGTACAATTACTGTTTTTTTTATACATACCTAATGATAAAGTTCGATTTGTAAATATCTGTACCTTGCATATATGAATCATTTTAGCTTGCACATGTAAAAGAAGAACAGATCATCTATCCAAAATTATCTAGAAAAAAAAAAACTGCTGAAGATTTTGGTATTGTTGGTCCAAAATGAAGCACTTTTCTGAATAGATCTGATAAAATCTGTTTTTGGGTGGTACTTGGTGATGTACTCATGCCAATTTTCAAGGTTGTAGCACCCAAAATCTGCCCATGAGTGCCTGGAGAGACACGCACACATGTAGCCCATTTGGCTTGGCTTTGATTAGATAGAACAATTATAACAATATACTGTTAAGAGTCATGTGACAGACGATTTGTTTTTACTGTAACTATCTTAGCTGTGTAAGCATATGACTTTCTGTTTTTTTCATTAAAGGAAGCTCAAAAAATGCAAGGAGGAATCTTGACACAATCCATTGTGAATATTTGCGTACATATCAAAATCAGTTTGGAAGTAGAAACATGGCTTAGTGGCTAAAAGGGAGAACAAGGGGTTCTGAGAGGGAGAGCAAGGATGCACTGTATGTGAGAGAGAGAGAGAGAGAGAAAGGGAAGTGTGAGCAGACAGAAGTAACTATCTTGAAATGAAAAGAGAGAAAAAAATCCCAAATGTATCTTTGAGACAAGATTAATGAATCTGAACAGAAATACTTTTCCTTTTCCTCTTCCTCTTAAAACAAAATTTCATTCTGATCTGATGAAATTAAAAATATATCAGCCTTTACTTTTTGAAAAAAAATTTCTAATTTGTGTGCCCAATTTGAAGGGTAGTTTTACAGCTTGAAGATTTAAAAGTTGAAATTCCAGAAGTATCGTGACAAGTAATGAATAAGGGTTAATTCTGACAGAATAGTAAGATAAGGGTTGATCATTTTGTCCATCATATCTCCACACACACACATTAAGAAGAGAAGGAATGAATGGAAATATAGCATGCATATTCATTGCCCGAATCTCAATTGTTGGGAGGGACTAATGATTTAATTTCAAGATTGGGTTTTAAATTTTATGAATAAAAATGATCAAAATCAATGCTATCTGCTGAAGTGTCACTTTTCAGATTTGTTCAATTCATCAAAGGAGCGAAAAATACTTGTTCAGGAAAATGACCGAGAGTTGAAGAATTTAAAAGAACAATAAACATAAAGTTTGAAATTTGGGAAAGAAAAGCCAAGACTCCCGAAGTAACTCGCTTAATATCAATATGCTAATTTTTCTCTAAAATAATTCTTTCAGATAATAAATTAAAATTTTTACAATCAGATAAAACTTGTTTTTAATGTAATTGTTTTGAAACAAAGATGCAAGAAAATTGGAATGGAGTCACAAGCCAAAAAGGGGGATTTAAAGGAAACAGAAAGCAAGGGGACAGAAGTACAGAGAAAGGTAGAAAAAAGGGATACTGAGAGAGAAAGGTAGAGAAAAGGGATACTGAGAGAGAAAGGTAGAGAAAAGGGATACTGAGAGAGAGAGAGGTGCAGAAAGGGAAAAGCGAGAGAAAGGGGGGGCGGAGAGAGAGAAAAAAGGGAGCAAGAGACGTAGATAGAAAGGGGTGCAGAGAGAGAGTGGACAAGAGGGTAAGAGCTAGAGGGCCCAGAGAGAGAACAAGATGACCAAAGAAAAGAGAAAAATGAGAGTAAGAGGTGTTGGAAGAGAAATAAGTTCAGAGAGTGAGAGTAAGGAAAGAGGAAGAGGGCACAGAGATAGAATGAAGAGAGGAAGGGTCACATGCACATACATACATACATACAGTGAGAGAAAGGGAGTAGCAAAAGAATAAGAAAGAGAAGGAAATCAGAGAACAGAGAACAAAATAAGAAGCAGTGAGATTGTGTATGTATGATTGTGAAAACAAAGGAAATTGAAAGAAGTTAGTGAAAGAAATAATAAAAAGAAAACAAGAAAACATGGTGGGTAATAAACGTTTTTTTCAAGTAAAATCTATTATATTGTTCAATCTGAAAGATCAAAGATCGAAGCACCTCTGCCAGTTTTGCTTGATCAGAAGAAATAAGCAAGAAGAAAATTGTAATGAAAGACATTGCCTTATTATTAACGCAAACAAGAGGGGAGATAATAACACTGAAAATGGAAGATCTTTTAAAATGATAATTATCGGAAGAAGCGGAGGATAAAGACTAGCAAGTATAGTCCTTGCAAGAAGGCAGAACGGTCATGCATGTTGTGTCGAGAATTCACTTAGAAGCTGGATTTGAAAACGAAGAAATTGGAAAAGAAAAAAATTGTTATCGGAAAGAAAAAAATAATGGGCGTTGGAGAAGGAGGAATTGGTTGGAATCGAAGGAGTTGGGGGGAAAAGCTACATGAAATTTATCGATTTCTTTTATCAAAGAATTTCCACTGAGGAAAATAGAGATTTGTGATAATTACCTGAGATAAAAGTGACAAGAATTTCCAATGAAAACTGTGCAAGTTATTTTATGTGTTCGTGTATGGTTATGTATACAACAAAGATTTTTGGATAAAATCAACTTGCGTATTCTCGACAAAAGGAAAGAAAAAAGGAATGAAGAGGAAAAAATTGAAAGAAAGAAAGAAACCCGCTCGTTTTATGAGAAACAACTTGTCAACAAGTAAAAATAATTGAACTACAAAAGAGATTTCTTCAGATTTTTGATTTTCCGAGAGAGAGCTAAAGTGTTTGAAACCAATCAATGTTTCAATGTATGTCAAAATTGATGGAACTCACATGTCGGAATTAATCTGAAGAGAATTTTTCATCTGGCATCAATAAAAGAGTCGGAAGAGGATGAGGTATATCAGACTGAAATAATTGATGTTCATCTCGGGGAAAGTCAGTATTCATCTATATAGTGAAACAATTTATCAAAAATACCAAATGTCTTTTGCTTAGCTCACAGTAACTAAACTGTATTGCTGGGTCAGTATGTTATACCCAAAGGTTTGCACAAGACATTTTTAACTAAAATTCTTGACACTTCAGCAGCAGTAGTATTAGTGGTAGTTATATTATCTTCAGTCAGTGAATGAACATGCTCACACACGGGCATATACGTCACGTCACAGAGATACAGGCATTTGCAAATTATGATGAAGATTTACGGCCACTGTAAATCTTACTGAAGCAAAATGTTTACGAAATCCCCACTTATTGAGGTGGACTGGGATGGGACAAGAAAAAGGATAATGTTCAAGACTAGCATTCCAAGGGAAATTATAGATCCCCTCCAGACATATATGCTATGTTGGGGCTGATCAATTAAAATGTTGGAAAAAGGAGTGATCCATGGATAAGTTACTTCTCTTGTCTTCGGTCAGACTGTCATCACCCCAAAATATCTGAATTTTCAAAATAAGAAAAGCAGGCACTAACTAGTGATCAATTTGGCATGAATTTACATTGCGTATTGAAACCCCATCCTGAAAACCTATTTTGGAGGGGAATTTTCAACGAACAAAAAATACATTCTCCTTACTCATCAAGAGGAATGCATGTCTGAGCAAAATTTCAAGTTTCTATCTAAGACTCAGTGAAATCTAGATAGAAACATTTAAATGTATAACCATAACCTAGCAACAGTGATTAAACTGGTCTGCAGTGGGCAGCAGTGATTAATATCTTATTAATTAAATAATTTTGCTACCATGAAAAGAAATCTGGCAGAGCTACCACAAAAAGGAGGGGGAAATAAATGTTTCAAGTGTGTATTATTTGGTGTGGTTGGAACGGAGGAAAAAAAGCCCTCAAAATTGTTCCCCACTTGTTTAAACTGTTTTTCAACTCATCATTAGGTGTTAATATAGATTTAAAGCAGTAAATCACTGTCATCACTCTGATAAGCCAATGTTTAATCCGTTCAACATTCCAGTAATAGACATTTTTTTTTCACCTTCCTAATGTCCGCATTTAAAAAACTGTCAGAATTATATTGCTTATATTTGTTGGGTCTTCATTGCTTTGGAGCTTGGCCATAACTCTTCTTGCCAGTCTCTGATGTAATGTATCTTTGGTTTTTATCTGTTTTGGGAGAAAAAAAAACAGGATCTCCTTGCAAGCCAAATTTCTCAGCAAGTACACATGGTTATTTTCACCAATGCCTTGACTGCCTGAAAGTGATTTATTGTTCACACAACCATGCTCTCTTCTCCGAATAGTGATTTATGATTCACACACACACATGCAGCGGCACTCTCCTCTCTGAATAGTGTTATAGATAAATCTTTAGTAAGAAAAGGAAGGAAAAAAATCTTTTAGTCTGCTGGTGTTCATTTCCTGGTCTCGTTTATAGTGAATCCTTCCAGTCAACATAAATCAGTTTAATTGAAATTATTCTAATATGTTTTCATTTTGCTTTTTTGTGGTTTTTAAATTATTCCTAACTGTGCATATCTGTGTTAGAATTTTTAAATTTATGTTTGTATTTACACACACACACACATGCACACATGTATTTAATGAACTTGTATGTCTTGGTGTACATAATGCGCATACATGTTGTGTCTAATGTACCTTCATATACATAAAATGATAAGAATAGCAGCTGAAAGATTGATTGCTTATATTTTATGATATATGTATATATATATATATATATATATATATATATATAAAGCTTCACAGCTTTAAACACTAAACATTAAAAAACTTTTTTAAAAGATTTTTTGTTTCATTTCAGTCATCTATTTCCCAATATCTGTCATTGCAATTTATGTAATTTTCTTCAGTGTTTTTGTCTGTTCCGCATTTGTTACTGTCAAACGATGTATAAATTCTCTCTCTCTTGTATATATATATATATATATATTGTAAATTTTTATACTACTTTGGAAATTCATTTGAAATGACCCGTCCATTATTACAAATAGTTTCAGAGTAATATAACGTATTATTAATTATTTCTGTTGGATTATGTATCCATTTCTTTCTATATAAGAATATCTTGATCAATGTAGGTTTTGATGTACAGTTAAGGTTTTGCTGTGCAAATTAATGTCACTAAGCATAAGCTAATAAAAAACACATTGAATTATAAGACCTTGAACATTATGGTTTTAACAGTCTGGAAAATTTTGAAACAAATCAACTGCACTAATCAAGGTGTACCTGTATGTATGTAATATATATATATATATATATATATATATATATATATATATATATAGGTTGTTCGGAAAGTAATTGCTTATTTTACTGCTATAAATTATTAACCAAACAACTAAAGCAAGACCCGGGTAAAATGGTACAAAACAATGTCTGTATTCAATTCACCATCTCCATTGGCCGTGTGTCATTCATAGTGTAAAATAGAATTTAACCCCAAGGAGGATAGAGACTCTGAGAAACAAAGCAGAACTAATTTTTTAAAAACATGGAATTTTTTCAACAAGTAATTTGAAATTTGCCCTCCTGTTTGGCTGCTGACATTAATAATGTTGGTGATTACAATATTGATGAAAAGTATTTAATGAAACTTCACTGACTTTTGTTTTTATCTCCTTTTCACAATATTTAACACTTCTGAACAAGAAAATACATAATTATTTGCTGAACACCCTTTTTATACACACACACACACACATATATATATATATATATATACATATATATACACATACTTGTAATTTCTATTTCATATATATATATATATACATATTAGAATAACAACCAATTGATCGACTGGTTATATTCTGCCAGCATTTGCAGTGCTATGATATATATATATATATATATATATATATATATATATATATATATATATATATATCTGCATACATGTATGTAAAATGTTAAATCAACAATTGAATAATTGACTGCTTATATTTGGCGAATGCTTGGGAAAATGTGAAAGGTAATTTATTCCTTCTCTGCACTTATTGATTCTGATATGTGCATTGACATGGTGTTGGGAGAGGTGAACGATTAGTGAGAGTCTCTCTTTTTTTATCATAACCCTCGGGCCAAATCAAGCCGTAGATCATCGAACTGCCATTGTCTCAACCAACAGCAAATATCATTTCTTTCATATGCACGCTTATTGCTTGTCATCGCCTTTGACCATCCATAAATTAACATTGCTAATTTTCTTCTGTTCTCATCTGACAAATGATGATTGTTGCTTTGAACTTGAATTTCAATCACGTAATGATATCATGGGTAGGTCAGGTGAGGTGGGGGTCGATGTAAAAATGGATGCTATTCTTTAGGTCAGTGTTTTCATAATTAGACTTTATTAACTTGGCAGGCAATTTTCTTGTAGTTAATTCAAATGTTATGTTGTGTGAAAATAATGAAATGTCAAACTGTGGCGGAAACAAAATGAATCGATTTTTTTTTTTTAATTCTTTTTATTTATTTATTAAATTGTGAGATTAGAATTTAAATCCTCTTGAGGTAAAAATCGTTTTCTTCCTTTGAAGTACATTGGTAGAAAATGTGGATACCTAATTTGAAATTGACTTTTGAGTGAAGTTCTAACAGTATGGAATCTTGATTGTTATGGAACATATACTTTTATATTTCACAGCACTATTGTACTCTGACTTACTCTGACTAGTGTCCTTATCTTGGTTGTTATGGTCATGTTTCGGCTGTTGTTATATATCCTGGTTCAGTTGAAGAGGCAGACAGGCAACATTGCAGTAATCAATCGACCAGGAAGAATTAACTGATACAAGATATCGTCTATTGTGGACATAGGAAGAACGATCCATCTCCATGAATTGAATATAGGGTCCGGTTAGAGATTTATGATACTTAACCCTTTAATTAATGGACCACTTGTATTGACAATGGAACTTTTCAGAGAATAGAATTGAAAATAATGAAACTTTTCAGGGAATCGAATGGGAAGTTTTTTTTAATCTTTTTAAAAAAAATTTACCTAATGGTCAAAGGGGTGTGATTTCACTCGGGAGTTATTCCCCTTGATTATGACATTTTGTTTTTTTCCAATGAATTGAAGAGTTAATGAGTGATGTACTATTCAGGCCTTGTGCTATACTAAGCCAAGGTTAGTAAATATCTAATTTGTCTGTAAATTGAAGGAGATTGCTACTAATATGCAAGCAATCAACTTTTTCTCTAACTCCCTTCAGAGTCGTATGAAGAGCTAATAGTTTAAGCTGACTAAAGATAATCCCGTTGATGGACTCAGGAACAAGGGTACGAGGGCAGCTTATTTGAAATGGTGTGTTTGCAGATCTTTTGTGAAGGTTGTTTTCGGGCTTTGTGAGGTTTCAAAGCATTCACAGAGCCGTGACCCTCCTGTATTTGTGTTCTGGTTCCGGCTGTGGAAACTTGGACCGTTTCAAAGGAGTTACCAGAAAAACATTTCTGACTTTGCTCACAGACTAGTTACTCATCTAAGTAATTTGATCGTATAATAGATTTATCAGTCACTCACTGAAATAGATGCGTGCATGAACGCACGCGCACACACATACAAAGGAAGGAAGGGTGGATGTTGAATGATTTCTTGTGTCGGTTTAATGAAGTGACACCCCCGTCTCACTCCTCCGGAACTGTAGCAGGTTTTCGAGACGTGCAAATCCATTAATTCAGATGAAAATGTGAGGAAGAGGTATTGTGGGCAAGGTTGTGAGTAAATGGGTAATTAAACTATATTCTGGCTGAATACCCCAAAAGTGTCAACTATGACTCTCTCGGCAGCACGGATTGATGGCTGCACATCAAAAGGACATTAATCGAGTTTTGCCCCGAATTATTGATGTTGGCCTGGCTCTAACGAGTCTTATTACGGTGTTTTCAATAACATTTTATGACTGTATGATCAGCTCATCAATAAGATGGGATTTTATGAGTTGGACGGCTGATTGGCAAAAGCTCTTTGTGGGTAAACAGCCTTGTGTGAATTTTGGTGTGTATGTGGGCCAGTGGGAATTTGTGGGTATGTTTGTCTGGGTGTATGGGATGGTGCAGTTAGAGTTTGAGGGTATGAATTTGTCTGAATGTTAATGGAACGGTGTGATTATGAATATCAAAGGAAAACAGATAATCGTGAATGTGTGTGCATATGAATGAGAGAGTGTCCATATCCGCAAGATAATGCTTTTGTGAAGATGAAGTAACACATGAATGAGGATGCGTAAGTGCTTTTCACGAAAAGAAAGACGGAATGAGAGATTGTTTATTGATGTTAATGTGGAAAGGAGGGGGGAGCTGTTAGTTGTAAGGGTGAATTAGTGCATCTGACCAAATGTTTCTGTTTGCCTTGTGTATGTGTGTATGCATGCCTATTGATATCAGCTGGTTTGTATGTGTGAAAAGATAATGAAAGAAATGGATTTAGGACAGAGGGAACTGGGAGGTGGAATATAAGTAATTGTTTGGAAATTGAGATGAACTTGGTTGTTCCTTGAAGAATAGACTGTGGAAGTGCATGTTGGAGTCTTAGTACGTAGACTTGACTATTGGCAATGTAACATTTCTTTAGGGGCACTTACCATAACACAATGGTTAGTAAGCTCATCCTGAAGACTAGCTTGCTAGTGTAGTGAGTTCAATCCTCTTGAGTGCTTTAATATTGTGACCTTGTACCAGGCTATGCTGTATGTTGCTTGAATTGTTTAAAAAAAACTAGTGTTTTTTTTCCTTTAAGAACCAGGGTTGCCAATTTGATTTTTTGTCTGGTTTTACTGAATTAGTGTATCCAGTGTTGACAGTATTCAAGTGTTTTTTTGTTTTTGTTTCTCTTTCATGTTTTAAAGTCCAATATCAACTATGAGATTTCAAAAAAATCTTTTTTAAAAAAATTTGTGAGTGACTTCCAGAATCGAAAAAATTACATCTAAATTGGCAACCCTCCTAAGAAGTTTGATAGATTATTCTTTATTGGTTATGTTCATTTTATCTTTACAAGAAAAACAAATTGAAAAAATTACACATCTCTTATCTTGGTTTTTACTTTCTCTCACCTGTTCAAACTTTTTCTTCCCTTTGCATTGCATAGCTCACTCACCTCCATTTTGGTTTCAGTAGCAAGTACATTTTAGAGAAAAGAATCGTTCGCCCATTGCTCTAGATCAGGGGTTCCCAACCTAGGGTAAATTTATTCATCATTACTTGTTTATGATTAAGTGAAATAACATTATTTGCTTTAATTACTGTTATTTGAACTTGGATTAATGTTAAAAGAAATCTTTTTCAATTTTCTCCTCTGTTGGTTGCTCAAGTTTAATGTATAAACTCAAATTACATAATAAAATGGGTAGAGGTACTTATACCTTCATAAGTTGTCAGGGGTTAACGAGATGAAAAAGATTAGGAACCCCTGCTCTAGATGGACTGCCCTTCGGGACTGAAGGGCTCCAATCGCCCTGCTATTTACACCAAGCTGGGAGAAGTGGATGCATGCCTTTCTCAAAAAGCAAAGTGAATGTAAGCAGCCTTGGCTAAAACCCAAACTTGATTTTGCTTGTTCTGTTTTGTGCCGGTAATCTTGAGGCACAAACCTATCGGCTGTTATTATGAGAGTAAATGTATTTACATCTCACCCTTTCCTTGGACAATAACACATTTCTGAAGATGGTTGTTATGAAATCATTTGGGAAATGCTTCTTTATGTAAAACTAAATAATAAGAAAAAACATTAGAAGTGGAAACTGCCTCTCTTGTCAGCACTTTTCATCTTTTGGCTCCATTTTGAAAGTTGGACGGAATTTTGGATTTATTTCAAGAGATTCTTATAAACTGGCAGAAATCGGCAAATAGAGGGTGTCTGAAAAAGGAAGAAAAAAAAAGATACAAAAATATTTTTTTAATACTGGAAATTTATCCACTTATTTTGTGCGCTCCAGAAGAACAAGCTCCAACGTTTATGGCACTCGTTTACCTCATGTTCACGTCTTCGGGTCTAACAAAAGAATTTTTTTTTTTTTTTTTTTTCACACCAGAAAGTATTCATCAGAACAGTCTTTAATCATCATCTATTGATAATTTCTTTTTTTTTTTTTTTTGAACCTCCGAGTCAAAGATCTTTTTTCAACTAGGACTGTATGTCACTGCCAGGATCTGGAGGTTAGTTCAAATTGAAATACTGAGATAGACAATGTTGAGATCCTTCTGGTAATTTTACTTATTCCTTATGCAAAGATGGCATTTTTTGCCAGGCAATGGAATAGATTAGTTATGTAAATATTTATTCAGGTTAACTTCATCTAACTAATTAAAAAAATCTCTTTGGGTGTGTGTGTTTATGCTCTAAGATAACTTAACAACTGACCATTGTACGATGTTGATAATCACTATATATGTATGTCGGCACACCAGAATTGGAGTGTTGAGTTCGATGTTATTTGGATCAACCATTCTCAAGAAATCCTATTACTCAACTGGCCATTGTATGAAGTTGACATTTACCAGACGTATGAAGTGTTTAGTTTGAATTTTCCATCTGTTCTAAAGAAATCTTTTAAAAATAAATTTTAAAAACCTACAGATTTTAGATCTTTCATCTAAAATTATAGTTGTACAAATGTATGTCTATAATTTTGATTAGAATGTCTGAAATCTGTAGTTTAGAAACAAATTTAGTTATAAATTATCTAAATGGGCAATACATATAAAGTTTGATTTAAATATCTTGAATTGAAAATCCTGAAAAGAAGTAACTGGAATACTTCGAAGGTGTAGATTCGCATGATGGAAAAATACTTTACATGATTATTTTGATTGGCTACGTGAAGTCTGGCCCCTTCCAAACTTACCCCCTTTGAATTAGGTACTGCCCTAGTTTATAGAAATCAAGATTATTTTAGATTGAGATATGTAAAAGAAGAACTATGAAAATTACTTTTATGTGGGTGTGTGTAATCATGTCTTGGATGTATTATTTGTGTGTACGTGTGTGTGTGATAGTATTCTTGAAAAGTCTCGGAGAGTTTTTATTTTTGAAAATGTTGGGAACATACAAATTATGCTATCAAGAGGAGACCTGATATGAATATGAAACTGATTCTGAATTAAGATTCCGTCTTGAAATATTTTTGTATTTTTTATTTTTTCAACTCTCCTCCCTCGGCATATGTTGGTCACTGAGTTCACTGATTAAGATAGTGAGATGAATTTATCACTGCTAAGGTTTAACACTAGGGTAATTGGGTACAAAAAGTTCTATTTTGCAGAAATTAATACAACTCTTTACTCTCATCGGTTTTCATCTTCTGTAAATGTTTACTTTACAATTATGGAATGATGATTTGGGAATTGCAAGAAAAAGCAGCTGAAATAAGATGAAAGATGTCTTGTATATGTTTTATTGTTTTTTATTCAGTCAAATCAATCAAAGCCTTGGTTATGGAGTTAATAATCTCCCCCTAGCAAGTGTATTGATACAGCCTCAGGTTAAACACCGGGGGGCGCTTGCATTGAAACTGTTTTATTGCGGCCCAATGTCTGGCATGTTGCTGTATTTGAAGAAATCTGTCTTTTTGCGAGAGGCAACAAAAAGACATTTTCCTCTTCATGTATTTTGATAATTGAGTTGGCATTAAAACTGTTGTTTTTTGATTTAGGGAGGAAGGAAGGAAATGACTGAAAAAAACAATGGTGGAAGAGGATGGATAAATAGATTGACTTGTGATTCAATATTTTGTATTTTCATTGCTTTTCTTTATCTTTATCTTCTCTCTCTCTCCTCATCTTCTCTCTCTCTATCGTCTCTCTCTCTCTCTATCGTCTCTCTCTCTCTTTATCTTCTCTCTCTCTCTTTATCTTCTCTCTCTCTCTTTATCTTCTCTCTCTCTCTTTATCTTCTCTCTCTCTCTTTATCTTCTCTCTCTCTCTTTATCTTCTCTCTCTCTCTTTATCTCTCTCTCTTTATCTTCTCTCTCTCTCTTTATCTCTCTCTCTTTATCTTCTCTCTCTTTATCTTCTCTCTCTCTCTTTATCTTCTCTCTCTCTCTTTATCTTCTCTCTCTCTCTTTATCTTCTCTCTCTCTCTTTATCTTCTCTCTCTCTCTTTATCTTCTCTCTCTCTCTTTTTATCTTCGCTCTCTCTCTTTTTATCTTCGCTCTCTCTCTTTTTATCTTCGCTCTCTCTCTTTTTATCTTCGCTCTCTCTCTTTTTATCTTCGCTCTCTCTCTTTTTATCTTCGCTCTCTCTCTTTTTATCTTCGCTCTCTCTCTTTTTATCTTCGCTCTCTCTCTTTTTATCTTCGCTCTCTCTCTTTTTATCTTCGCTCTCTCTCTTTTTATCTTCGCTCTCTCTCTTTTTATCTTCGCTCTCTCTCTTTTTATCTTCGCTCTCTCTCTTTTTATCTTCGCTCTCTTTTTATCTTCGCTCTCTCTTTATCTTCTCTCTCTCTTTATCTTCTCTCTCTCTCTCTTTATCTTCTCTCTCTCTCTCTTTATCTTCTCCTTCTCTCTCTTTATCTTCTCTCTCTCTCTCTCTCTTTATCTTCTCTCTCTCTCTCTTTATCTTCTCTCTCTCTCTCTTTATCTTCTCTCTCTCTCTCTTTATCTTCTCTCTCTCTCTCTTTATCTTTTCACTTTTCTCTCTTTCTCTTTATCGTCTCTCTTTCTCTTTATCGTCTCTATTTCTCTTTATCGTCTCTCTCTCTCTATTGTCTCTCTCTCTCTATCGTCTCTCTCTCTCTTTATCGTCCCTCTCTATCGTCTCTCTCTCTCGTCTCTCTATCGTCTCTCTTTCTCTCTCGTCTCTCTATCGTCTCTCTCTCTCTATCGTCTCTCTCTCTATCGTCCCTCTCTATCGTCTCTCTTTCTCGTCTCTCTATCGTCTCTCTATTGTCTCTCTCTCTCTCGTCTCTCTCTCTATTGTCTCTCTCTCTATTGTCTCTCTCTCTATTGTCTCTCTCTCTATCGTCTCTCTCTCTATCGTCTCTCTCTATCGTCTCTCTCTCTATCGTCTCTCTCTCTATCGTCTCTCTCTCTATCGTCTCTCTCTCTATCGTCTCTCTCTATCGTCTCTCTCTCTATCGTCTCTCTCTCTATCGTATCTCTCTCTCCTCTCTCTCCTCTCTCTCTTCTCTCTCTCCTCTCTCTCTTCTCTCTCTCCTCTCTCTTCTCTCTCTCCTCTCTCTCTCTCTCCTCTCTCTCTCCTCTCTCTCTCCTCTCTCTCCTCTCTCTCTCCTCTCTCTCCTCTCTCTCTCCTCTCTCTCTCCTCTCCTTCTCCTCTCCTTCTCCTCTCTCTCTCCTCTCTCTCTCCTCTTTCTCTCCTCTCCTCTCTCCTCTCCTCTCTCCTCTCTCTCTCCTCTCTCCCCTCTCTCCTCTCTCCCCTCTCTCCCCTCTCCCCTCTCTCCCCTCTCCTCTCTCTCCTCTCTCCTCTCTCCCCTCTCTTATCTCTCTCTCCTCTCTCTCCCCTCTCTCTCCTCTCTCTCTCCTCTCTCTCCTCTCTCTCTCCTCTCTCTCTCCTCTCTCTCTCCTCTCCTTCTCCTCTCTCTCTCCTCTCCTTCTCCTCTCTCTCCTCTCCTTCTCCTCTTTCTCTCCTTTCCTTCTCCTCTCTCTCCTCTCCTTCTCCTCTCTCTCTCCTCTCTCTCCCCTCTGTCTCCTCTCTCCCCTCTCTCCTCTCTCTTCTCTCTCTCTCTTCTCTCTCTTCTCTCTCCTCTCTCTCACCTCTCTCTCTTCTCTCTCCTCTCTCTCACCTCTCTCTCTTCTCTCTCTCTCTCCTCTCTCTCTCTCCTCTCTCTCCTCTCTACTCTCTCTCACCTCTCTCTCTTCTCTATCTCTCCTCTCTCTCTCTTCTCTATCTCTCCTCTCTCTCTCTTCTCTATCTCTCCTCTCTCTCTCTTCTCTATCTCTCCTCTCTCTCTCTTCTCTCTTCTCTCTCTCCTCTCTCTCACCTCTCTCTCTTCTCTCTCTCTCCTCTGTCTCCTCTCTCTCTCTTCTCTCTCTCTCCTCTGTCTCTTCTCTCCTCTCTCTCCTTCTTCCTCTCTCTTCTCTCCATTGTATTTCTTCTTGTCTTGTGGGTACCATCCTTTCTCTGCTCTCTGCCCTTCTTTCTCTTTAATTCTAATTTTTGCTCTAATTCAAAACAAATATTGAAAAAATCTTTCATTCGTGAAAGGTTATTAATACCTTTTAGATTTTTGTCTCTTCCTTTTAAATTTGTTTCATTTTTTTTTCTCCGATTTATTTATCTGATATTTATTACCGCTATGTCTAGTGTGCAATTTAAGTGCCCCCCCCAACCCAATTCTTTCTAAAATGGCTAAATTTCTCTCTCTTTTTTTTCTCCTTGTATCATTTATCATCATCATCATCATCATCATCATTTTCCCCTTCCACTCCCCCCCTCATAATGTCTGTTCACTGCTGTTTATTTTATTTTTATTTGCTTTACTGCTCTGTCAAGCAAATATTCTGTGTGGCTTGTTCATGGAATTTGTTTCCCAAATAATAACCTGCAAACAGTCTTCCTTCCCTTTTTTTGCCTTAGCCATCCCCTATTCTCAGAAGGGGGAGTAATTGCTCATGGTAGGGAGGAAGTGAAGTTGAAAAAGAGAGAGAGAAAAGGAAATGAAAAAAAGAAAAATTCTTGTTACTAAAAAACACAGTTGGATGGATGTGAAGCATACACAGATATTTATCCATTTATTTATTTACCTTTATTTACCTTTTTTTTCTTTTTTTCCCCCCATTTCATACATTTGTTTATTTACTTCCCTGTCCCCCCCCCCGTCTGTGTTGTATCATCATGTGTGTGATGTAGGGATGGAAGCTGGTTGGACTTGTATTTTCACTTGTATAATTATGAGAAAATATTAAAGACATTCGCTTTTTCTATTTCCCTCTCTCTCAAAATCTAATGGTGTTGAGCTGGTTTTGTTTAATGTAATACATGGAAAGAAAATAGATGTTTATCTTTTTATTTAATTTGTTCTCCATCTCTTTAGCACTGTTTTTTTTTTTATGATTGTGAGTATATATATATATATATATATATATGATTTGTCTATCTATCAAAATGTACACATCCATCTACTTATGCCTAATTCTAAGTATATGTCTATATAAATACCTATCTCTAGTTGAGTGTGGATGTTGTGTACATGCGTGTAAAATCTACCTATGCATTTATGTTTTCAACACTTTTCTCAAAAATTGATAGTTGGTGAAGGCAGTGAGGCACTCAGTGAAGATCGAACTCACTAAGGAATGATTTGCATGACTCTCTTGCTAACTATCACTCTCTACTGTGGGTGCCAAAGTTGTCTTAGCTTGGTTTGGCTCAAGGCCGCAACACTGAAGATTGAACTCACTTCATTAGCACTAGTCTGCTTGGATAACTCACAAACCCTCTCTCATAGTAACCTCCACTTATAGATATTTATGAAGTTTAGGTTGGTTTGGCAAAGGGCTATGATATTAACTCGTTCAGGCCAGAGACTTGTGTGTGTGCTTTGAAATTGGCAGGTATTTTCAATATGGCCGCCATTTTGAATGCATAATGCGTGAGGTCACATGACCATTATATTTGTATAATTTTACCATAAATGAAATCCATAACTTATAACCTTCAAATTGATACATAACTTCCCTGGGTTTCTTAGAAATGAGAAAAGTTAGATCCATTGTTGACCTTGCTTTGTAACCCTTGGAAAAATCAAGACCTGAATAAGTTGAGGCATCACGAACAGATTGAATGTCACACAAACCATGTTCATTTTGTTTGCTCGCCATCACTCTATGATAGACAACCATACATGCAATGAGGCAGTTATGAAGTTAGCTTAGTCTGGCACAAGGCTGCAAGTATGGAGCACCAAGTTAGAACTGAACTTCACTTGCAAATGGTTTGCAAAATATACTTGCCAATCATCTTTCTTTCTGCAAAAGTTTCTAATATTTGTCTATTTCTCAACCAATTTTTTTGGCACTATTTCATATCACTGAAATGTACACAAGATAAAAACAAGAAAGAAAATAATAAAAGCTTCTGAATGCTTTTATTTCTCTCTGTCTTGTCTGTCATTTTCCTTCTGAAAGATTTCTTTGCTTATCTTTTGAGCATTTCTCTTTCTTTGTCGGACGACAAATGGAAATCATTTTGCGAACCACTTTGCATCTGAGCCAATTACAGAACTCTACTCTATTTCAAGCTGAATTATTTCGATGCTATTTTCAATAAATACACATAATATTTACATAACCATCACTGTTCATACCTACACTACTACCCTTCCCACTCAAACATACGCTAATTTCTTTTCCTTTAGATGTTATTTCAAAGTAAGTGACTTTATTTCATGTTTTTCTCAACATATTGAAAACTTTACGATGACAAAATCTAAATGTCCAAAATGCATGAATTTTAAGTTTTTGTGAAAAAGAAATAGGGATAAAAGTCTTTCCTTTCATCTCTAAAATTCAAAGTTAGTGTGAGAGTTATTACGAATCCTTTTATTTTTTATATTATTTTGATTTCCGTTGCAAAATCTTCTGAAATTGCTTTTGGTGGAAAAAAAGTTTATTTTTATAAAAACCTTGCTCTTTTTTCCCTCTTATACCAGAAGCTTTTAAAAAAAAAAAAAAAAAATTTGAGCTCTTAGCAAAATTAACTTGCAGCTCATTTAAAAAGCAGAAAGAAAAGAGTGCCGGAACAAATACATTCAAGTCATTTTTTCCCACCTTCTTATTTTTTAGTTTCCACGTTACCAGAAAAATTTATTCCCACGTAGTCGTTTGCCATACGGTGGAGAACATTCTCAAGATGCACAGGTAAGTGAATTTTTTTATATCTTTTTAAAAATCTTCATTCTTTTAAAATTAACCAAAAGGGTTTGCTAAGAGTATTTCTTCCTGGCTCACATTCCTTTAAAAAAACTTATATATAATGCATTTTGCATGTATGTCCATCTGTTATCTCAGGATCTAAATATTGCAAATGGGTTTTGGTTCCATCTTAATTGGATCCAAAGGGTATCCCTTTTTTGTCCCCCCAGTTATGTTATGAAATGATGAATATTTTCAATCATTGGCTCAACTAGAGGGATAGCAGGGGAGAGGTCCTAGCTCATTTTTGAGGAGTGGTGCCTTTTCAACAGTCTTTCAACTATCTTGTTTCCTTGTGATAAAAGTCGAATCTTTTGTTTTCACTTTGATTTTAAAGTTAAAATAACCATTAAGTACTTCCTTTATTACCTCATCTGCTTTGCTCTGATTTTAAATACAAAATGAAAATATAGAAAAAAATCCAAAATTATTTGGCGAGTGTTGGATGCGGCTTATTGTTCTGCTTGCTTCCCCTAACGTTGGAACCTGGCTACACCCTGGTTTTCAGTTGATGACTTGCATATTGGTTGAAAATGAAATTTTACTTGCAAAACTATAACAAATACTGCTTACATTATAACCTTTCCCAAGTCCTCTTAGCTTTAGGAGCCTTTTCTTTGTGAATAAATGATTTCGTGTGTCAAGGTTTAATTGGGGATAGTAAGAGTTTGATTTTTTTTTAATTTGAAAAAAACTTTTTTGGATTCTATGGTAGCCATTTCTGAAGAGAGATCACCTGACAAAATTACTGAATACATACCTGTGACCTGAATCTCCTTAGTATTTCTCCAGGAATAATCCTTATAATGAAACCAGACAACCACCCGCTGCTGTTTATGGCAATGACTTTCAACTTGGAATTAATCCACTTTTACCTTGAATTAATTTGTTCTGTTTATTTCCTGTTTTTATTTCCTCTCTTATTTTGGAGTAGGGTGGTTCTTTTGTAATTTACAAAGTACCTTCTGGAATGGAGAATATCCAGGAATTTTCTTCTTGGTGTTGATTTTATAGAAGCCTAGGGTTTCTCTAAAACGTTGGCAGGACTGTGAGTAGAAGACTTTTCCCTCACAGAAATGATCTCCAGAAATGGTATTTCCTTTTAGTTTTTCAAGCTCTAAAAATGGACGGAAAAGTGTTTTTATCTTATGCCATCTCTTTTCTGACCAAACTCAACTATTGTGTGTTGACTAACATGAAAAGCAACTTAGCTCTTCTCTGTTATCAAAAACCATGCAGGAAATCCGTTCACTCGATACTTGTCTTTCCACCAAAACATAACAGCTTTGATGTGTAAGTGTCAACTGAAATATTTACATGGTGTCTTATAATGGGTATTTAAGGACCTGATTAGACCCCTTGTAAACAATTGATAATCAGCCCTTATGATTTTGAACTGGGTATTACTCTTATTCATTTTGCTTGTCATCAGTCAACTCAAGTTCAAAGTAAGGTAATATTAGCAAAATCTTGCATGACATTATTTGTTATCTTATCTGTCTAGAATTTCTGGATGGCAGTCACTGAAACTTGTTTTTGGCAGGGTCTATCATGGATGGTGCTGGCATTCCAGGCCAGGGACTCCAAAGCCTACCCATCCCAGCTAAGAACCAAAGCTCTCCCTCACAGCAGTTTATGAAAATATTTTGAAATTGATAATTAGCCGATTCAAAAATATGACAGCTATTTCTATCTTGTATGTTCACCAAGCTTTGTTCAACAGAAAAGTCAGATGGCAGTGATATGAGCGAGTAGCATCAGTCTTCTTAGAAAACCAAGCTTTTAACTGGACCAAACACTAATAACTGTTGCTGGTGGACTATATACAATGGACCCTGTATACATCTCTCTACATACATATAAAGAGAACTTTACTATTGTAAAAAGTAAAAATTCTCTTATATTCTTTATGAAAAACATGAATGTTTGCGTTGTTTCAAAAGCTGCTACAATTACTACTATGATTTTCCAATAATGATTTATGAGCATATAGGAGGCTTGCTGCCACTTGATCTCCAGTGTAAGCTACTAGTTACTACTAATGTCAACATTCAATGAGAGGAGGATGAGCAGTGGTTGTAGTCATATTCACAGCAGCAATATGATGAAATTGTAGAAAACTCACTAAGAATAGCTTTAGATTCAAATGTAAAGCTGAGCATGTTGAAGAAGGTTAAGCCTTGATGAGAGAAAGATGTTATTTTAACCTGCCATCTCCCACCAAAAATTACTTGGCTTATCTTTATCTCCTACCATTACATGTGTAGGAGGCCCTGGGGTTTTGGGAGGGTGAGGTCCTTATCTTCTTGCCTATCTATGGGATTATGGAGTGTTATCCTAAGTACTGACCCTGTTTATCTAGATAAGACTAGTTTAAATATACCACATCCTCCTGGGGCTAGTTATCTGATAGGGTAGGGAGCAATTGTTGACCCCTGATTATCAGATTACCACCCACTTCTCCCTATCTCTGAGGGGTAATAAAGGAAATCTACAAGGTTAGTGTCACCCTTACTCCCACTGGCAAAAGTTAATGTTGCTTAATTTGGTAGAGTCCATTATACTGTCTGAGGTTGAGTAGATCCACATGACACACTGCAATTCCATAATTGTCATTCTCTCTCTCTCTCTCTCTCTCTCATACACACAAGGAGAGGTTTTTTCAGTATCCTACAATTTTTAGGGAAGACATTTCTGAAGTTGAAGCTAAGATTGCTAGTACAGAGATGTACTAAATCCAAAGAACCTTAACAGACTCCAGACCCTAAGATCGGTTTCTGAGGTACATATTTTTTTCCGGAGTGCTGGAAGCGAAATGTAACCTCCTTAGTCGTTTTGGTGAAAATTTTTCAACTGTTACAATTGGAATCAGTTGTAGCCCTTGAGCCCCGTAAGGCATTCTAAGAGAAGGTTACTCTGACAATAAAACTTACTGCTTGGGCATAGTGCTACAAACTCCACCCTTCAAAATCTATGTGTTACTTCCAGTTATATTCTACAGTGAAACTCAAGACATGAGAAAACCTGTATTCCCTATCATAGATGTTGAATCATTCAGGTCTGGGTTTTTGTGTTACAAAGTGAGAATATAATGAATGGGTTCAAGTTTTCTCATTTTCTTAGGAAACCGGGAAGTCATATATCATTTTCAAGGTTATAAGATATGGATTTCATTTATGGTAAAATTATACAAGTATAATGATCATTAGACCTCATTATGTATTCAAAATGGCTGTGAAATTTAAAGCACATTAATGTATGTTCCTGGCCTGAATCAGTCAAGTCACACCAAGTTATCCATGAGACGCTTTATTTGTCAACTTCATGAGAGCTGCTGTATTGGCTCAGCTTTTTATGTTATGTTTTAGTATCTATGAGTAAGGTGTGGATGACAGTTGGAAAATAAATTACTGAAAAGAATGAATAATTCTGCGATCTGTATAACAGGAGAAGGCTTCCTGAGAAAGCAGTTCCAAATTTACACATTTAATATAATTGACGTATAATTTAAACACTTGGAGCTCACTTGTCATTTTTGCTGCGTTTGTGATGAGACACCATAATTCTATGTGGAAGTAGTGATATATGCTCATATGTGTGTTTGGAAGAACATGGCTTGGTGACTGTTTAGCTCAATGGTTAGAGCAATGTAGGTTGAAGTGACTACTATATATATAATATATATATATATGTATATATATATATATATATATATATATATATATATATATATATATATAATCTGAAAGATATAGTTGTGAAGAATATATTTGAATAAATCATTTCTCAACTGAATGTATGTATAAAGCCAAGACATAAGTATTAATAAGCTGCAAATTCCCACTTATAGACAGAAATTCTAATTTTGAAATGTAGTAGATGTTTGTATTTAAATGAAACAAACTTAAATCATTTTGACGCATCATATGTTATAAAATGATAAAGCTTTGTTATTTATGTGGATAACAGCAGGCATAGAGATAAACACCCCCAAATTTGCACCTTGTATTTAGGGGTCTCCAGAGAGTAAGAGAATCAGCTGTAACCAAATCTCAACCCCAACAGATTTAGAATCTTTTAGAAAGCAAGCACCTGGGGGCTCAGGGTGTGCATTTCAAACCAAACTCTGCCAGTTACCTGATCTCCAACATGGAGGAGAACTTCAATAATATTTTCTAAAGCCAGGGGCTCTCAGATGGGAAGACTCAACAGCAGCTACAGCCATGGTGGTGGTGGAGGGGTCACTCAATTGGGAGAGGTGCAGTACATCATAGCCAGGCTGATTACTTTTTCTGAGATTCTTCTTCTTTTCTTTCTTACCCTTATTTTAATGTTTCTTTCTTCTCTACTTCTTTCTCTTTATCCTTTTTTTTTCTTTCTTCGTATCCTTCTCCTCTTTCATCTAAACCTTCTCAGCAGTTGGCAGAAACCCAATATATTTCAACTCAATGGTAGCCGACCCAGGTCTCAATGCAATTTAGTATCAGTGTGCAATGTTCACTAAAACTCTGCACTTAGTCGGTTTCTATTGTGATTACAAAACATTGTAACCAGCCGTAAGCTTTTGTTTATTTCTGTGTTGGAACCTTCATTTGGATTTTAAATACACTCACTTCTAACAGGTGTCTTATTGTGCTTACAACTCTGTGTGTGTGTGTATATATATATATATATATATATATATATATATATATATATATATATATATATATAGTGTTTATCTACAGTTGGCTTCTATGTACACATATTATAAACACATGATAGGTTTTTATTGTGTGCATTATTTATGGCATCTTCAGGTGTGGGCCTGTACACATGTGTTTACCTGCTGTTCAGCCTTTCTCTCGGTGCATTTGTAATGTCTCAAGTTATGTTTTTAACTTAGTTTGTCTTGATTTCTTGTTTATTACAGGTTCAACCGGGGTGGGGGGTGGTGGAATGCTTGTATTTCTATTTGTTTCTGGAAACTGGACTATGTTCGTATTTATTACCTGCTGTTTATAACATCCCTTCACGTGTGCTTTTTATATATATATATATATATATATATATATATATAGTCTGCTGTTTGCCTTTCCAGGTGTGTTAGTGTGAGCTTATCATTTAGTCTTTCGTTCAGGTTTGTATGTACATAACTTCCCTATACAGCTTTGTGAATTGGTGTATATATCTAATATATTTTTGGTGTGTGTGTGTGTATGTATATATATATATATATATATATATATATATATATATACATGAGGATAGATCAATAAGTTTCAATATCTCTCGGTTTTTAATAGAATTTTGATCTGAAATTTCCACTGTTTAATGTTCAATCTATGTGATGTATGAAGAAGCATTGGGTTAAGTGAATTGACAAGGAAGGAGATTATGTTGAAAAATAAGTATCTGTCTGAAGTAAATGTTTTGATCACCATTAGCCACAGAGTTATTGATGTACCCATGTATATGGAAAAACGTTTTTTGATTGCATTTTGTCTTTAGTTTTATATAATTTCCAAGGAATCACTCCACCTTGATTTCAAGTTTCTGAAATGTTCAAAGAGAAAGAAATGAACTAATTCCTTTGAAATATTTAATTCTTTTATGAGATTTCCTTGAAATATTCAAGAAGTCTGGTTAGTCACTCAATAGAAACCATCATGTGACCAACATCTTTTGGCCTTGTGCAGTGTTAGGGTGATCAAGTAAAAAATAGGAAAAAGAGAGATCAAAGAATAAGTTTCTCCTTTCTCCTTCTGCTGGGTAGTGATCATTAAAAAAGTCTGGATTTCCCAGAAAAACGAGCATTAATGCTACTGTACAAAAACTAAGGATCAATTTAGAATAAACTTGGATTGTAAATTCACTGCTTAAAAACCTATTCACTGCGGGTTTCTTCTCAACAATAATGAGTAAATGTTTAAATTTTTAGCCCTCTAGCTCCATTGGTGCGACCTGTACTTGTGATAGATACATAGGTTTCTCCAATTTTCAAGTTTGGCTATGTTGATGGTTTTTGTGACTGTTTTTGATACTTTCAGAATGTTTTTTGCTTTGCTCATTCAGAAAGATTCAATTTTAAATCAAATTCAGTGGATTCTGGGTAAAATTAACCATCAGTTACATGCTTAGTAAGACCAATGCAAATCCTCCCTCTTTATATATATATATATATATATATATATATATATATATATATATATATATATATATTCATTTTCAAGTTATAAATATGTTTGCTTCGTTGCCTTATAGGACCATAAATTTTGAACTTGCCCTCAATAACCCAATTGGTTAGGTGATATGAAGTGTTTAATCTTTTGCATGCAATTAAAAACTATTAATGCCTTAAAGATAGATTTATGGTTGGTTTTATGGTCCCAATTTGTGTAAGCAATTGGGATTGGTCAACATAGAAATATTTTCTTCTCTTTCTCTCTCTCTCTACACCATGTGAAAAATGATTCATAATTTGCTTCATAAATCAATGTTTGTATTACTGAAAAAAAAAGATTAGTTAGCCTCATTCGATATACAGAGAAAATTGCTTATTATCATCATGGATAATGTCATCGAACAGTTATTGTTATTGAAATCTGTTTTTTCCAAACAATTTGAAGTGACCACAAAAAGTATCCGCCTCCTCTTCTTTATCTATAAAGGGTGGGTGAAAAGAAACTCCTTATTGGGAAGTAATAAGTCATTAGCTATTGATTGATTGATTGATTGTAATCAAACTGGCTTTTCTTAACGGTAGAATCTACTGACTAAAATTCGACGTAGGCACCAATATCTTTTAGGGTTTCAGTATGGCTTCAATAGACCTTTGCATGAAATCCAGCAATATGTTTGCTATAACATAGTGAATACACTGTATCAGTTGATCCAGAGTTTGTGGTTTTGTGTGATGCACCTCGTTCTTGGCCAACCTCCACTGGAAGAAGTCACAAGGTGTATGGTTGGGGGGTTGTGCTTGCCATTGATTTCCCCAACTACCTACGTTGCCTATCACTTTACCTATCTATCTATTGATTTGTCTGTCAATCATTAACACACACACACACACATGTGTATGTATATATATATATATATATATATATATATGAATATATATATATATATATATATATATCCTTTGCTTAGTATTGAAAGACGATTATTGTTATCTAAAAGACCTTAACTGAGAGTGATCACAATAAATGGCTTCCTCTGTATTTATTTTTTTATTGGTCAGCTTTAAAAGAGGATCTGCATTAATAACCTGTTTGTTAACTCACATTTAGTGAATAAAAAAAGATATCCTGTTGTCTGGGCGGAGATATGTCTGATTATTGTGTGATTTGAGAACCTGCTGACTTCAAAAAGAAAGTCGAAGTATTTGTTTTAAATGTTATGTCGTTATTGTCTGTCAGCTAATCAGGCCATCATCAAAGGATTACTTCATCATAATTGCCATGGTAACCGCCAACCTGAGGGGGGCAATGATCTAGTGGAGGGCGGAGTAGGTGACCAGCTTTCAAATATCCCCTGACCCTAACCCTAACATTGATTCATATTTAGCAACCCCTGCTCTAAGTACTTGAAGTAAAAGCCTCCAATGCTGAATTGGCATTTTTTTTAACTCACTCTACATCATCCATGGATAATCGTTTTAAGATTGATTAATATTAATCCTCTCTAATAACCGTGTTTATCTTTTTTGGTGAGTGTCATTAGTTGACTAATTGTTTGTCTGTCTCACTTCATTATGTACTGTCATCTCTCTTTTATTCGTATTTACTTCTGTTCATTTCTATAATCCCTCTCTCTCACATTTTTTTGTCTTTTTACACCCCTCCTCCTCTCTCTCTCCATGTTTATTTCTGTCATATCATTCATTCCCATCATCTCTTTGTCTTTCTCTTTCAATTCTCACTCATTTCTGTCTGCTCTCCCTCCATTTTTTTACATTTCTAGACCCTCACTCTGTTGATCTTATCTCTCTCTCTGTTGACCTTATCTCTCTTGACCGTATCTCTCTCTCTCTCTCGACCGTATCTCTCTCTCTCTCTCGACCGTATCTCTCTCTCTCTCTCGACCGTATCTCTCTCTCTCTCTCGACCGTATCTCTCTCTCTCTCTCGACCGTATCTCTCTCTCGACCGTATCTCTCTCTCTCTCTCGACCGTATCTCTCTCTCTCTCTCGACCGTATCTCTCTCTCTCTCTCGACCGTATCTCTCTCTCTCTCTCTCTGTGAAGCATCTACCTCTGTCTGTGAGGTGTCTACCTCTCTCAGTCAAGCCTCTACCATTCCTTCTTCTCCCTTCCCCTCTCCCTCTTTTATATGAGGTTTCGCTTATTTTCTTCCTCTCACAAATGATTTTAATTTGCCGATGATAGAATCAGAACAATAACTGCTTCAAGATGATGATAATCATTATTATTCGAACGTAATGAAGAAAAAAAAATCTACCAATGAGACTGACAACAAACTAATAAATTAGTCAATGTAGCCATATTAAATCTCCCCCTTTCTTCACAGATCTCCGCTTTTAGTTTCTCTGTTCAGCTAATTATCTTGTCAATTATTCAATTAATTACTTAATGCCAACCCAAATGCACAAAGCATTTTTCTCTTCTTGCCATTTATTGTTTACTTCTGTTTCTCTTTGATAGCCAAGACTTTTTAATTGATATCTACCACAGCTGCAATTTGTGTTTCAATTTGCTTTGACAAAAACAATCGAAAATTCTTTTAGATAAAAGTCTCGGTGATTTTTTCTTATTTTCATTCCTTATTGTCTTTTCCTCCTTCTGCTTACTCCCCATCTCTTTGCTCCTTCTCTCTGCTTACTCCCCATCTCTTTGCTCCTTCTCTCTGCTTACTCCTCATCTCTTTGCTCCTTCTCTTTGCTTACTCCCCATCTCTTTGCTCCTTCTCTTTGCTTACTCCCCATCTCTTTGCTCCTTCTCTTTGCTTACTCCCCATCTCTTTGCTCCTTCTCTTTGCTTACTCCCCATCTCTTTGCCCCTTCTCTTTGCTTACTCCCCATCTCTTTGTTCCTTCTTCTGCTTACTTAACTTGTTTTGTTTTTTTTTCTTAAATTTTTCCCATCTCTGCTCCCTCAACTTTCTCCCCTCTTTTTTTGCCTTGTTTTCATCCTCTCTTTGTTGACATCCTCTCAGTTTAATTCCTATTATTACTCTGTTATGATTTTTCCTGAAATGAGATGAAAACTTGAATTCCCAAACAAAAATACCTGATGCATGGTGCTATTCGTTGATAAATTAACTATTCCTTTAGCTGCTTTGGGCCATTGCAAATGATGTTTCTTTCTTGCCAGTATTCCTCTCGGATGGATATTCAAGCCTGCAGCTATGAACATGCTTTGCAAATAGTTTATTTCTCCGTCCTTGATGCTACGACCTGATGCCCCGCCAAAATAACTTCTTTCGAGAATGAGTTTGCTTATAAGGAAACCTTTTGAGATGACTTCTTCGCTTTCCATCTGGGTATGATTATCCCCTAGGGCTAGTGAGACACTGTAGTTCTTCCCGACTGAAACGTATTAAATGTCATGATGAATTGTGAGGTTATTGTGTTTCAGCTCATATTGTGACAGTCTTCCCCCTTCCCCTCCTCCTAGGGACACTGGTTTTCACCACTCAGCACCTTTGTTTGAAACCTGACCTTAAAATTAACTTTCTTTTCTCTAATACAAATCTGAATTACATGCAATCCACAATGAAATCTGACAACTGCTTCGGAGAGCCAGAATAAAAGATGATGGCCGACAAAGAGGAGCCACTCTTGAACCATGAAGGTATTCACTGCTTTTCCGAATGTGACAGCAAGCCTCTGAGTTTCTGCGTGGCTTTTCACTTATTGTTCTTGAAGGCTGGCTTGATCTGTCTAAACTGTAGCAATACAAACAATGCCTGTCAGATGGTGGAATTGATTGGAGCTAAAGGAAGCCATATTGTTGGACTTTTTCTTATAAGTGAAAAAATGCACTGTTGTATATTGGACACAAGTGTCTACCGTGCCATGCACATTCTTGATGACAAATTGATAAACCACCACCATCAGTGAATCTTGTTTGGAGACTTCAATAATTCTGTTTACCAGATTACCAAAGTTATCCACTTTTAGACATGGGATTTTAAAAAATTAGTTTTATCTTGTCTTTCAATATTTTTCTTATTTATAAAGTTAGAATAATTTTTTCTTTAAAATTTCTTGAGAATCATCATTTTTCTACAGCTTGTTTCAATTATGTATGAGGTGTGGCTATGAAATAACAAGACTGGGCTCATTCGAGTCGAACTGCTGGGTGCATGAGCAGGCCACGTGTTATTCATTGACCAATGGACAAGCATAAACAAAGTTTCAATCCATTTGTATCCTCAGTTTGTTGTTGCATATGGCTTGGAGTAGACATGTTTTTCTTAGGCGTCATAAAAATGGTCAGTTTGAAAATCAAGCAACACATCAATCTCTTGTTCCACACATGACGTGCATTCTTCCCCATAAACTTCACTTAGTATACCAAAAGATTCAGTAGCTGTTTTGTTCAATTTCACCAAAACTTTCAAATTGGTAAAATTTCCTTATTTGGTAAGGAATTAGTGTATATTTATCAACTTTCCTTCGTGCTTCCTCACCCCTGAATGTGTTGATGTACCCTAATCTGGATTATGCTGCTATACTATTTTTCTTTGTGTGTGCCTTATGGTTTTCAATTTTTTACAGTCTCTTATCTTCATTCCTTCTGATTCAAGTGTTAGCCACATTAAAATTGATAAAATCAAGCATCTTTCTCTTCGTGATGCCATTATCTTGGTGCATTCTGATATTTCAAATCACTCAAGCTGGAGGAACACTGTTCAGGCTGCAAAGATATCAAATCTTATTATGAGGTGCTTCTTTTGTGACTAGCTGAAAGGAGGAATTGGAGATTTCGGGCCAATGATAGAATTGAAATGCATGCACTCACATAAATTTATGTGCATATAATTTGTGTGTGATATATATATAATGTGTGTATGTATGTGTGTACATATAGATACACACACATATTACTTATTACTGTTCAAAGAGGGAAAATGAGTTGAAGTCAACATCAGAATCAAAACATGCACACTTGTGTGTGTATATATATATATATATATATATATGTATACTTTTTTAAAGTCCTTTTTCACTATTTTCTCGCTAATACTTAAATAGGTGGAAAACAAAAAAAAACATTCTGCATTTCTTTGCGTTAAGCAGCTATAGAACCCTATTCTTCCCTCTTCTACCCCCCTGTCTCATGTATCTACCAACCCCTGGCCTCCAAGGACCCGTCTCTACCATCACTACCATTTGGGGATCTGGGGATGCTCAAAAGTTTTTCCCATATAAATCGGTGTTAATTACTTGTTCGCTTTATGCCATTTTGTTTTATGGTTTTTGATAGATTGCTCTTCTTTTTGGTAGCACATGGTGGAGGAATCTATGTCTAAAATCAGGGAGGTATCTCTGTAATAATGGTTGTTGCAGAAGATTATGCTAATCAAGACTCTAAGGAAAATGTAATTTATTTGCCATTCAAACTATCTTTATCTTTTTTCTATGAAATGAAAAGATGTTTGAGTGGGAAGAATGGGGGGGGTCTTGAGTGAGTCATGAGAAGAAGGTAAGTAAGTAAAGGAAATAGAAAAGACTATATTAAAATGATCAACCACAAAAAAGCTGCAAAATTTATCAGAGCCGAGAGAGAGAGAGAAGAGTTGCAAGGAAAATATATTTACATAAGTGCTTTAATAAGATTCTGTATTACTAGCTGATGAGCTGTATCATTCTGTTGTTATATATATATATATATATATATATATATATATATAGAATAGTGAATTTTGAAGTATTGTTAAAGTATTGCTGTACAAATTAAAATATAAGACTAGTAAGAACAGTGCAGTTCTGAACAGTATGCAGAATTTTGAAATAAATTAACTGCACTTGTCAAGGTATACCTGCTTGTAAAAAAGTGAATTTATAAATTTATATATTACTGCAGTTGAAGAGCTGTATGTATGTGTGTGTATATATATATATATATATATATATATAAATAAGGCAGCAACAATGTGATGAATTACTCCATTTTCACTGGCTGGTGGTCTTCATCTGGTGGTAGAATTATAAAAAATGCTATTCTGACTCCCATCATGGTTGTGAGTTCTAATTTCATTTGAAATTTAGATGGAGAGAAGTAGTGGTTGAACTAAGAATGAGATTTTATTAGTACAAATTATCTAATCTCTTCTGCTGACCACAGTGGTCAGCTGGTTGCTTATGTTTCCATGATTAAAGACATGTTATCTAGACACATGCTCAAGGCATTTGATCTGATTATGTTCTTGACCCTTGGTGTGATGTAAAAAAAAAATAAGAGCAATATTCAAGTAATTTTGCAATTGTTAATATGTCAAAGCTCAGAATATAAAGAGAATATTTCAATTCAATTGAGAAATTCACAGAATTCAAATATTATCCTGTGCAATCATCTTCCTCTTGAAAATAGCTAAGTAATGAAAAAGTCCTTTAAGGGAAATAACTCAGTAAAAAAAGTTATTTCCCTTACTGTTACAGACCTAAAATATAGATATATTCTTGGCTTATTGTTTAAGTAGATTATATAATCAGTTTATCTTTTTTTTTTGTAAGTGACTGCTTATATATGATATGGTGTACATTCATCTATTTCTCTTCCTACTTATATGAGAAGTGCTTAAAAAAGGCTTATGTAGTTGTTTTTTGTGTTAGCTTATCTAACCGATGAAATAAATTTCTTAATCTCTCCGAACGTTGCCCATTGAAAGGACGAGCCCATTAGAAAAAAAAAAAAAAATCAATTCAATGACTGAGTGGAGAATGAGATCAATAGCCGTGCTAGTGATGCTCCCGAGACAAGTTGTCTGATTAGCCAGACCCATCATGAAACACTAACACAATGAATAACACTGTTCGGTAGTGTCCTCTGAGGTGTTTCATCGTCATCATACTTGCTGCTGTTTCTACTCAATACCAGCCCTTCCCACTTCTCTCCACCCCCCCTTCTCGATACCATTAACACCATTGGTGGTTGTTGTGGATGCTGACAGCATTTTTATTTGTCTGGATGGGTACATGATATATACATGGATATATTTCAGGTAGGTATGATGAAATAGCCACATGACATTCTTACAATACTTATCATTTATGTTTTGTAATTGCTTATCTTTCTCCTTCTCTCTCCATGTATATATGTGGGTGTGTTTCTCATATATATTGAGAGAGAGGGTGGTTAGATGAAAAGAAACTCCCTGTTGGAATTTTTTTTTATTCCTGGTTAATCCCCCCTCCAAAAAAATTTATGAATATACAAGAGTATAACAGGGAGGTAATTTTCCCTCACCATATAGTTATTATTCTCTATTGAAATCCAATTTCATTTGAAGTATTTGTCATGAATATTATTTGATATATCAGACTATGATATAATAAATTCATTTCTCAAAGAAATGGTTTTTCTATACATCTTAAGAAATATGTCTTTATTTCCATATTATATATATATATATATATATATAATCTTTGTGTGTATGTACTTCCTTTCTGGTTTTGTTTCATATATCCTCATCTTTTAGAATTGGGTCAATAGAACCTCTTCCTCATTGTTTGTCCATCATTCTTTAAGATGTAGTAATATTGATGTTGATGATGATGATATTAATAGTCATGATAAAAAGTGCCTTTGTTTCCTCCCACAAATCCATGGCACACCTTTTTGTATGTCACTTCTTTGGTTCATGTGAAAAAAACAATAACATATCCATCACGATGGAAATAATTTTGTGTGTCAGTCTTTGTCCTTTGCTCTTACTCTGGTCTTTCAAATGTAGTTCTATGAATGACATGACTAATGTTTCTGGATTCAACAATATTCTTACTTGCTCAACTGGATTCATTTGAATTACCTGTGGTTTTATTTTTTTTTTGCTTCCCATTTGACTTGAAATTTGGTCTTGTAGGTATTTATTTCCTTCTTTTTCTCAATCTCTCTATCTCCCTCTGCCCTCTCTTTCTCTCTCTCTCTCTCCGTCTCTTTTTCTCACTATTTGCCTCTCATTTTGCTGCACTCCCCTCTCTCTCTTTGCCGCTCTCCTCCCCTCTCTCTCTTTGCCGCTCTCCTCCCCTCTCTCTCTCTTTGCCGCCCTCGTTCCCCTCTCTCTCTTTGCCGCCCTCGTTCCCCTCTCTCTCTTTGCCGCCCTCGTTCCCCTCTCTCTCTTTGCCGCCCTCGTCCCCCCCTCTCTCTGTGCTCTCGTGCTCTCTGCCCTCATTTTCTCCCTGCCCCCTTTCTCTGTGTGCCATTCCTACCTTCCTTTTCTCTGTGTGCCATTCCTACCACCCCTTTCTCTGTGTGCCATTCCTGCCACCCCTTTCTCTGTGTGCCATTCCTGCCACCCCTTTCTCTGTGTGCCATTCCTGCCACCCCTTTCTCTGTGTGCCATTCCTGCCACCCCTTTCTCTGTGTGCCATTCCTGCCACCCCTTTCTCTGTGTGCCATTCCTGCCACCCCTTTCTCTGTGTGCCATTCTTGCCACCCTTTCCTCTCTCTTTGCCCTTCCTCTCTTTCTCCATCTTTGTCCCCCTCCTATCTCTTTGCCCCGTTCTCTCCGTCTTTGTACCCCCCTTCTCCATGTTGTAAGCTTTCTCTCTCTCTCTCTCACACACACACTGATGTGAATCTATTCCACTTGTCATATAAAATGTGAGCAACTCACTATTCTCTCTCTACTTCCAGCACCCCCGCCCCTCCTTAACCAGGCATTGGGGAAACCGAACGCCTCATTTCAAAGAAATATCAATTTAAATCCAATGCCCTCCATTCATTTAGTCCCCTTTAGCCACCTTCACATCTTGTTTTTCTTTCACTTTTCTGCTTGTCTTAATTTCCTCGTTAATTGAACCTCTAATTAATTTTAAGCCTGACTAAATGAATCACAAGATTTGACTAGTTTTTCCCTCTGGATGAATTACAACCTTGTTGAGAGAATGATCCATTGGCGGACAGACGGAAATCTCGGCTTTCCAATAAACTGATTGATGGACTCTTGATTATTGCAAGCTGCTATTATTTTTAGAAACTGTCAACCAAAACTGTCACCATAAGTTTTCTTTCAGTTTTTTAGTTGGTCTAGCTTGGCTGGCTACGTATGTATCATGTATCTAAAACATTCACTCGCTACTATGATCACAAAATCATACATATGTTTTTTTTTTTAAATCCCCCACCCTGGATAGGATTTTAGGGGTGGGTTCAATTAACAATGTAACTTCATGCTAAATTGATCCCTTAGTTTGTGCCAGCTAGTTTTTTGAAAATTGACACTTTTTTGTGATCACTGCCCAACAAAAGACTAGAGAAGCAACTTATCTATTGATCACCCCTAAAACAGCATGCTGCTAAAAGTGGTTAATAATGTGACAGTTTCTATTGACTGACTCACCAGACCTGTTATTATCATAACTAGAGTATACCTGTCCAAAATGGTAGGGGTTGTTTATGTATGCATTAACACTTAAGAGCTTAAAACTATTTTATTTGTTAATTTGTTTTTAATAATTCAAGTATCCTAATTTAAACTTTTTTCTAAGTGTCAAGCTGTTTTAATGTGTGATTAGACATTAAGTCTTAAGAGTTTCTATGATGTCATTTTTATTGTTACATTATAATGGGAAGATAAAACAACCAATGAGATCATCCCATTTGAGTACAAACAAATATAAATGAAAAGAAAAAAATTTGCATATAAGCTCATTGTTTTTAGGATTACTGTTATTATTAGTCATTAGTTCCTTATTATAGTCATTTTTTTTTATTCTTTGTTTTATTTGTATATATATATATATATGTGTGTGGACACACTATATTGCTACTCCTAGCTTTTGTGCAATTGGCCATTTAACAGTACAGAGGATGTTTCATATCATCTTCAACTCTCTGGTAAGGTCCAGGTACTTGTCCAGCTTTTCATTTCCTTGTAGCTCCATCTTGTGGTCTCACAAAACAACAAAATCTGACATGTTCATTTTTAATTGTTTATTCCACTAATAATAATCACACCATTGTAGTCAATAATTGAACAACCGTACCGTCAAAATTTGGAGTTATGTAGGGAAAAAAAGAATCCCTTTGAAGAATAAATATGGTCAGAATAAATTATACTTCTGACATCACTGGTGCTTTCCACTGGAAAACATCTGAAATAGAGTGAAGAAACATCTTGATTCTGGAGAATCTAGATTAATACTATCTAAATAACCCATTTTGTTGTGGATAGTGGGGTTTAGGAGTGGCTGGCTGGCTGGCAACCTTACTTGGAGCTAAGTATAATTGTTCCACCAATAGCACTACAGCAGAATATTTCTCAATTTTATAGTATGTAGTCATACATTTATGTTTTTGTATGTGTTTGTCATAGATGTGTTTAAATGGATAATGTGTGTACTTGGTGATATGCATCATAAAATCCATGTCTGTCATACTTATAGTATCAGTAGCAGTCATCAGCATCTCTCCCTTCCTAACCTCTTACTTATGTACCGCTGCAAAAGGTTTTTAAAGGAATGATCCACTTTCGAGAAACATATATATTCATAGGGTAAATGCATTGCTGATGTTTTACTTTAGAAATGTGAGAAAGAACCTCATTTTCCTAATTTGAGGGAAAGGGTTCATTTTCTTCCAATTTGTGGCCACGAAGACTGCAGACCTTTTGAATAATTTGTACTTGCAATATGAGCTGTGCTAAGAACAAAATCTCATTCCTCATATTCCATTGTGATTATTCCCTTGGTTATTTATCTTCTACTTAGGACTAAACTCTGCTATTGAGGCCGTAATTAATTGATACTAGATTCTTTGTTCTCTTGTTAAAGGGGTTTCAACGAGAAAAGTCTATTGTTGGAATTGTGTGCAAACGGTATCATTGAATTTCCACCTTTTATTGAATCGAGTGTTAGTTGCTGGATTCTAGAAAACTGGCTGCGTTTTGTTCTGATGTAGCCCCCCAAAGGGGGGGTAATGATGAACAAGAAGGGGAAAAAATGCAACCACAAGTGTTTGTAGTTTGTGTTTTCACTCTTTGATTCTCAAAATTAATTAATGACACACTCATTGTAATTGTCATTGAACCTCTCTCCCCCTTTTTCTTTCTGCAATCAACCTCTGTTCCTAGCCCCCCCCTTCCCCAGCCATCCTCATCCCCCCCTATTCCCTGCCCCCCCCCATTCCCTTAACCCCAATCACACTTCATTTGTTCCTGTTGAACAATTAACTGTGTGAAATAACCTCGGGGAGAACATGATTGTATTATGATGAAGGAATGTGCCGCTTAGAAAAAAGGAATGAAAATAGTTTGATAAAAAGCATAAGACAAGAAAAACATTTTTGAATCCTGTTTGTTGTGGCTTTTTGTCTCTTTGCTTGTCTTCCTGTTCGTTTTGTCTGTCTTTTGTATCTTTCCCTTTGTTTTGTGATTGTCTTATTGGAAACAATAGTAACAATTTGATGGTGGTTGTTGTTGTTCTTTACAAAGGCTCCACTCGCTGTTGCCACTGTGTTCTTAGGAGTGTTAAAAAAGTAGAAAGCACTCAGAGAACGCATACCTACGCCATTGTTATTGAAAGCTGAATGCAAATCAGTTCATACATAGCTACAATACAGGGGAGGTTACTGTGAGTTTTGATTTTCCGTATTTTAAACTCATGTCGTGATACATGAAAAATATCTTTCAATCATAAAAAAATTCCTGGATCCAACTCAAAGAGCTGACTCCGAACCGTTTGAGACAGCTTACATTCACTTTGCAGTAATGCCCTTGGGAAAGGCAAGTATCCATCGATTTCCCTGTTGCCAACACATCTCAAGCCAGTGTGGCTTATGTCCGACTACAGACTTTGAAGGCTGATAAAAAATGCTTGCATATAAATATACCCAAATATATACACAAATGTATTTTATCTGTGATCACTATCCAAAGTGCCTGAATCATAAATTTCTTTGTCCTATTAATTATAACATATATGAGCTTCTCTCGTCCTCTATCTATCCCTATATATATAGCAATGCTCTCACCATTGAGCTAAACAGCCGCTTGTAATTCAAAGGCCAAATAACTGCTTCCAACACAAAATCTCATCTCGGTCTGTTTGCCTCTTTCAACGCGACCGTTATGAATTTAAGATTTACTATCATAATCCGACCCTTCTCCCTAGCATCCAAAGACGAACAAATCAAGACACTTCACAACTCATGTTTCTTTGTCTTATTCATGTTCAAGCATCTCTCCTTCCCTTTCCCTTCCCCTCTCTCACACACACACACACACATATATATATATATATATTATAATCCGACCCTTGTCTCCAGCATCCAAACCCCAAGACAAACAAATCGAGACACTTTGCAACCCTTGTTCGGCCTCACTGTCCTGCTCACCCTTGTGGATTGTAGACTCATTCAGTGAGTGCAATTTCTTTGAAATACAAACCACCAAATGTTGCTCTATTGACAAGAGTACTTGAAATAGTTTTGCAGTCTTGTCTCTCAGGATATTAAACGTAACCCAAGAACATTTGCTACTTAGCTCTGCTCAATAAAACGTTTTGGATATAATAGCCAGTTGCCTTGGCTGCTCGACTTACCAAGTAGTTCTTAACACGAAATGAACCACTACTTCTCTTGCTGAGAGACCTTTTTTTGAATGACTTACTTCCAAGATATCACATGAACGTTGGATTGGCATCATTCGATTGCTCCGATGTTCTCATTAGCTCCTGACTCATTCAACCTCAACCCCTCCCAGATTGAACCCGAAGCACATATATTACTTATATGGGGTATGTCTGGAAAGTATCCAGCCATTTAATATTAACAAAAAAAATAGCTTACCTCGGACAATGGCGGCTTAGTCCCCTACAAAGCATTCCTCTTGGAACCACACATACTTATCCCAGTCCCTCCCTTTTCAAAACAGTCTGCAAAGTCCTATTTTGGGTGCGCCATCAGCTACCTCGTCATGTTCTCTCTAATCTCATCCACCATCAGACATAAAAATCAGTATCATTAAAAGCATGTATTATTAGGTGTATGTTGAAGTTCCCAGGGCTCAAAAACTAGGGACTGTATACACTGTTAGGACCAGTTTTTTTCACTGGAAACTTTTACACATGCTTACTAATGTAGAGTACCCAGTGAGGACCAAACTCACTCAACAATAATGAGACTAACCTGCTAACCATTGCTCTTCAGCAAAGTATTTATATAGATGCATGCAAAAGTTAGTAGCATTCAATCTTGGAAACTAATAACTGAATACACCATTGGACATTTTTTTTTTTTTTTTTTTTTTTTTTGCTGATAACTTTTGCATTAACCTCATACTTTTACACTGTGATAAATCTGTGGGTGTGGAATTAATGATCTATTTACTCCCAAAATCTGGAAATCTTTGTTCCAAGTTTTTATATTATTTCCTACAAAAGAAAAGAAATATGAGTCATCAAAAACTATTTTTCATACACAGACAGAAAGAGGGAATTTTGTATATCTATTTTTCTCTCAATATATATAAAAGCCATTTATGCGAATTAATGTTTATTTGTCTTGTTATAATGATTGGTCCATGTGAAACACAGCTAAAAAAAACAATAAAAGGGTTTTAGAATGTGTGTCTTAAAGATTAAGTTGTAATTTTAATGTGTCCAAGAAACACTAACCGAAAGAAGAAAGTCATAAGTTTGGTGAATTGAAAAAAAAAAATTATTTATTGATTGAGCGAATGAGTCGCCCTCCCTCATGACAGCCAATTTTATGAAAATTTCACCATTAGACAAGAAGGGAACGCACAGTTGCTATTTTGTTGGTGACTTTTCTGGCCCAAAACATAAAGTCAGAATGGCTCAAAATTTAGATATAGCTAAACCAAAAAGTTTATGGCTAAATACTTCTTTAAAAGGCCATATTTATCGAATTTTACCATAATTTCTTATATTTTTTTATTGAATAATAATCAACTTTTGTGATGATATAAGTAATATCTTCCAATAAAATGTTCTTCCTATAACTTTAAAAAAAATACTGCATGATGTCAGTGGTAACTTCTCTTACATTTTGTCGTCCCTTCATATCTGTATACATAGAGATGTTTTTGTGTCTCTATTTTATCTCTACTGTCACATGTGCGTATTGTTTGTCTACTTTATCTCTCATATATATACACACACAAGGACGGATATATTTCTTATAAGTATATTTCATGTCTCTCTCTGCACATATACGCACGTATGTGTGTGTGTGTCTCTATGCTGCAGATTTATATCTTTCAGTCTGCAGGCCGGTGGTGCAGTCTTGCAAGTGAATTTTTATACATGTGTTTGTTTTTTTTCCCCCTCTTTTCACTGAAGAGAAAAAAAAAGAAAAGAAAGGAAGTGTGTAAATCGAGTCAGGAAAGCAGGTTGGTCTTCCTCCTCTCCACTCGTCTCTTCCTCGTCCAAAATGTGTCCACTTCGCTGTTCACATATGTAACTACTTCATCAGTCCATTGTATTTCAAGTCTCCTTTTCTCTTAAGAGCGAATAAAGAAAGAATAAAAAAACACAGCAAGAAAACAACAAGTTGAACAAAACGATAAAATAAAAATTACTTCAATTACATTAAGTGTTTTGTAATTCAATATTTGTGCTTTTTCCTTCGCTGCTTTAATCTTCTACACTTGTAAACGTTTCCATTTGGTTGTTGAAACTTTTTTTCTTTGTCTGTCTTTCTCTTTCTTCATTTGTCCTTCATATTTTCTTTTATTTCATCAACTGGAGCCAGAAACACACTCTTTGTTGTACAGGTTGAGTACTCCTCATTCGAAATGTCTGGGACCAGAAGTATTTCGGATTTTGAAATATTTGCATGTGCATAATGAGATAAACATGAACACATTCTCTCTTCTTATCATCGTTATTCATAGAAGTATCTGCGGCTTTTTTTGACATTTTCAACAATATCTTTATTCAGATGAGAGAATGAGCAGAAAGAAAAAAAGAAATACATTGCTTTATGCATGCAGGTCTCGCGATGACAATAATTTGTTTCGATTGGGACTTTCAGCGTTTGTGATGTAAATGTAGTTCTACGTTTCTGAAGTGTTAGAAAAAGATAACGCTTTTACAGTCGTCAGAATGAGTTGAATAAAGCCCCATTTCTCGTCTTTGAATCGTACTACATTGGGTTCAGCGGAGAATTATCCACTCATGACGTTATTAGGCGTTAGAATGTTTCGGATTTGGGACCATTTCACTTTTGGATAAGGGGTGTTTAACCCGTGCATGTATTCACTCTTGTCTGTCCGTTTAGAAGTTCTCAATGAATTCCAATGACGGACACGAGCTTCAGAAGTATTGATTAGGTTCAGGTGCAGATCCAGAAATTTGTTTTCAATTGAGAGATTTTTTTTTTATTACTCTGCAGGAAAAGAGGTTAAACAAATGAACAGTTGATAAAAATGGCAGATTTGAATTTTTAGGGAAGTAACTCGGTTATTCGTTCATTTAAAGTTCTCTCTCTTTTAAAAAAAAAACTTTTTAGAATTTAATTCCGTTTTTTAGGTAGTGTACGGCTTTGGCAGAAGTATGCACTCTCTGGGTGCTTTCTTGTATTCTGTTCTTTCTCTTCATTTGTTCTTTGTTTCCCTTCGAAAATTCCGGGATCTTCTGGATTAGGCTTGCTTTGTTTATGCTGCAGCCCATCCAAAGACAAGAACGCAACTAACAAACAAATTCTACACTAGCATCATATTTTCTTTCTCTTAGAATCCATTTGGCTGCATTTGAAACCTTGCTCTTGTAGTCTGCAGTCTTACAGTCTATAATTTAGCCTGATATTTATTACTTCACATGCTTTCCTGAGTGTTTACCTTTCGTTTCTTGATGTTTATGTTTTTCAAGTGGAAAAACATCTAAATACTTCGACAAATATTTATTTGGGCTTTACATATATATCCCCTTCACGCAGCTCCCTCCACCATTGCCCCCCTTGGTGGGTGGGGGGGATAGAGAGTAAGTGTTTGGTGGAAGAAAATGTTTTGACATTTACCTACACAATTACTCAGCAGCTGTCTTTAAAAGTTGACTCTAGTGTTGAACAACCTCTGCAATATGTCACAAGGCGGATAAACAGTCTGAATGTTGCCTCAATAAATTCTGTTTTGATGCCTGTCAACTTAGACCAATCTCCATAGTGCCAACAGCTGTAGAACTTACTTCACCAGTTGTTGGTTAGGAATTGACATTTGCATCTCAACACAAAACACCAACTCGGATTCTATCTATCCAGGGTTGTAGTGTTTATTTTAATTGCAACAGATGTAAACGTATTGGAGGTATCTGTGTAAAGTAAATAAATAAATGAAAAGCAGACTGGGTTATACAAACTAAATGATATGATCCAGTTATTTCCCTTTGATCTCACTTGTTGAATCATTTCAGGTTGAATAAAGTATAAGAGATGTAATTAGATCCATTAAAAAAAAAAAATAAAAAAGACGATTCTGACACGTCTGATGCAATAGCTTACTTTTCACTTACAAGATGTGGCTATTAAATTACAAAACTACCAGTTGTTGGTTTAGAATTGACATTTGCATCTCAAGATAAAACACCAACTTGGGTTTTGTCTATCCAGAGTTGTGTGTTTTTTTCTAATTGCAACAGATGAAAACACTTTGGTTTTGGCAGAAAGCTTGTTTGGAAAGTTTTTCTCCCTAATATTTGTAAAATAACAAAAAACAGTTTAACAATTCATCCAACATCCATGGTAGTAGAATGAGGAGGAAGAGCCTTCTTCTCAGAGTCAACTGATACTCCTACTTGTAAAATATTGCTTCTCTGATTGCCATTTGACTTACAGATAAAATAATTACACGAGAAAATTTTTATGGTGTTGCAATATAGATATATTCTGTGAGTATTATTTTCAATAAATTGTAAATGGCCATTTTTGACTTTTTTCAAAATACAAAAATGCAGACCTTGGAGAGTCTATTCTGACATGATAGCAATTAGTAAATAATCCTTCCACGTTTGGATGCATGTAAAAAGTGGCCTGGTTATCAAAACAAAATGATCTGATCCAGCCTTTTTCCTTTGATCTCACTTAAAGAACTATTACAAATTGAATAGTCTTAGGCACAGTACTGGGCCTAGGGTGCCTGATTATGTGGGCCATCTGAATTTCAGCACTCTTTAATGTCTCCCCTAAAAAATGTGTTTGCATCAAAGAATTTCCTTATTTCAACTTTCTGATGTTTTTGATTTATTCATTTTCCTATTTGTATTGGAAAAGTCTCAGTGTCTCAAACATTTAACAAGTTTTTGCCCTGGGCAACTGCCTGTGTTGCCTGCATGTAGGACCAAGTGTGCTTAGGGGTGTGACTATACCCCCCTCTTTCTTTCTAATTACAGACTCATAACTTGTCATACAATAGCTCACTCTTTGCATGGAGGTGGGTCTGCTGATGCACCGGGGCTTATTTAAATCAAATCACAGTGCATATGTGTGAACCATATGGTATTCATTGACCAATGGTCAAGCATAGACAACTCTTGGAAGTTTCAATTTGTTCTCTTCTTCAGTTCACTGTTATACGTTGCTTACAGTCGACACGTTTTTCTGATTTGTCTCAAAAATAATGAGTTAAAAAATCGAGCAACTCCTCAATCTTATACACATGTGCACATGACATGCAGTCTTCCCCATAAACTTCAGTTGGGATATGAAAAGTTTTGGTTGCCGTAAAGATTTCATATTGATGTGTTATAAATTTGAAAATCGTATCTTTTGCCACATCCTGTATAATTTTATCTTTACACAAAAAAAAAAAGTGAAGCCTCCCCCATTTTTTTTTTTTTTTACATATATGTAGCTGAGTGTATCTGGCAGATTAGCTTAACAAATTTTCTTTATGCTCAATTCTTGCATAAATCTTAAGAATCAGCTTTTGAGGCAGATCATATCGTGTTATTTCTGCAGGGACGGACAGGGTGCGATAGGGAGGAAATCAAACTTGTACCCCCGTATTTCTCTATCTGTACAGACAGGTGCAGCGGGGGAGGGCCTTTGCACATATTATGCAATGAATCACTCCAGTTGTATCTAGGATTGTGAGCATGCCTCGCCAGCTCGGCTGATAAATGACCACCGACATAATCCACTTGTATTGACATAATAAATCCACTATTTGTCCTGGTGATCCCCCTCAGAAATCCTTATGGATGCCAAGACGTATTGCTCTCCCAGGGTGTGGTTGTCACTTGTCATTTGTCAGGGGAGGGGAAAGAAAATCCTCCTCACTCACCTGCTGCATCTTCCCCTTCCTTGTAGTAGGAGTGGGATTGAGAGAGATTGGATCTTATTGAGCTGACAAGGGCCTTAAGAGATTAAAGAATGGTTCATAAAGAAATCAACTGATCTAACATAAGTAACTGTAGACAAGGAACATAAATCTCCGATCAAAATGTCTTTCTCCTACTGGAGTGGTTGGCTCAAATCAGCCCTGTCCCTGCCAAACAGGCCTCTTGTACTTGAATGCCTCTTCTGTTGCTACCCTTATCTCTTTGACACTCTCCACTCTCTTTCATAATATTACCCCCTCTTTGTCACTCCCCCAATTCTTCGACCTTTCACCCCCCTCTCTTTGACTTGACCCCCTCTCTCTTTGACATCCCTTCTCCACTTGTTTATTGTTGGTTGTCGATATTTCTTTCTCCTGTTTATGGTTTCAAGTTGTCTGTTTGAAGGTGAAGTGAAAATTTGACAATTGTACCAGACAAAATGTCCATCAATCAATGCTGTTCATCTCTTCACCAAGATATTAACCGTTTCACACTTGTTGTAATTGATTTACAAGATAAGTTTTTCTTCTCTTACTCTTTTCATTTATTGGCTCTCATACTTATAAGATAGATTACTTCCAATAATATCGAAGAAAGACATTTAATGCAGTCATCATAATGGTTGTGTCAACATTTGTCTCGTTAAGAAGTGATTGTTGTTGTCTATGATTTTGAGAAGTTTCCGGGGGCGATTGAGTTAATTTTTTGGTTATTTTTGTTGTTCCCAAGTCAGCTCAGTGTGGATTTTGACTGTGTGTGGCTTTTGCGGCTCAACAGACACAGTTTGTTTAACAAAAGAATTGAAAACCTCTTCCAACTGACTTTACTAGCATTGCCAGTAACGGAGAAGAGGAAACTGCTGTGTCTTTATTGTAAATGAATGTTCTCATGTATTTATTTGATAAATCCTACCTGTGATATTAAAGGTGACATAGACAGCTGGTTATGAAAAGGAATGTCAGTAAAACTATGTGTGTGTGCATATGTTTTATACTTTTTTACCTTTGATATTTGCTGCAATTATTCCTTTATTGCCCACCCACATACATACATATATACTTCATATATTCATATATAACATTTATGTAGAGCGAATGAATCTTATGATATATTTGTTTGATAAATCCTACCTGCAATATTACAGGTTACACTGACAGCTTGTTATAAGAAGGAATGTTGATAAAACATTGTGTGCATACTTTATACATATATTTTTGCTTTTGATATTTGCCACATCTATTCCCTTATTACCTATATATATATATACATCTTATACTTATATACCTGTAAAAAAGAAAATACGATATAAATGTGCAATGTCATAAATAAGATGCCAAGGGTTATTTGTAGCATCTGTTTGTGTCTTGGGGAATGAAACCCTTGTGACCTTTAGGGTTTATTGCCCCGTTGTGTGCAGAGATCCATCATGATAAGGAATGATTTTTTGCGCACAAACCAACCTATCTGTGCCCTACCCCCACTGTCTTTTGCCAGTCGGCCTTTGCTTACACTCATGCAGTCTCTACCTGCTCCTTTGGCTGAAAAACGATGATCAGAATTGGATGGGAAGATATTTTTCTTTTTTCGTTCTGCTTTTTTTCGTTCTGTTTTTTTTTTTTCATTCGTTTTTTTTTCATTCTGTTTTCTTTCGTTCTCTTCCATTTTTTTTCCTCATTTCCTTCCTTCCATGTTCTCTTTCACATTCTTCCCAAATTTAGTCCTTTTTCATATAAGTCTTATCCTATAGTCCTCAGTAGACTAGTAATCCATATTCATCCTGACCTTATATCATTTGTCTTTGAGCTGCACCAATATCCAACGTGTATTCTTTATGCACAACCTCCTGCCTCTGTTTTGATTTTGGCACTTGATGTGTGGTGGATCGGTTGTACAAAAAGGCGCTCCCAATGATCCCAATGCAAGACCCGAGCAATGTCTTTGCAGCTAGCATTTTCCCCACCTTTTCTTCACGGTAGCAGATTTGTTATCACGTTTGCACATCTGGTGAAAATGATTTCTCTGGCAAATCTGGACAAATAACTCCGTCCTAATCCGGCTTTTCTGTTGGCATTGGAAAAATAGTCTTTCAGTTCTTGTCAGAGAACTTTATTGCTTGCTTTTCACACTGGCTACTCGCACGTTTACAGCTTTAGATGTATGTGATGACTGACTCTCTGTATTAGTGCTTATCATTCAGACTGTCGGAATATAATGTAAATATTCGTTCGTACTCCAAAATGATTATTATATATGTTCATTTGCTACATTTCTTTATTATTTCCCTTAATAAATTTGAAAGGAGTATATGTATTCACTCAAGTTAGTGTGCTCTCCGAAAGTTCTCGATAACGATTGTGGAAGGGTGGGCCATGAACCCCAGAAGAATTGATTGAATTTGGAGGCAAATGTAGGGATTTTTTCCCCTCAATTAAGGGAGATTTTTTCATTTATCAAGACAATAGATTAGTCTACCCTGCTATTTCACCAATAGCTGGTGAAAATGGGAGATTCATGCATTTCCCAAGGGCATTAGTCCAGAGTGAACATGAACAGCCTCGGCCAAGGTTTGAACTTGGCTCACTGATTCCATTGTCTGGACTGTTAAGCATAATGCCACTTATTGATGAAATAATTTCCTTAGTGCATCATGGTTTTTTGGGGCCAATGTCAATTGCAGTGGAATGAGTTCTCAGTTATCCAAATGCAACATCAGGTTCTGATGATCAGGCTGTCTCAGGAATTTAGTCAGGTTAAGAACAGCCCCCCCCTCCTAGCTAGAATGATGGATGTGAACTAATATGTAAAATTTATATTCCGCTACTGTGATTTGAACTCACTACCAACAGATTGCTAGGATGCTGTCTTTTTGATTTGGCAACACTGAGTTTCCGTCTATGCAATTTTTTCTGCCAATACACCTGGTTATGTTTTTAAAGAAAGCAGAAATAATGCTGAAATTTTTCCTGGTTTGCACATCATGGTGGCATTAAAATAAAAATGACATCCAGGTTTATTTATTTTGTTGTTTCTAAATGCTTAAATATGTTGGCCTATTAGTAATGTGCAACATTCTAAAACATTATGAGACACGTGATGTGAGAATGTGAAAAAAACGACTGACAATTAAGTTGTATGGCTTGTTTAATTGGCAAGTTCTTTCATTTCTCATTTTACAGTTCGGCTAGAAGAGGAAAAAAAGGTTTTGACTAACGAGCAGAATTAGTCTAATTATAATTTGGATGCTTTATGCCTCAAGATAAAAGGAAATGAAGCTTGTCAAAGATTCTGAAATTGCATTCACAAATCATCAACCTGTTTGATAATTAATGAATCTCGTCACTCGCTCTCTTTTCTTCCTTTTCTCTTTTCTTCCTTTTCTCTTTTCTTCCTTTTCTCTTTTCTTCCTCCTTCGGTCTCTCTCTCTTTCCCCTCCTTCGGTCTCTCTCTCTTTCCCCTCCTTCGGTCTCTCTCTCTCTTTCCCCTCCTTCGGTCTCTCTCTCTCTTTCCCCTCCTTCGGTCTCTCTCTCTCTTTCCCCTCCTTCGGTCTCTCTCTCTCTTTCCCCTCCTTCGGTCTCTCTCTCTCTTTCCCCTCCTTCGGTCTCTCTCTCTCTTTCCCCTCCTTCGGTCTCTCTCTCTCTTTCCCCTCCTTCGGTCTCTCTCTCTCTTTCCCCTCCTTCGGTCTCTCTCTCTCTTTCCCCTCCTTCGGTCTCTCTCTCTCTTTCCCCTCCTTCGGTCTCTCTCTCTCTTTCCCCTCCTTCGGTCTCTCTCTCTCTTTCCCCTCCTTCGGTCTCTCTCTCTCTTTCCCCTCCTTCGGTCTCTCTCTCTCTTTCCCCTCCTTCGGTCTCTCTCTCTCTTTCCCCTCCTTCGGTCTCTCTCTCTCTTTCCCCTCCTTCGGTCTCTCTCTCTCTTTCCCCTCCTTCGGTCTCTCTCTCTCTTTCCCCTCCTTCGGTCTCTCTCTCTCTTTCCCCTCCTTCGGTCTCTCTCTCTTTCCGTCTCTTTCCCCTCCTTCTGTCTCTCTCTTTCCGTCTCTCTCTCCTCCTTCTGTCTCTCTCTTTCCGTCTCTCTCTCCTCCTTCTGTCTCTCCTCTTTCCGTCTCTCTCTCCTCTTTCCGTCTCTCTTTCTCCCTCTCCTGCTTTTAAATTTCATACCTAATTAAAAAACATTAATTGCTTTTTATTTCTTAATCCCTATAAAACTTATGAGTAGAGAAAGAACATTTATGTTAATAACCTTCAATCAGGTTGGTCTGCGATTGTCAAAGGACAAAAAGGACAAGTGCTCAATTTTTTTGTTTCTTGTATTTGGGGAAAAAATAATAGAATTAACAATGTTTTGTGTGATTGTGTTGGTATCTGTGGACATTTACTTAATTATTGCATCTAAGGAGCAAGTAACGAGCTTGTTAGCATGGAAAGAGTTAATGTTCCTTCTTTTCATCATTGTCTGTGACTCTTTTTCCAAACGATTCATTCCCACCTGCCTCTACCACCACCATCAACCAAACAACCCAAACACCCATTTTATTTGTCTTGTTTTATTTTTTTATTATAATTCAGTAACTCAATTCAACTTGGTCTCTTATCTCTCTCTCTCTCTTTTGCTCTATTTCTCTCTCTCTATTGCTCTCTCTCTTTTTCTATAGCCTGTATATCTTTCTTTCTCACTTCGTGTGTGTCCGTCTGTGTGTCTCTCATTTTTGTGTGTGTCCGTCTGTCTCTCTCTTTGTTCCGTCCGTCTCTCTCTTTGTTCCGTCCGTCTCTCTCTTTGTTCCGTCCGTCTCTCTCTTTGTTCCGTCCGTCTCTCTCTTTGTTCCGTCCGTCTCTCTCTTTGTTCCGTCCGTCTCTCTCTTTGTTCCGTCCGTCTCTCTCTTTGTTCCGTCCGTCTCTCTCTTTGTTCCATCTATCTCACTCTCATTTTTCTGTGTCTCATATTATGTCTGTCTGTCCATCTCATTTTTGTGTTTGTCTCTCTGTCTCCTTTTTTTTGTGTGTATGTGTTTGTCTCTGTCAGTCTCCCTACCACCATGTTGGCTTAATTAACAAAATGAGATTTTTATTTACTTTTCTTCCCTTCATTTCCTCAATTCTTCTCCTTCTTCATCATTTTCTCATTTTCTGGAAAAAGAATAATATTGGTTGAGTTCCACATATAATTGCATTGGAAAACTTTACAATCTATTTTTATTATCATATCACAGTTGTGGGTGTGTGTCTCTGTCTCTCCCCCCCCCCTCATTGTTGTTTATATATCTTCTCTTTCTTGTTCCTCTCTCTCTCTTTCTTGTTCCTCTCTCTCTCTCTCTTTCTTGTTCCTCTCTCTCTCTCTCTTTCTTGTTCCTCTCTCTCTCTCTCTTTCTTGTTCCTCTCTCTCTCTCTCTTTCTTGTTCCTCTCTCTCTCTCTCTTTCTTGTTCCTCTCTCTCTCTCTCTTTCTTGTTCCTCTCTCTCTCTCTCTTTCTTGTTCCTCTCTCTCTCTCTTTCTTGTTCCTCTCTCTCTCTCTTTCTTGTTCCTCTCTCTCTCTCTCTTTCTTGTTCCTCTCTCTCTCTCTTTCTTGTTCCTCTCTCTCTCTCTCTTTCTTGTTCCTCTCTCTCTCTCTTTCTTGTTCCTCTCTCTCTCTCTCTTTCTTGTTCCTCTCTCTCTCTCTCTTTCTTGTTCCTCTCTCTCTCTCTTTCTTGTTCCTCTCTCTCTCTCTCTCTTTCTTGTTCCTCTCTCTCTCTCTTTCTTGTTCCTCTCTCTCTCTCTCTTTCTTGTTCCTCTCTCTCTCTCTCTCTTTCTTGTTCCTCTCTCTCTCTCTCTTTCTTGTTCCTCTCTCTCTCTCTCTCTCTCTTTCTTGTTCCTCTCTCTCTCTCTCTCTTTCTTGTTCCTCTCTCTCTCTCTCTTTCTTGTTCCTCTCTCTCTCTCTTTCTTGTTCCTCTCTCTCTCTCTCTTTCTTGTTCCTCTCTCTCTCTCTCTTTCTTGTTCCTCTCTCTCTCTC
>OY735235.1:24892696-25042696 GCA_963457665.1 Thysanoteuthis rhombus
GGAATATTATATTTATCTTGAATTCACTTGAACACTTACATAATGTGTACAACGCTCCTCACTGAGCACATAGATAAAAGACTCTTATCCCTGAGTGCACAGATACTACACTTCAGATCCCATGGAGAGGGCTGAGAAGCAAGACTTGGATCCGAGCGAGAGCCTACTGATTTTCTCATCTTTAAACAGAAGTCTGTATATCCATACATGAATGTTAGCATCATTCTTGGCGAGTACCACGTTAATGTATACGTTTCTGTGCGTGTCCGTTTCTAGTTGTTTCTCTTTATTCCCTTTCTCACTTTCCATCTTTTTACTTCTCTTTTATATTGTATAACTCCAAACTTGGTGCTTTACCACTTTTTAAAATTTTTGTTTTCAGTTCGCTTCTTCTTATCTTTTTCTTATCTTTATCAATTGTTGTTGGTGCGATTGATTTTTCTCTGCCTCCTATTGATCTGCTTAAGAGACTGACCTGTCACTCAAGGGTCTCTTGGGGGCACAATTGGATCAGTCAGTCCACAACGCGCAGAGAGATAGATGCTGCTGTCAGATAGACTGGCTCAGGTCATTGTTCCGACATTTCTTCTTGCCATCTATCATCTGGTTTTTTCCTCCGGCAATCCACCCCGAACGCATATACGCAGCTCGATACATACATTTGTATTCATGCCAAAGAAATGCAGATTTGTCTATTGGCAAAGACATTTTTTTTTTTCACTCTTTTTTTTTTTTTTTTTTTTACTTCTTTACTTGATCCTAGGAAAAGACGTTTCACCACAATGCCAATCTCAAATCGCAGACCGATTTTCTTTGGCACCAGTTCCAAAGTTTTATATATTGACCAGACTGTTTTCTTTTGTTTGGTGTATAGTGCATATATATATATATATATATATATATATATATATTGTTTAGGCTTTTTTGTTAGTTTCTCAGTGCATAGAAGTTGCATCATGTCATCTGTCAAGACTGTCTGGGTGGAACTTGATAAATTTCAAATTTTTTCTTTTTATCCTTGTCTTCTGTTTGTATTGTGTCCATTTAGAACAAAAGAAACCAAAAAAGATGAGTCCTTTTTGAAAAATTACCGTTTCTCATAAAAATACATTAGAAAACCCGAAGCTAAAATGTCTTTAGAGCGGACTGTTGCCTACCTCGATGTTCACTTCCATGAAACTGGAGATGATCAACTAGGGCAGAAAGGTGGTAGGGTTGCCATATCTGAACACTGGATGTGTGAGTGGCCAAATGGTTAATGTTGTGGTGATAGTGATGGGTTAGCGAAGTTCAAACTCCGGCAGAGGTAGTTTGCATTCACTTTAATGGACTTTTTAGTCTGATTTGTAGGGAGGTGGGGGGAAAATCTGATTTTTCAAAAAAAGAGGATGCCCCACTCGAAACCCACTTAAGCACTACATAACCTTGAAACTGCTGTGGTAATTAATTTAGAGGAATTTTAAAGAATTTTGAAAGATTTTGAGGTTTTAATTGAGGACATGTCTGGGAACATATACCCTTTACATTGATTATTGAAACACTGCCACTCCATAGAAACTGCTGTTCGTGTTGGTGTCGTCAATGAAAATTCAGAATTCTGATTTGATTCTGAAGAACATATTGTTGAATTTTGTGTCACCTCCAGATGATGAGCAATTAATAATTGGATTGTGAAATGGAAAATGAATGGTCTGCTGTTGTTGTGCCCTTTGTTCCTCACTAGTAACATGGCTGATTTTTTTCAGTATATAAATTAATCCTGTATAGGTATCAAATTTTTATATTGTATTTCAAGTATTTCACATGAGTGAGATTAGTCAGTTGGGAAGGAAATTTTAATTTTAATTTGTTGTTGATTTCCCCCTTGTTTGATGTTTACTGGCCTCTATACTGCAGTGTGAGCATAAAACTTGACCCCTTTAAGCGAACAACTTGACCTCAAGACTTCTGCCGTTCTTGTTTTCAATATTATTTTATCTTTAAACTGAATTGATATCTTTTCAGGAATTGCAGGATATTTTGTTTTGATAATTACCATTGTATTGCGGCCAAAGACTTTGGAATCCTCTCTTCCTTCTCATTTCGTACATTGAGAGATTTGTCCTTCCAGAATACGGCTTTATTCGAATCATATTTGATTGTATTGTTTCCTTGCATTGTGTTCGGACATTTTTCTGCCTGTTTTGATCAGGTTGAGGTCATTAAAATTTATCACTAATAAGATAAACGCTTGTGGCCCTATTGTTCGTAAGATTGCGTCTCTGATAATGCGGTCTGTGATGGCTGAATGCCTAATGTTTTATGCATTTGTAATAAATAATTGTGCCTTTATCTCTTTGTGAAAAGTCAGGACATTTTCAGATATGTATTCATATGATCTTTCTAATACAATATCTGTAAACCTATGTAATTGACTTCCTTGCAACATTCACATGCTCACATAAATGTGGATGTGTGTGTATGTATGTATGTATATATCTGTAATATATATATATATATATATATCATAAATTGCATTGTATTATATGGAGACTTATCTGAAATGATCTCCCATCATTGCATGGTTAATGTATCACTTGCCCTAGGCAGTGTAAATAGAATAAACAATCAAAGAAAATGACGCTGCTGCTGCGGCAGTCCTATTGGTGGTAGGTTCAATTCCCGCAGCAGCCCAATTTTCTTTAATTATTTACTCTACATACGTTTTCTGGGGCGAATGATGCATTAACTGTGTAATGATGGGAGATCATTTCAAATAAGTACCATTGAACAGTGACTAGCATTCCAAGCTAGCAGACCATTACAGCTATGTAATGATCTGGCTTCTCACTAGGCACTTCTCACTTGTGGCTTTGTGCTACACGAAGCTATATTCAATGAATAATGACATATGCAACCATTTTCATATTGTGGACTCCCTCACAGATGCAACTTAGATCTTCTGATACTGAGGACATTTTGCAAATGTCATACAAAAACCCTAAGAAAGTGATCCATGAATACTTAAGATGTATTCATCTTTTCCCTTCTATGCAAATCAGTGCTCATGCCTGAGAAACCCTGATTATCTATTTATGCAATTGACAATATCCAGTCTCTTTTATCAACCTCTTTAGGGTGCTTGGTGCTGTTAATATTGCTTTCATCAACACTGTTGGATCAAAACACAACTCTTTTGTACATATCACAATTCATATCACCACCATCCCATCCTCCGCTCTATTTGTGTGTACTCACACACACATATGTATATGTGTACTCAAACACACGCATATGTATGTGTGTAATCACGCACACACGTCTGTGTACGAGTGAATTTCTTCCTCCCCAATTCAACCAGTTGGGTTGATGCTTCTCCCTTTTCTATGATCCTCTGGTGAGGGTGGGATGCTGAGGCTCCTCCTTATCTACTTTGATCATGCAAGTGTGAAGGTGAGAGATGAAACATTAGCTTTATGGGTTGACTGTTATAAAAGAGACCCACACACATTTAGGAGGTTGGTGAGGGGGGAGAGATACATTGCTCACTTGGGGGATGAGGAATCTGATTCTAGTTGGAAAGATAAGCAAATGTTGCATATTAGTGCATAAATTTGCTTTGTTCAATATGAATCATGGAATATAGCATGATGATCAGATCTTAATCTCTGGGAACTGCTCAGAAAGTTTTTGTTTTTTTTCTTTCAAAATCATACAATGATTGTAGGCCAAGGTTTTGAGAGTGAACACAGATTCCTTTTTTTTCTCTGCTTTTTAATTTGAAATTAAAAAAAAAAATTAATTCATGTACTTTAATCTGGAAACTTATTCTTTGCATATAATCACTTCCCTTTATTCATAGTGGTTTCATTTCTTGATCGATTTGCTCTTAGACCCTGTTTGCTTGATGGAAAATGGACCAAAAATGTGACGTCTTTTTGGGGGTTAGCAGTGAATTGTCAGGATGTGTTGATGTGTATCATTAATCTAATTATTGTTAATAACAATGGAGAGTTCTTAATACATGTGGAATGATTTGATGTTGAGAAATTAAAAACCCAATAAAAATACCCTTCCTTAATATACCTTTGTTTCATCCAGAATGTATGTATGTATATATATATATATATATATATATATATATATATATATATATATATATATATATATATATACACATACACACACATTTTTTTTTTCATTTAGTGTTTAAAGCTGTAAAGCTTTCTAGAAAGTGGTCACAAGTTTGGATTGTGCAGCAGCTCCATTTTCTTTAATTGTTCTAATCATGCTGTCTAGGCCAAATGATACATTCATTGTTATGACGGGAGATCATTTCAAATAGTTTCAAAGAAATATAACGCATTTTTAAATATCTCTGTTGGATTATATATGCATTTCTTCAATATATATATATATATATATATATATATATATATATATATATATGCCCTGTCAAATTGATGAAATTGTATAATTGGCATAATTTTGACCTTCCTTCTTTGATACAAAAGAGATAAATACATAGTTTCCATTTGATGGAAAGATTACTTAATCAAAACATGGATTTTTTCTTACAATCAAAAGTTGGTTTTATCAAAGTGAAACTTTTTTTTTATAAGAAATTAGTAAATTTTGCCAATCAGGCAATTTCACAAATCCGACATAACATATATGATGATGATTATCAGTCAACTGGCAGATATAGGCTGTTCCCATCTTCCACGACAATCCTGATTGTGCTACTCTCTGCCATGTCTTACCGGGCGGCAAACTGATCTTTCTCATCCCTGCATCTTCTCTCTGGCCTTTCCCTACTCTGGTTGGTATAAATCGATAAAAATGATTTATTACTGATTAACTGGGTAAACAATCATCTACATTGGTGGAAATAGATATATTCAAGGTTTTGCTCTAAATCATCTGAAAAATGCACCAAACATTTTTAATAATATTCAATATTTTTTTCTGGAAAAGGAATGTGGGGTCACAGGGAATTAAGGACTTGGGTAAGCATCTCCCTGTTGTTTTGAACAAGAGTCATTTTCCATCATCTTCTATGCCTCTGTAACATGGGTCTCCTGACAGCAAATGGCGGGGGGGGGGGATGCTCGGTGAGATCTTAGTGGGTTTACATGTGATTTTAGTACCTCTTTAGCTGTCATTTCAATGTTATTTCTGTCAGCCTTCATCCTTTGATGATGATGCTAACCAAGCCAACTGTATTCTAATGGGGTGTAGGCAGGGCTGCAAGAAGGAGGGAGAGACGAAAGATCTTTGGTATTTGTTATTATCTGATGACCTCTCCCTTCTTCTCTCTTTCTCTCTCCCATGTCTGTCTAGTGTGCTTATGTAAGCTCTGAATCAAGTGATTAGATCTGTTTGAAATGGAATGGATTCACTTTAATGTATCCAACATCTGCTATCTACTCCGAATTGTTTTCATTGAAGTTATATATATAGATAGATATCATATATATATATGTGTGTGTGTGAGATAAAAAGTTGATACATGATTTGATGACAATATTGGAAAAATACTTTGTTTTATACTACATTTCCAGGACGCGTTTCGATGTATAAAATCTTTTTCACACCATGATTGGCTGATTTTAGATTGGATTGTGTTCCTTATTATACAATCCAATTTAAAATCAGCACATCCCGACATGGAAAAGATGTTGAGCATTGAAATGCATCATAGGAATAAAGAATAAAAGAAAGTGTCATTGTTCCATAATCGTCTTTAAATTGTATCTTTTGGAAAATACTTTTTCCTCTAGTATAGGAATATATATATATATATATATATATATATATATATATATATATATATATATATAATGTGTGTATATATATGTATGTATGTATGTATGTATATATATACATATATATATATATAATGTGTACTGTAAAGAGTGAGACAGACTCGGGAGTAAAGTGTTTAGAGGTAAAGTTTATTAATCCTTAGATGTAAATGGTCCAGACATGTTCCGGTATTTTTCCCATCTTCAGTGGTGTGTGTTGTGTGAGTATGTGTTTAAAGTTCCCATGTGGAACCAGAGTCCACCACCAGGAGCTATGCATTGTGGGTAAATTGTGTTGTAAGGGCTGCTGGAGGCCTCCTATATATATATATATATACACACACACAGTGTGTGTTTATGTAAGAATGTGTATACTTGATTGATGCATCTTTTTAGGTGGGGTCCTTCTTGCTTAACGTCTAGCTGAGATATTATCGTGCTTCATGTCATTTTTATATTGAGTTGCAATTTCAAATCAAATGGATGGTCTGTGTGTTGTGAGGTGGTGATGATTAATTTTCAAAGATAAATAGCTAACATTTCAGTTTTTTTCACCTCTTATCTATATCCTCATATTCATGTATACAAAATGATAGAGGGATTGAATAGATTCCTAATTTGACTTTTTGCCTCCCCCACTTTCAATTTATCAATTTCTTTCTGTGTTTTGTCAAATTAATTAACTTGCTTCTGTTATGCATGTCCAGATATCCAGAGCGAATGTCTTGTTGAAATAACTGACCTCTTTTCATCCAAAGGTTAAATGGATTAATTTGATAAATATGAATTCATATGAAATAATCTGCCATGTCACTATGGAGCAGAGTGTTTATTTGCCTCCCCACAAGGGCAAATTTGACACAAGGTCACGTTGCTATGGAGCAATGGTTGGAAGATTTATCTTGCAAATGATCACTACTATAGTGCAATCCATTTTCTCACATTTGAGACCATGGACCAAAATGAGCTGAACTTGGTAAATACCCATTTGCGGACGCCTCTTTGTTCACTAGTAGTTAACAAGATATTCTTGCAGACCATTACTACCATGTAGTGAGTGAAAGCCTCACTAGTGCCAGACTAAACTGAGAAATAATCATATAAGAGCCTTTTTGTGAAGTTTCTTGATTCAATTCTGTAGGAATTGATATTGTTTTAATGAGACATTGTTTTTGATATACTCTGTAAATACTTTTATGACGCCTGTCTTTTGAAATAAATGCCTCTTTAATATTGGTTGTATCTTGGAGATATAAGTAAATGTCTGTTTTGGCGTTTCAAAAGAAAGAAACCCTCCAGTGATTCTCGGGATTCTTCCGACCCCTTCCTCCAATCCTAATGCCAATTCCTGCCCCGTTCTTTGAAGTAGGGAGAGTGTCAGGGAGGAGATTTGCAAACGTAATCAGATTCCAATGTTTAAATGAGTTGAGCGACCATTTCAAGAGGCCTCTTGCGGTTGATTAATGTTTCCTTATAGATCAATTTATCTCCATCCAACGAGGTAGGCGAGGCTGGTTAGCTTTCCCCGCGAAGAATCTTGGCCAACAAGGAATTTGGTCCGTTCGTGTATGTACCCTCTCTTCCTCACACCTCCCCAACCCTACCTCATTTTTCTCTCCCCATGCCTCTCCCCCTCCCCATCTTTTCTATTTAGACATTGTCACACTCGATGCCTCTCTTTCTTCCATACTTAGACGCATCGTCCTGCATCCCACATTTCTTGTGATATTAATTCTGTCGCCATCACAAATAGATAAACAAGTTTCTCTCCTGTACATGCACATATCATAGGCGTGCAAATATATGTAAATATTATTTCTACTCCATGTCTCTGCTTACAACCACACTCGAGACATTTAATCGATTTTTCTCATAAAGGGAAAATCTCCATATATGATCTCTTATGTATTGTCCGCGTCACATTTTGGATGCCCCCATTCCTTCCAACACTGACGCTACAGCTAAGTGTTTATCTTTCCGTTAACTCTGCATTAATGCCCTTGGGAAAGGTATGGATCCATCTGTCCTCAGTGAAATGCTATGAGTAGTAGGGCAGACAGTTTTTCTAGTTATGGTTGACAACCAGTCTGGAAAATGGACAACGCTGAATCCAAACCAACCTAAGGAGGGATAGGCTCTGCTAGGCTTGCCCTTGACACACCAATGATGAAAATCATCTTAGGTGTCCTGTCCCCCTGCGCTGGTTTGTTGGATGATAGAAAATTTCAAAAGAACCCTTTTCCTTTCCTTCTCTTTTTGCTGCATACTGATTCTTTTCCCCTTCTCCCTGATGTGCAGTGTCTAATTTTTATCTCTCTTGTTGTGTTGGCACTCACTATCATCGGCTCACCCTAACACTCCCTCGAACCTCTCTCTGATCTCTTCATTTAAGTCTGACTCTCTCTGTCTACCTCTCTCTCTCTCTTTCTACCTCTCTCTCTCTCTTTCTACCTCTCTCTCTCTCTTTCTACCTCTCTCTCTCTCTTTCTACCTCTCTCTCTCTCTTTCTACCTCTCTCTCTCTCTTTCTACCTCTCTCTCTCTCTTTCTACCTCTCTCTCTCTCTTTCTACCTCTCTCTCTCTCTTTCTATCTCTCTCTCTCTCTTTCTACCTCTCTCTCTCTCTCTTTCTACCTCTCTCTCTCTCTTTGTCTCTGTCTGTCTCACTTTATCTCTATCTCTCTCCATCTCCCTCTCTCTTTATCTCTATCTCTCCGTCTCCCTCTCTCTCTTTATCTCTATCTCTCCCTCTCTCTCTCTGTCTTTCTCTGTCCCTCTGTCTTTCTCTGTCCCTCTGTCTTTCTCTGTCCCTCTGCCTTTCTCTGTCCCTCTGTCTTTCTCTGTCCCTCTGTCTTTCTCTGTCCCTCTGTCTTTCTCTGTCCCTCTGTCTTTCTCTGTCCCTCTGTCTTTCTCTGTCCCTCTCTCTTTCTCTGTCCCTCTCTCTTTCTCTGTCCCCGTCCCTCTCTCTATACCCCTCTATTCTTCACTCCTAAGTAAGTGTTGGTACAATGGGTCACGTATGGAACAATGTTAATAGTCTCTTTGGCACTTAATCAATACTTCTAAGCCAGTTTCACAAATTATCCATAATTACTCACCAACTAGTGTGGTCACTCAATCCTTTGCATTGGGGAACGGGCAGTAGGGTCATAGCCTCCCTACTTCCTTAGCAATTTCTACCTTGTAAATTAATACCAAAATCGTCAACACTCTGCATATATCACACGGCCTTTATTAATACTGTCCTTGGCCCCCTGACCGAATAGACAGCAGGCCATGGCAGGAATAGTCTACCTCACTCTGTATTGCTTTTCTTAGTTCATTTGGTAACCAGCAAGCAACCAACCACATTAGTGAAATTGTGACTGACTAATGAATATGACTGGGGTAGGGGTATTGTTTCTTCCACCCCTCAACCTTGCTTAAACCTATCATTTACTGTGTGTGCCTATTAGTGTTGACACTGCTTTTACACCTTTCCTTTATCTTGATCCACTTCTTCCTGTTTGCACTTCTTTGTGCGTACTGGGATAGACATGGAAACGTGCTACCCACACTTTGGTGCGTGCGTAGTATCCCCGCATTAAACTGATTCATTGTCTCGTGCTGTTCTCGTTGGGGTTTAGGTGAGTAAAAACATGTATTCATGATTGGGAGATTCTCAAAAACCAATCCTAAAATGATTCTATCCTCATCTTCGTTGTTTTCATCACAGCCTGTCAGTGAGACTGGATTGCTTATGTTCATCACATTTCGACCACTGTACCCTGATGCTTTGGATATCTGCTATATCCAGTCACTTCAGGGTATCCTGGCTGATAAGGATACTACTCTGAACAGTTTTGGGATTAATGACTCATCACAGACACAAGTGATTTCCTATTTGGTCCAGTGCTGCTTTATCTTATATAGAGGTTTTTAATCTCCTATCTTTCAGGTAGGGATGCACTCTCTCCTGTATATAAACATACAAATCTCAACTTGAGGTTAACGTGATGAGAAAACGTGACAAGGTTCTTCTCTCCTTTTGCACAAAGCTGATTTTGTTTGTCCCATTAGAATTGATTGAAGTAACTGGGCTGGACTTTGAGCTTTTGGATTGCAAAGGTTAGTTTTAGTCATCTTAAGTCCACCTTATTTCTGATCCGACTGGACCTGACCAGATGAGAAGGGGGTGGGGCCTGGTCAATCGTTATTGATCTGTTCGATGACGGCTTTAATATAAGATGACCGGGTGTTTGCCAAGCCATAAGCTAATTGGTTCTTTCTAAAGAGTGATTAATGTGAGAGCCATTAGCAAAATTGCTTAAGATTATTGTTCAGTACATAATAATAATGGCTGTGGAATCTTGTTGGAGGTGCTGGTGGTCAAATAGTTGGCAGCACTGAATATGGAATCAGTGAACTGTGTTCAAACTCTGGTTGGGACAGTGTGTGTTCACTTTGCACAAATGTCCTCGGGGAAGGCACGAATCCATCTCTCTTCCTTGCTGTGGGTAAAATAGCACTGGGTAAAGTGAGTAGGGTCAATTCAGCCACTTGTCACCTCTTTTCACATATCGCTGAACGGCTGAATAAGTAGTAATGCAATATGTGCCTGATGCTAGCATAAGGGCAATACTTATTTTCTTATGGTGTATGATTGGAGAGATACATATATATATATATATATATATATATATATATATATATACATATATATATATATATGTACAATGGTTGTGGTGTCTCATTGAAGGTTCTGGTAGCCAAGTGGTTAGTTACCCAGAGAATGTAATCCGCTCCACTATTGCCCTAGAGAAAAATCATGAATCAATCTCTCCTCCCAGCTACATTTGACGTATAGAAATTGGGATAGTCCAACCCCTCCAGTATCATGAGAGGCTGGAAATGGACTAAATAGGGGACGTATTCCATAAAAGTATGATCAACGGGGATTTGGTTGAGATTCAACGAGTTTAGTGAACAGGAAGTGGATTTTAATAAATGATCTCATGAAAGAACCCTACAATACCCAAAATTGCTGATGGACTTATGTGGTCTAAGGAATTGTGTTTGTGGTTAGAATAGTTGAATATTTTCAGCAATAAGCCTTTTGTTTATGATTAAAAATAAATAATTGACTTGACAAAACTGTTAAGACTAATAAATTACTTTGATCGTTTTGTGGTTTTCTTTGAACATGAATGACAACTTTGATAGGTTTCAGTCATTGGCATGAGTGCTGACATCATCTACTAATTTGTTTTTATGACTATGAGGATACTAGTCTGAATAGTTTGCTCAGTGCTGCTTCATCTCTTGGAGAGGTTTTCAATACTATAGGGATGCTCTTGCTTGGATGCGTATGAATCTCTTGTGTACAAGAGTACAAATCTCACATTGTACACAAAATTTAATTACGACTTCATTTTAAGAGAGGTGGAGCCACAAATAGAGATGAATAATACAATTAGACTAATTTTCATTTCACCATGAAAAAAATTGATTTCAGGCAAAACTGATGAATTTTTGTGACTCCACACTAACATGAATCAATGAACAAAATATACAATTTTCAAATGGTCATTCACTTTATGGAAGTTAGTCTTTAACTGAATCCTTCCTTGAGACTCCTGGGAAATATATATCAGGAGGTTCTGTGACTGCAAGAATATATATGTTCCTTAGATCTCTTGAAAAGTCTTCTGGGACATTACAATTCAGGCTTTGAGCACCTTGAAACGTTAATCTTGAAACGGTTAATATGGGCTTCTCAATTCATGCCTTGAGCACCTAGAAAGGTTAGTCTTGAAACGGTTAATTTGCTCAGTTATTTTTCCTTGTCTTTTCCTGAACATTTGATCCTTGTGAATAGTCAGTCCATGTAGATATCAGTGTGCCAAAAAAATCTAATCAAATTGTATACATTTATCAAATCTTTTGACACGAAGGCAAGTTATCACAAAAACAAGAATAAACTGTGAGAAAACACAGTTAATAGAGAATAAAACAAACCTGTCATTCTTTTTTTGTTTTTTCATTTATTTTCGATTCATTCTTCTGTTCTTACTTGTCTGTCTTTTGTTTCTTTGATGAGAGCTGTCTGGCACCGAAGTGCCTTCTGACTTTGGTTCAACAAGAAGGCGGGCCTTATGGCGTCTGGTCTAATGATATATGATTCCAATAATAATCAATAGGTCTGAACGCTTTATCAATAAGCAGACACAAGATTTTGTTTCTGTGAACTAATTAATGAGTATAATGGGAAGAATGCCATCTGAATTGTTTACACTTTACGTTGACGTTCTCTCCCGAGCTGCCCCTTTAAGAGACCTGTTGAACCTGAGTCAGGCACAAAACAACTTACCTTTCTCCATTCAACCTGAGTAAATGCCAGATAAAAACATGATGTTCAATTGTGGCCAATTAAGCTTAACAATAAGTAATTTTTTCATTTGCTATTGTTTAAGGAAGTGCAAGTGGTGTAATGGTTAACATTGCAGATAATGAGAATGGAGAGACAAGTTCCAATTCTGGCTGAGACTTTTTTCACTCTACTCTAATGCTATTGGGAAAGGCTTGAATCCACCACTTCTCCCCCCAGCTCTGAATTAAATAGTTGGGCAGACTGAGTTCTCTAGCCTTGGAAGGTGATCAGTTTAGAAGAACTCCATATTCAAAACCATGTAGTAGGCAACAGGAAATCAGTACATTACCCTTCCCAGGAACAATTATGGCCATGCACAGATTAAAGCTGTGGAAGGCTGAAATTGACCATATCCTGAAGGAATATGTCACACTAAGGGATTGTATATTAGTCTTGAAAATTGGAATGAAATTGTTATTGATATTTACTTAATACTATATGTCCAGTTCAAAATAGACTCAGTTGAGTAATCTTGACATCTTTGTTTTAGGAAGTCAGGGCATGTCCTTTCATTCTTCTCTCTTTGCCATGTATGCAAGGTGGACTGCGTGCAAGGTCATAACTGCGCCTTGTGTGGACTGCGTGCAAGGTCATACCTGCGATTTGTGTGGACTGCGTGCAAGGTCATACCTGCGATTTGTGTGGACTGCGTGCAAGGTCATACCTGCGATTTGTGTGGACTGCGTGCAAGGTCATACCTGCAGTTCGTGTAGACCATTATTAACAATACAAGTCTAAGGTTACACGTAATGCTGACTGTGAACATGGTGGCTTAGTCACAATTACCTTTAAGCTATTGATTTACAAACTGATTTAAATAAAGAGAAATTTCTTGTATAGGTGTGATTTTTTTTTTTTTTTTTTTTTTTTTTTCTAAATTCATTTTTTCTTATGCTAATCCTCTTAGTTGTTAATCTCTTTCCAAGAGCAATCATAAAAGAATCTTATTGTTGTGATAATCATCACAAATCACTTATTAACTACTCAACTGTTTAACCCTTTAATCCAGGATCAGCCTTGGTAATCACATACTCAACATAAGCCTGTTTGTTTTACATCAGCCCCAGTTTTGGAGACTTTAAGATGCTAACATCACTATAAAATAGGTTGGATTCGGGAGACTTGATAGAAATGTTAAAGATTATGCATTGTTTAAAATTAGTAGACCCTAATGTATTTTTTCTATAAAGGACTGAGAGGCCACACATATATAGTTGAAGTAGATTGAGTAACTGAAAATTCTTTTTTAGAATGGTAGGACAATAGAATGACCTACCATAATATGCAGTGTTATCAAATGATTTTAAGAAGAAATATATTGTTTATGATACCACCATGAATGTATAAGGCTTTAGATATTGTGTAAATATGATTATGATGTATTCCTTTATTAACTATTTGGATACTTTTTTTTTTTTTTCTCACATTGAAATAGTTCTAACCTTTTGCAGACCATTGCAGTTTCATTTCCCTGAAAGGCAATGGAGATGATCACCTTTCGATAGTCAGGTTGTGGTAAAATACAAGAGGCAATTCTGATTCAGACGTTCAGATCAATGATAACCAACTCTACCTTAAATTATTTAAACACTGCAAACCTTATGTAAAAGCTTTTTTCAAATTATATTTCCTTTGTGCCTTGTATTTTACTGGGGGCTGTTGGACGGCTGATAATTGAATCACTTTTTCTGTTGCCCATGACCCCTCCCACTAAATGTCAAAATGTCATTAAAATTCATTGGGAACTTTTGGAAATATTGCATAGACAGACAGATGGACAGGCAGACACCCTTGAATACAAATAACTCTCCCCATTCATTTGGCAAAGGTGAATGACCTATTAATTCTTAGAGCGGGTTGGTGTTTTTTTTTCCTTATGACCTCACCCTCCTCTTCTGGTGCTGCCCTGACATTTAAACAGCTTTGTCTTGTTGGGAGGGGAGGAGGGCATTATCTTCTATTTGCGTGATGATGTCATTTTTTTCTATCTCCCCACCCACTAGTCTTTTTATTACAAACAACCACTGTTCCTTATAAATAGTGTTTTGACACTTTTCCATACATTTAGATGTGTATGTATTTGTCTTACATATATATATTGAAAAGGCTGAGGACCTGGGGTGTTTGAGCCCCTGGAGGGGGCGTTGTGGAGATTCTGATTTACAAATGGTAGTCATTTAGTAGTATCAACTTGGAAATTCATTAATGTACTTACTATAAACATTTTCTTTGATAAAACCTTTGAACTCAATGTTGATGTTTTTTATAATGACTAGAAAATCTGCTTTGAGTATTGATCCTATTTAAACTTCAGGGTTGTTAGGGGTGACATGTATGTTATTGGGTTGAAAAAGGTTGAGAAACACTGGTCTAGATCATGATTAGTCCTAGGGTTGTTAGGGGTGACGTGTGTTGGTGTGATGGAGGTCATTGGGTTGGAAAAAGTTGAGAAACACTGGTCTAGATCATGATTGGTCCTCTGTCAGATTTTGAATTCTTGTCTCTGTTCCAATATTGTTAGTTTTGCATATTTAATGGTCTTCAGGTGCCAAACTGTCAGAATCAGGTTTTAGTCTAAGCTCTTTGAGCCAATCAATTGTTTTCTTTTCACTTTTACAAGGATTTCTGAAAAAGAAAAACTAGAAGTAGGAAAAAAAATGTGATGACAGTGATGATGATATATTCTATATGTTTATTTATGGTATTGAAAGAATGACATATTCATTGATCAATTTTCACTTGTATTCACCATCTCCCTGTTGCTTAAAAAATTTTTTTCTTTTGAAAATCATATTTTGAATTCAGTAGATGGTGCCTTGTCAATTATCAATTTTTTGACTAGTTTTTCTTTAATTATAATTTCACTTGCACCTTATCACGAATTTCCAGACTGTCTTTCTTTGCCTGTCAGCAAGGAATACTTCATCTAATGAAAAAAATATTGAGATTTTTGCTACTGATACTACTAGCATATGTAAACATCAAAGATAATGGCATATCAAGTACTCAGGGTGGGGAGAGAGAGATAATTTATGTGTTTAGATTTGAGCTTCTGCAACTGATAGCTTTCCATGGCCTGATCGGTACGTGTTAAAAAGCATTGGTTCTAATATACTCTATCATGAGGAAGCAAATGTTTTGAAGCACTTGATTTATAACTTGCATAATCTTAGATGAATTGATATCTATTGTTGCCACATGGCAACCATTTTGTGCTCAAGGGGTCAGAATTTCTCATACAAGCCTCATGAAATACTAACAAAAAAAAATTTCCTGTAGTTTTGTTGTTTACTTTTCACATACTGCATATACTAGTAATGAGATGGATATTGAAAATAATGAATTTAGAAGAACATGCAAATATTATACTGCATTCAATGTGCTGTGATGACTAGGGGGCCTCGTACCAAAGCTTGATATGAACAGTTATGGATGAGTTGTATTGAATGATAGTCCACCAAATGTCATCGTAAACTATTCATTGTATATTCCAGCAGGCCATGTCATGTTTTGTGTTTTTCAAGTTCAATTGATTTTTTATTTTTTTTATTTTCTTTCGACCACTTTATGTATTTTTTTTCCCTGTTGAACTTAGTTCAAAGTATTTTATTTTTTGAATGTTTTATTTTTGTAAAATGAAGCTAAACTGTCCATTGGATAAAATCTGCCAGCCTTCCCAAGCATTATTTGCCCAACTGAGCCAAGTGTATATATTTACACTTACACTTTTTTTCCTCTATCCGCTGGCACACTGCTAGCCCCACCCTTTCTAACCCTCCCCCTCCTCCCTAGCCTTTCCTCTCTCTCACTTCTGCTCCTTGGATTTAACTTTTAATTTGGATTTATCACGCTTAATCTCCTAGCTTTTAATCTAGCTTCTCTAATTATAAAACCTGTTTTTGATTGGCATGATCGAATCACTTTTATTTCAAAAAACTCTAAAAGTAAAGAATTAAGCTGCTAATCTGTTGATCGCTAATTCTGTATCTGCTTGTTATTGTAGCTAATACCATTAATATTGGATTTGTTAATCTCTTGATTAACAGAAATCTTCTTTCTTTTTTTTTTAAAATTTTCACCACTTTCAAGGAAGTTGGAGGTATACATATATCCAGTCATATGTCTGGTTTTCCACAAAATATCCCCCAAAGCTCTCCATTAATTTCAATGATATTTGGAGGAAGGGTTAACCATGGGCTGAAGGAGTTGATATAAGTTTCGGGCAGGTCTAAGAATTTTCTTACAATTACCTCTCTTGAAGTGTTAGTTATTCATGAACTGATCTCCATTGAGTTTTTTTTTAGTGAAAATGACATTGGCGGAGGTATGTGCTCTTTGAGTGCTCTGGTTGTCTTTTTTCAATGCACGAAAGATGCCATTTTCTTCTGAGTTTCTTTGGTACCTGTAGTCACTCCTCATCATTCTTATTCCTGTTCTGGGTCCTTTATACAATCTATCTTTTGTTAGATTGAGATGTTGTGACAAACAGATTGCAAGAAAATGTCTCATTCTAGAGTGCAAAATTATCTGTTGAAAGTTGTATAGAATTCAGTGAATTTTGAGACATTTGATATCCATCCTTGCTTATTTTTATTTCACTCAGTATTTTTTTTTCCCTTTTTTTCTCTTTATAAATATATAACTGGAGTTGACTCTATTTTTTTTACCATAATCATTGGCATCATCAGTGTTTTGAACTAGAGTGAGCAAAGTTTAATTAGAAAACTATGAGGATGGGCACCATTTTTACATAAGTAATAATGTGTTAACATTAGATTTTGGAAACCTGGGCAAGGTTGTTGGTAGTTTAGGTTTGCCCAGGCCTGGTGCTGCCAGTGTCCATAACAAGAACAATCCACACCAAAACTAGGGGTGCAAAGGAATATGTAAAATTTACATTTGAATTGGACTTGTGCCCAACTGATTGACAGCAGGATGTCTTACTGACTTAGCTAAATTGACAAGTCTTAGATATCAGCAAAAAACTTATGCACAGACTTATTCCGTTTTAATAGATAAATAGATTTATACAAAAAATATATTTATGATTTTTTTTATTTATTGTCTATACAATACAAAAATTGCAGTAATCGTCTTCAATTGGAATAGAAGCGAGAATGGTGTTTGACCCTGCAGCAGCAAGGCTTGTTTTTTTTAGTTTTTTTTTTCTACTGTTCTCAATTTCGATCTCGACACTCGCAAGTTGTTGTTAAAGAATTCTCTCCCCTTAGCATTTATATACTTGTTATAATTTCATCAAGCCTGATTAAGCCGCAAGAGGAAGATGTCTGAACACGCACGTATCACTGACAGGTGAGCAGTGAGGTGTACGATGATGAAGTCGTTAAACGGCACAGTTTATTGCTCGTATTAGTTCACAAGCACTTGGTGATGGCTTCTGTAAAGAAATAAAAACAGTGTACATGATTGCTTGTCTATATGTATACACACAGATTCACCAACACACGGACACACACAGAGTTAATTGCTATTACAAGTACAACACATAACTTAGTTCAATCTAAACACCTCCGTGATTGCAGGCGTTTCTATATAACTGCTGAGTTTTAATCATTGCATTACTTTTGTACTCATACAAATAACAAAATGCAGTTCACATATATTTGACTATTTGTACTAGAGTTGAAGTTCATCCATGTAGAGATTTCTTGTCATTAAGTTTGACTCATTTCAAGTCTGCCTTTTGAGTTCTAATTCAAGTCACTTCCTATTTATGGATTTTATATTATTTTCAAATGAGTAAAATGAGGGGAAACTACTCTCTAATTAGTATTCAATACACCTGGAATAATCTCCTTTTGAGGAATCAGATCATTATATAATAGATCATAGGGCTGAGAACTAACACTGACCCCATACTATTATCAAGTTATAAATTAGACTTGGGATTTCAATGTTCTTTCAATTACAGCATCTTAAGGGTATTTCACTAACAAAAATCATGCTGATTTAGCTGGGTTATGGAAACAAACATTCAAACAAATGTATAGAAATTGAATCATTATTTTGATATAGAAGATATGAGATGAAATACTTGATTCATCAACTTATTACCTGTGCTCTTGAGCACCTGTCTACCTTACACAGGCTTTGTATTCATTTGTAAATCAGTTTTGTGTAGATTGCATTCGCTGATTTCCTAAACAATCACAACTTAATATATACATCATCAAGTATACATAATATGTCGGTAATAACAAGCATAAATTGATCGTTGCTGTAGGGATAAAAATCTACTTGAGCTGTAAATGCTTATTTTCATGGTTGGGAGAGCTGAGATGTTATGGGAACAATTTCGAGGTTGAGTCCATTCTCATCACCTTCATTTTGACTCAACTCAATCAGCCTCAAGGAAAGCTGCCCACGGACACGAAGGGAATAAACAAAAATCTTTGGTTGCAACAAGGAAGAATCATTGTCCATGCCTGGAATCTTCGGATGAGTCATTGCTGTTATTCTATGTGCTATTCAAACTAGTACTTACATCCTCTATCTATCTCAGCCGTCCTCTGTTTTGGGTTTGTTTTTTTTGTCACAGTCCCTTAAGTGTGCTTCTCTGCTTCCAGGGCCTTCTATCAAACAAGGATACATCATGTACAGTTAGATAGAAAATCATTCATTATTATCTCGGTCTGTGGCCTCCTCTCAAATATACCACAGGCTCTAAAGGGGTCCATAGAAACACTGATTTACTGAGATTGTTGATGCCCAGATTAAGAAGCATTTTTAAGAGATAATACATCCGAGGAAGGCCCAAGAATACACCAACCAAAACTCAGTGATAAAAATATGGATGAGGATCCTAATCTGAATAATTCTTAAAATAATGATTGACTTTACTGGAAAATTGATACAAATTTTATCTACATGTGCATGATAGTCTGGATAGGTACTGAAAAGGGTGGCTATTTCACCCCAAGCTCTAAAATACATGCAGTGTGATATACACCAAAAACAATTGAGATAGGGATGCAATTTATATTCGTAATTAGACATTGGTGGATTGATAGTTAAGTCAATGGTTCTGTAGTTCTGCTAATAATTGGATAGCAAGGTAGATACACTTGTAGTTAAATAGAATGATATATATATATATATATATATATATATGTATATATATATATATATATATATATATCGATAAATGCACCAGCAATTGAGTAGATGGGTGAGATGAAAGTACGAGAATTGAGCAATTTGTTGTTGCACTAATCAATAGCGGCTTTGGCATTTCAAAGGCTTTTTGCCCGCCATAAATACCTTGTTCTTTTCTGTTCGTGCCGTTTCTGACATCCATCTTCATTAGTGAAATGATGCCTCGGGCTAATTCAGACTCGGTCGAGCCTGATTACTTTCCCTCCCTCCCACTCTCTCTTTATTCCTCCCCCCCACAGACATATTTGTGTGTGAGTGTTTTCTTTCTTTTTCTTCCGTAGATGATCATCATCTTTACATGTTTCTCTTTTTTTCTTTTTTTTTTTTATATATCATCACTGCCATTATTATCATCATCATTTTTAGTCCCTATTTTATTTTTCTCTTCTAATTATCAGAAGTCTTCTTTTCCTTATCATTTTTTTTCTATTTTCCTCTTCTCTTAATTATTATTATCAATATTATTTACCTCTTATTATTATCATCATTATTGCTTTCTGTCTTTTTGTTGTTATCCTAATTTCTGTTTTTATTAAAGATTCCATTGTAATGATTGCTGAGTACAAGAATCCCTGAAGATAGCTTGAATGAGCAGAAAAAGAAGAGAGCCTATTGCTCTATCCTGTATTTCCATTGAAATATTATTGCAGATTTTCTGTCATTGTTTCTCAGTCAAGGCTAAAATAAGGGGTTTGGCACTTCAGTAATGGGGCAGGGTGGGGGTAAGTTATATTGATGAAAAATCCCATACTTATTTTTATCAGTTGAAAATCTTAAAAAATCTTTCTTTAATCATTTGTTCTTGTCTGTAAGTTTTTGTCTTGTTTTTCACCTTTTGAGTCACAAACACACAGACATGTGAGAGAGACACGGACAGCCGTATGAGAGAGACACGGGCGGACGTATGAGAGAGACACGGGCGGACGTATGAGAGAGACACGGTCAGATGGGCGTCTGAGAGAGACACGGTCAGATGGGCGTCTGAGAGAGACATGGGCAGACGTGTTAGAGAGACACACAAACACACGAACAAAAAAGAGAGACACTCACATACAAATGAGACATATATACGATAGACACACAAGCACGTATGAGTGAGAGCCAGATGCCTGCATATAAGAGAGACCCACAAGCACATATGAGAGACATGTATGTATGAGAGAGAGAGAGAGAGAGAGGTATCAACCCTTCTGCTAACACAAGTGCACGTGTTCTTTCTTGTATTCATTTTCCACAAACTTCTCTCCTAACAAAGAAAATGTTGGTGAGATTGCAGGTGTAACGATTTAAAAATTATTGCTTACTCCAGCCCCTCACTCACACTCTTGTCGTCTTCCTCCTCTTCTGTGGGAATGAGTGCATACTGTGGAAGAACGAGAAGGAATTGAATTTGTCTTAATTAGCCATTTTGTTCTGCAAGTAGTTCTTTGAAATCTCTAATCACAGACAGAAAGCGAGAGAACAGTCCTGGCATAGATAAGAGAGAGGTGGGGGTTGGGTGAAGGGGGAAGTAGATGTAGAGAGGGAGATAGACTAGGACTTGTGTGTGATGGAGGGTAGGAAAGTGATGAAGAAAGTGAAAGAAGTAAACAGATAGGAAAAAGAGGATGGAAAAACTATGAGAGAGAAAAGGGTTGACTAGATAGGCTGAAGATTGAAGTGACAGTGAAAAGAAAGAGGATGAAATGAGAGAGAGGGTCTAAGAAGGGAGAAAGATAGGAAGTGGGCGTAGAGAGAGAGATATGAAGGAACAGTAAATTCAAGCTTAAGTAGGGTTAAAAAGAAAAGTAAGTTATTAGTCCAGAGGTGAATGAGATTGGGTGATGAAAAAAAAAAAAAAAAAAAGATCTAATCAAATAGAAAGATAAAAAGTTTGACACCTTGGCAAAGAATTACTGCAAGCATTGTCGTCCCTGTCTTAATACAATGCATCTGAGTAATTTGATTCGTTGCTTAAGTCAGTTTCAATTGGAACAAGAATGTTTTTCAACTCAAAACTAAACACTAAGCAAATTGTTTGTCTTCCTGTCTACTGCGGAAAAATTGTACTTACACTCCACCCACCCCTATTCTTCCTCAGTTTGTTTTCTTCTTCTTAGTCTGTCTCTCTTTTGCACTCTGTCTGTCTGTCTGTCTCTCTTTTGCACACTGTCTGTCTGTCTGTCTCTCTTTTGCACTCTGTCTGTCTGTCTCTCTTTTGCACTCTGTCTGTCTGTCTCTCTTTTGCACACTGTCTGTCTGTCTGTCTCTCTTTTGCACACTGTCTGTCTGTCTGTCTCTCTTTTGCACACTGTCTGTCTGTCTGTCTCTCTTTTGCACACTGTCTGTCTGTCTGTCTCTCTTTTGCACACTGTCTATCTGTCTGTCTCTCTTTTGCACACTGTCTGTCTGTCTGTCTCTCTTTTGCACACTGTCTATCTGTCTGTCTCTCTTTTGCACACTGTCTATCTGTCTGTCTCTCTTTTGCACACTGTCTATCTGTCTGTCTCTCTTTTGCACACTGTCTATCTGTCTGTCTCTCTTTTGCACTCTGTCTGTCTGCCTGTCTGTCTCTCTTTTGCACTCTGTCTGTCTGCCTGTCTGTCTCTCTTTTGCACTCTGTCTGTCTGTCTCTCTTTTGCACTCTGTCTGTCTGTCTCTCTTTTGCACTCTGTCTATCTGTCTGTCTGTCTCTCTTTTGCACTCTGTCTATCTGTCTGTCTCTCTTTTGCACTCTGTCTATCTGTCTGTCTCTCTTTTGCACTCTGTCTGTCTGTCTGTCTGTCTCTCTTTTGCACTCTGTCTATCTGTCTGTCTCTCTTTTGCTCTCTGTCTTACTCAAATGAAGACTGGGACTGGAACAGTTTTTTTTCCTTGAATGGATCAATAATTGTGTGAAAAAGTTCTCTGATGAGGCGATCATCTTTTCGAACAAATCTTTTTTCTTCCCCTTTGTTTTCATTTCCTTTTGTTTTTTTACTGTTCCATTTTCTTTCCTTCTCTTGCGTTTTCTTTCCTTTTGCTTTCTTTTTCTTTTCTTTCACTGTGGAAAATTATATATATATATATATATATATATATATATATATATAAACTCTAAAATACTTGGTAGGTTAGTCTTTGCCAATAAAGAAAAGCCATGCAATACTTTGGCCTTGACCATTTCAGGAGAATAGCTAGAGATCTGGTCTTTTTCTTAGGTTTATTCATTCATCATAAACAAAAATCTGGACAAAGAATTTGAAAAAGAGAGATATCCCCACCCTCCTATTCATTTAACAGTTCATTGATTGGTACATTGTTAACTTTTATTGATTTTTACCAATCTAATTATTGGAAGTTAACACTTTTTAATTTCATTCACTTTGCAATTATTGGTGTTGGGTATTCTTCTGTATTTTGAGATGAATGATTTTAGTCGCACTATTCATTAGAAATTAATTACTTCCAAATATTACACTCATTACTTCTATATGAAGCTAGGATAGATAAAAACCATTTATAAATAATTGGATATTAACCCATTAACTGCAGAGGTTGGCAAGTGTAATGATTATTGATAGCAAGATAAAAGCCCTGACTCACAATAGAGTTGCCATCAATCACAATAAAATGGAATTTTTATTGAGTTAGCCATAGAGCTGCAATGATTGAAATCACTGTCACTTGCAGTTAGTGGGTTAATTAATGTGAATGTAACTCAAAAATCAAATTTTAGGTTTTTTCTTTCATTTAAATTCTAAATTAAAACCTGATCAGTGCTCCAGTTTGTGTGCTGATCATCTTTTAAAAAAACTAATAATTTCTTTCCCAGAGCTGGGGTAGGGTACAGTAGATTCAGCACCTGGTTTTGAATTCAGTTTTGTGTCTCCTTAACTGATTGCCAATCAAGGCTACAGAGCTCACTCTACCCTATAATTTTACATACATCTGGGAGAGAGAAGAGATGGATTCATGCCTTCCTCAAGGGAATTGGTGTGAAATGAATGCATATAGCCCTGGTTGGAAATAGAACTTGGCTTCCTAATCCCATTTCCCATGCTAGTAACATATTTGCTGCTACTTTGAAATACAGAAACTAAATGTAAGCTGAAAACCGTCTCACAAAAGATTGTCAATTCTCAATTGCTATTGACTTATCTTTGCATCTTCTGTCAAGTCGAGCCCAAACTGACATGGCTCTTTAATTTGATGTTTTACAAATATACTTGAAATTTAATGCTCGTTGCTAACTTCATCTTGATGGCTGTAAACATCGTAAGATCTTGTGTTGATTTGGCCTTGTTTACTGAGGCCATCTGCCTCGTGCGGCTGAGGGCACTTCTACTGCCTCATCTAATAGAATTCTTTTTCTCCAGATTCTAGTCTGCTTGGTTGAACCAATCAAATTATTGCATTTGTTGATGCATCGTGGTCAGGTTGATGGGCTAGGGTCATAAGGTTGATGAGCGAGGAGAGATAAGCTGGAAGCCGCCATCAGGCGGAACCTGCAATATTTCTCTGATAGATTGTAGCCGCGAGCAAATCTGCAGCAAAATAACTATAATTGATTCAGACATTGAGCTCAATGCAAGCTGGTCCAGTTGGTCATCTGGTTCATTGGGAAATGGTCAGCCACCTTTTTTTTCTCTTTCATTCTCCCCTTATTGTTATCTCTCTCTTATTCATCCGTCTTTCTTTCTTCAAATTCAGACTTCTCTTTTTCTATCTCCTTTCTCTCTCTCCCTCTCTATTTCTATTCAAGCTCTTTTTATCACTATTACTTTATTTACATGTTTATATATTGTTTCTGCAAATGTATGTATGTGTTTGCCTATCCTTGCATGTAAATGATGTACATACTCATTTGTAGGGTATGTTTACGTATATATGTATATACATTAACACAAACTTTTATTTGCTTGGGTGTGTGTGTGTGTGTGTATATATATATATATATATATATATATATATATCAGCAACTGCACCATCCCTACCCAAATCCTCTCCATGTAAAGGACATTTCTCTCTTTCCCTCGCTCTCTTTCCTCTCCTTCCCCCTCTTGTCATGCCTTGGTGAATGAGTACACTTGCCCTCCTCCCGCCGCCTTCTCCCAGTCTTATTGATTTCGATCTGTTGATTACAGTATTGAGTAAATACCAATTTCCTTGTGCCTTGGAAATAATCGGTCGGAACTTCCATTTGATGTGCTTATAATTCCCTCTCGGAAATCAGATAATTGCGGCATAAGAAAATCGTGCCTTGATGCCTCGTGTGGGCTGCAGACATTTATTTTAAGCAAAAACTGACTGCAAAATGCCCTTAGCTTAGAGTATAGTTATTCACTATGAAAAATTATTTCTTTGATTTGATTTCATTTTATTTTTAGGTTCTATTTTCTTTCTGTTTTTTTGAAGTTTGAAAAAAAAAAAAAAACGCTCTTATCTATCATGGCAAGTGCAGTTAGCCTCATGGTTAATAGCAGGGAGAAAGGAACTGGCAAACTGTTATCAATCTCTGGCTGGGACAGTCTGAGTTCAATTTGCCCTTTGGAAAGTTATGAATCTATCCCATGCCCCGGTATGAGTAGAATATCATGACAGCTGGAGCCCTGCAAGTCGGTCTATTTTGATGGGTGCTATGCTAGTATAATATATGAATATAATGTGACCTCATTTTTATCTTCGACACCTGAGATTGAATATATTTATGCTTGGATCGATCCAGCTTCAGATTGAACAAAATTAAGCGGATCTCTCTCAGTAGCAAGCATGAACATTTCTCAAACATAAAATCAAGTTCTCAAGACAAAATCAAAAGTAATAGGTCCTTAGAAAAAGAATTCTGTAGAACATGATATTACCATTAGTTAAAAATTATCAATGTATCTCTTCAGAGTCCAGTCTCCATGACAACCACTCCAAAAGGCAATAGCTGAAAAATCTGAACCAGTTCAACAAATAATAGACAGATATACAATGCGGATTGTTGAGGTCGCGGTTTTGGGCTGGATTGTTTTGCTAAGGATATGCATGATTTATTACAGAATCTTTTTTTCTCTGCACAGAAGTCGTAAAAGCATTCGTGGAGTTAAAGGCATTGTAGTATTGCATGACAACTATGACCTTGGCTTTCTCTTGCCTGTCAGTAAGAAGGACAAAGAGACAATCAGTGGCAAGATCTGAGGTTCAGCCATTTTCTATGTACAATTAGAAAGCACTTGGAGAATGCATACCACAGCCAATGCCATTGCCATAAAAAACTAAAGCAATCAGGTTGCAGATGCCAAACTACATACCATAACAAAAGCTTGTAAGAATCATTCATTAGACAGGGTTTGAATCATAACTATTTAATTTAGTTTATCATATCATAGACAAACAATATTAACAAGATCAAAAGGTTTCCCAGATCCACCTTGAAATTTGATTAATTATTCCTTAGATTCACTCTTCTATAAAATATCACTGAAGTTCATGGAGAACTTTTGGAGACAGACAAACCTGAATATATGCATACACGTTGACAAAAGTTGTACTATTCTTTCTTGCTATGTTATGAACAAGGATAAGAATGGAAAAGGGTACTTGTGCTTGAATGGGAATAAAATGCACTCAACCTTGACTATAAATGTCATTCAATTACTCCTCCTTCAAGTCTGAAGCCCAAAAATTGAGTTGTAGTGGTAGTAGTTGTAAACAGGAATAGAAGCCACCAGCAAAAGTAATTAATGATAATAGTAACATTAGTTTCATTTGCTTTTTTATCTTATATTTTCTTAATATAGATATAATCCGTAGGTAATGAATCATTTGGATAAAATCATATACTTGAATTGCAGAACTCTATATGACTGTAATGATGAAGTCTTAGTTGTCAACACCTATGGAATTTCCAGGGGTGCAGTTTTCTCATAATTAGTTTGTTTTATGGTTGCATATAACTGTCAAAACAGAACAATTTATTTGGTGCCAAGTGTATTAGGGTGTGGAAAGGTATAAATAATGGTTTATATCTGTCTGTCGAACAGGATGTAGATATTATTGTGTTTATTATTATTAGAAAGGGCAAGTCCCCCAATATATTTATATATGTGCCTTTGACTCGTCTCTATTGCTTATGGATGTTTTTACGGTTGTCCCTCTCTCTCCCTTTCCTTTCCCCATCTCCCTCCCTTCTCTCCACTCTCTCCCCCTCTCCCCTCTCCCCCCTCTCCTCTCTCCCCTCTCCCCTCTCCCCTCTCTCCCCCCTCTCCCCTCTCTCTCCTCTCTCCCCTCCTCTCTCCCCTCCCCCTCTCCTCTCTCCCATCCCTTTCTCCTCTCCCACCCCCTCCTCTCCCACTCCCCCTCTCCCACCCCCTCCTCTCCCACTCCCCCTCTCCCACCCCCTCCCTCTCTCCTCTCCCTCTCCCCTCTCTCCTCTCCCCTCTCTCCTCTCCCCCTCCTTCTTCTCCCCCCTCCTTCTTCTCCCCCCGTCCCTCTCTCCCTGTTATATATAGTATTCCCAGCACTTTGCCCTCCGTGGTTGTATAAAACCAACAAAGCAACAAATGAATCTGCCAGAAAATCAAAGAACAAATGCAAAGAAAACAATCACATAAGGGAGAGAAGGATTCCACAACATTGGGATCCAAAATAATTCTTATCACCATCTTGCAGACGTGCATTTCTCATGGGTTTCATATTCTGTTTATTACGCTCCAAAGTTTGGCAGCATTATTTCAACGTCTCTCATTCTACAGAGACAGTAAAGAAGGGGTAGAGTCAGTGTTCGGCTGTGTTTTGGGAAGGGAATCGAGGGCAGAATTGCTACAAGATTGATGCTTAACTCAGGTGTCAATTTACAATGTTAAGTGTGCCATCCCAGAGGCTAGTTGCTAAGTGACCATAGATTTAGGGCTGAAAATGATGCTGAGGAATAAAAATGATGTTGCATTCAGTATCTTGATGGTGCCTTCCGAAATGACAAGAGAACATGCCATGAAATATGAGCAATTACTGAACAACCATAGCCATCAAAGATGGCGAAGGGTTCTATTTTTTTTTTTTTTTTCAATATGTATGTAATTTCATTTTTTTTCCAAGGTTTCTGGCCCCACCAGGAAGTAGAAGTAAAAATCTTAGAGATACAGAAGTGGCAGCCAGAATTGTAGTCTTTCTATTATTATCACTCGGAAAAATCCTCTGAAAATCTTAAACCGTGAAGCCAAGCCAATCTTTCATTAATATTCTGATGTGAATTTTGTCTCCTTCTTCCATTGATCTCAAATTCTGTTTTCTATTCTTTATCATTTAGGACATGTTTCTTTCCAAAACATTCAGCATGAATTTTATAACTGAATATCCAACCTTGTCGACAGTGATTGCTCTTGCAAATAATCTAAAAGATCTTTGGCTGTCTCGGCTAATAAATCTGATGAATAAAAAAAGGGTTTCATGGAATTTGTATTCACCTCGAAAATCCTTCCTCCCACAGGCACTTCCCGCTCCTTTACGAAGAATTCCTCTGTGCCATCAGATCATTCACGAAGACATTTTTTAGAATGGTTCTGCCGGTCATCCTGCAATTATGCATATTGTCAAAAAAATCCTTTTTTTTTTTTTTCCCTTGCGATGGTGGTGGTCAAAACAAAAAACAAGTGTAGGAAGGCAGAAAGACATTGTTGAAATGTGGAAATAGCAATTATCGATTTTGGAAGAATGGTTTTCAGGTCAGGAACCCCAGTTAATTATCATTTATTAGTTTGCAATCTCTGAGATCAAGTAAAGGGTCGATAGCCTTGTTGTTTGGTGAATTTGCTTTAAGTGCATTATCACTCGAGTGTGGACTGGTTGTAGTTCAAGCGAATTTTAACAGTAATTATATTAAAAACGATTCATAGTTTGTTTCTCTTTATTTTTCTCCGTATGAAACTTGATTTTTTGAGGAGGGTGGTCCATGTGATGAAATTTTGAATACTTCTAAAGTGTTCATTGTAGTTTTTTAGTAAGAGATAATTGATTTGTAGTTAGTGTATCATTATATTCTCTATCTGATTTTAGTTGGAATGTATCATATTGAGATACTCTCAGTATATATTTATATTGAAGAGGAAAACAAGTTTATCTATATCATGTACTAATGTGAGTTAGTGTGTGGCATATTTTTTGTTATATATACCTGCATTTTTGTAATATCTCTTTGGTGCTATTTATTGGATGATGGGAGCCGCTGCCTCTTAGTTTGGGAATCTCTGTACTAGGATTTTTCAAGTTTTTGATATAATTTTTCACATTACTAATGTAGAACTTCTTATATAGCAGTAATTCTTGTACACGTGTAGTAGTAATCCTTGACGTGTGTGTAAACATTTGACCATTGTGTGGTTTTGGGGCTTTGCGTGTGGGTTAGAGCAGGTGGGCTTGAGAGTTTTAATTGATGAGATCTTTCAAGTGATCCCATCATTTTTAATTATTTTCCCATTTAATTTCATTTTTAACCTTCCCTCCCTTTCCTTCCCACGAATATTTGATCATTTTCATCTTAGTTTCCTTTGTTGTCTTGTTTTTCCATCCAAGGCCACTAATGCTCTCGGCATCTTAATCAAATTTGGCCAAACTTTCATTCTCTGAATAGAGTTCTTCCCTGTATTCTTCATGACAATCTCTTGGAGGCTAAAATAAATTCCAAAAAGCATTTTTGCATCTTTTTCATTATTCTCTTTTTTTAATGTTTTCTTTTTGATGATTTATTTTTCCATCTCATATTGCAAGAATTTTTTCACTTGGTTATAAACATTTTTCATTATTTAATTTTTCATTTTTGCCTTTTGATATTATCTTTTTATGATTTTTTTAAAAAAATTTTCTATTTTGAATAAAATCAATATTATTGAAACACTATCAACATTGTAAATATATTTTTCCTTAGATTTTGTTGCTACTTATTTTAAACTGAATAAAAAAAAAATGGGTTATTCAGAATAAACCGTCTCTAATCATAAACACCTTATTTTGCAACCTCACAAAATGCCTCTACTGTATTATTAAAAACCATCAACCAAAAGTGTCGACTTGGGTTTCTTCAGTTTTCAAGTTTGTCTGGCTGGCTAGCTATGTACAAGTCACAGCAATAGATATAGAGGGCTGAAATTTTCAGCAAATGTCTAGAAATCTTTTTAAAAAAACTTTCCTCTAAAGCAACATCATTAGTCTTCTATCGTCCGTTGTTGGACATAGACCTTCCCCCCAGGATCTGCTACAATTCTCTATCAAAGGCATCGTGGAGCCAGTCTTTTCCGAATTTGTCTAGTTCATCTCTCCATCTTGTATTCTGCGGCCTCGGTTTCGCATGTGATCACTGGGGACCCATGTTGTGAGTCGTGATGTCTAGCGGTTGTCTGCCATTCTTGCAAGGTTTTTAATAATGTTATGAAAGTTTGTCAGATAGATCCCTTAGTTAGTGTCTAGCAGAATTTGCGTTTTTTGAAAATTCAGAATTTTAGAGTGATCACTATCCAACAAAAGATAAAAAGTATCTATTGATCATCTTTTTTTTAATTTTTTAATTGATCACCCCCAACGCAGCATGCTACCAAAAGGCATTGGTCCTGTGATGGTTTCTATTGATTGATTAAGTAGACCTATATTTCAGCACTAGTTATTCCCTGGGAAAAAATTCACGTCCGAATTTGAATTTCTCTTAGAGGATTTTTTTTTCTAGGAAAGAAACTACTGAATTTGATTCCAATATTTCAGATGATGGTTTGAGGGTGTTTCAACAAAATTCTTACTTTTGAGTTGAAGAGTCCATTGTTACGGGACATAGAAACAAAAAATCCCACTGTTCATCATACGAGCAGATGGTTCTAAACATACCAACTTGCTTTCTTGTATACAAAGAAAACTTAATCGTCTCTCTTTCTGTTTCAAATGTAGAATCTATTTTAAGTATTTCAACCCATTGTACTACTTTAGACTACTATAGTGGTTGCCCAAGTTGAATTGTGATAAAAACAATCAGAAATAGTTGTCAAAATCAATACAATCTTTGGGATAGTTCTAATATTTAATTTGTCTTTATTCTCTGTCTTCCGTTTACGCTTGTGATATTGCTGGTCATTGTTTTCAATTATTTCTTCTGAAGCTCGAATGCTCCAAATTGCTGGCCTATCTCCAAAATGATTAGCCCTGTCCTCTTGGGCACCATTATTAGACTCTACCTCCCACCCAGCACCATCTTGCCAGTTATTTGAACCGTTCACTCTGGGAAACTGTAAACTATAGTTTAATAGGTAAATTACCCTCGCGACACAGGCCGGCTTTGACTGCCAGCCAATAATTGGTCGGAATTGGTGTAGGTTGCAGCCTTCTGATTTTAAAACGAAAACTCTTACATCATTCGGCAAATGACAAGTGTTTAATTATGGCTATGTAGACACACAGTGAGAAAATAGTGTGTCCAAATGAAATCGAGGACAAAATGACAGAGATTAACCTCTGGGCAATTTTATGCAGAGCTTTCTTTTTAGTTTATGGGGCTAATTAGGCATAAAGTGATAAGCGTGTTTTGACAGAGGTGTCGGGGCAGAGTTTCACTTGTAATTTCCCTTCTTGTTTTAATCCTTTTTTTTTTCTTCCTTGTCTTTTCAACTCTCAGACAATGTGATTTGATTTTAGCTCTTGGTGAAAATAGAATTTTCTTTTTTTTTTAAATGCTCTACTCTTTAGCTTTATTATTTTACAGTTACTTCTCTTATGAACTAGAAAATAACCTGAGAACCTATACATCTGTGTCTTTAAAAGCTGAACAATTAAATCCTAGATTGAAACTTGTAATAGTTATTGCACTATACTTCCATAGTGATGATATCATATGTTGCGTTGAAACATTATCTAATCTCGCAATACTGAGAAAAGCCAAAAAAATATCTGGATCCTACCCCCAAAATTGATTATTTGTTAATTGAAGAATAATAAAGATTCTGTGTATTATTTTTCTCAAAGAAGTTTTGTACTTTATGGAGGGGGATAGTTCTATGCTCGTGCAACACAGTAGCAGTAATGTACTTTTTCAATTTCTCAAGAGAAATATCGAGATTTTATCTTTGATTTTTGTTGCGTATTCCATCTGTAATTATGAAAGTGATGGTTGAGATGAACAGGATTTCCAAATAATACTTTGTTTGTTCAAAGAAATCCATAGAGGAAATGTGTCATGTAAATTCCCAAACATTGATGATGGTAGCAGCTCTTTCACCATCACCCCCCCCCCGAAAAAAACAAGCTTGGGTTTTACCTAATTATGTCACGCTCATTTAAGTCTAGAGTTATTACACAAGTAACTCTAGTTATTAACCACCGAGTGATCATAATTAACTCAGCATGTGACAGCATTTATTCATTTGAGTGTGGTGGGGGGAGTGAGAGGGACTGAGAGGACACGCTAACACACACACACACACACACAAATTTGAGTGTGTGCCTGTGATACACATAAATCTGTGAAGGAGAGTAGAACACACATATACATCTGTGTTGAGGGATCAAGAGAATGGGTGACAAATAGGCATACACATCTACATTTTTGTGTTCATACACAGAGACAAATGCCTATATGCTTATGTCATTATACAAATATATATATATATGATTAGAATAAACTGTTTGCTTAAATAGTTACTTGTCTACATATTTAGATATATTGATCTACAAATACAAAAAGAAATGAATTTTCCTTTAACTGCAGTACGGCTCAAGAGGCACACACATCTCTTGATTCATCTTCATGAATTTGTCTTGCATGTATCAAATGACTGTACTTACAAATGGCCGACCAAGTGACTTGCAATGGCCAAATCTTATTCTGATGTTTTTTTAGATGAAAGATTTTTCTTCTTCAATCAGTTCTGGTACAAGAGCAGTGAATTATTTATATGTGGTATTGATATTCTTTAGTAGATTTTTTCTTCATTTTGGAACTGATTCTCTTTGTGCACTCTTAGACTGATTGCTGTTTGATAGGGTGTATTTCTTTGATTTCAAAATGTGTCAGGCTTAATGAGTTCAGAGGGGAATTATTCTTTCTCATCCTTTTGAATATTGGTCACTGGGAATTTTGCAAGTGATGATGAAACCCTTAAGTGGGGTAGCTTGTCTATGGAGGTGGCGGTGATGTAGATTGAGTAACCGTAACAAAGGTGTTGGGGTGGGCAGATGAGGCTCTGAGAAACTCAGTTGACCCAACCCCTTGTCTCAAATCTCAAGTGCTATTTCAAAACTATTGTGAATCACCCTAGGGCATATTGAGAATCTCTCACTATTGATGTCTGTAACTAGGATGACCCTGTAAGTAGGGAAGGACACTTATCCCTGAGGGAGGGGGTCAAAAAAGCCTTCAGAAATACAGGGTGGGTATGGAATCTACAATTATTTTAATGAGAGAGAAAAAAAATAGATGGTGGGCTTCGTTCTTATAACTGATTTTTGATTATCCTAAAAAGTTCAGGCCCATGTCATAATTACATAATAAAAAAAAAAGTCGTTTGTGGTGAATAGATTTGGATCAGGGAACCAATTAGAAATTAGTGTGGGTAAAAATTGAGGGATTATATTGGGGCAATTTGTGTAACTTTTTTCAATTAATGATCCAATGATCTGTACTCTTATATAGGTATTTTAGTCTGGGTCCTATGCCTCTAATTGCAAAAAAAAAAAAAAAATGAAGGCTGTCATTTTCCCTGATTACCTCCCTTTGCTGTTCATTTAAGGAAAGTTCTATCTTGTCTAATACTTGATTGGGTGAGAGGGAAAAAGTGTTAATTTGGGGGCATCATTTTGACTGCTTCAAAAAAGAAAAAAGAAATCTTCCATCACTTTTCTCTTTTCTTTCTGCCTGCTCCATGGCTATATTAGTTATTTACCACCTATGCCGACAATTATGCTTTCAAACCTAGGTAAAAAGCCTGGATTTTCATTGCTGATTTTCTAGGCAGGCAGGCCCTCTCTCTAGCCTTATTTTAGGAATATTTTCAAAGATGGATTTGAGATTTCCAAGATCATATTTACAGCCAGGAGCTCCAGATAACATTTGGTTAACTGCAAGGAAGATGGTATTGGCAGAGTTTGGATTATGGCTGAGGTTGATGATATTCCTTGTTACTGTCATGCCACATTCATAAATTCGTGAAATCTACCCGTAAACCTGTATTATCTGCCCCATGTTACTGGGCAAAGAGATGAGCACTACCAAGTAACTTTCCTTGCTCAAGAGATGCAATAAAGGATGAAATCCATGAATCACACAAGATCTCGGAATCGACCTACCGACTTGCAGGAAGATAGATTTCCCAAATGAATTTGTAGATGTTGTCCTCCTCTACAGCAAACTATTCCACACTACAGTGCATAGTACTTATATCTGAATATCTACTTTAGTAGAGGCATTCCAATCAAACTTGCACACTTCCTGTTGACTCATTCATTGACATATGCATTGGTATTTGTAACCACACCCACAGCCTTGGAGTCATGTAATCTTTCTGTACATTCACAGAATCACTTGATCCCTTGTCTTGAATGCTGACGTTTCTCTCCTTGCAATACGCAGATACAAATGTGTATGATATTTATCAATGTAAAACTTCAAGAAAAAGATTCTATCTGCTAAAAAATACTGTATCTGTTAGTGTATAAGACGAAAATTCAATTTATAAAAGAAAAAAAAAGCAATGCAAATATTAAGCTGCATCCAGCGTGATGGTATTATGCCTAGGGGGCTTCCTAATCAAAGTAAGATATACATTTTATGGTATCATTGCAAAAATATTGTTGCTATTTTTGATATTTCGTTATCATATAAAATATCTTTTCCCAAATGCTTGAGAATTATAATTCACATATAAAATGCGATATATATATATATATATATATATATTGTGTGTAACACTATTCATATAGATGACAAATACTACACTTTGATCCTCGGCAGACTCATGGATACTACATTTATATCCTAGGCAAAGAGCACACATACTACACTTATACCTGATGCATAGAGCTCATATACTACCCTGAGATCCTCAGCAGAGCACACAGATTCTACACTCAGATTGTAGGCAGAGTGCCCAGATACTACTCTTATATCCTAGACAGAGTGCATAGATATACTGGGTAGAAGTGCTGACAAACACATAATTAATCTCAGCATTTATCAAGCGTCTCAAACTTAGTGATTTAGGGTGTCATTAGTTGAGGAAATTTACAAGTTTTGGGTGTAGCATAGGCTAGACCTAATTTCAGTACTTTAGGGTCGGGTCATTAATACTGTAAGTTGTTTTGTCTCCTACCAGTGTGTGGTAAACGCTAACTCTGTACACTGGCCAGGAATTTTGGATTTTATTTGGACATCTAGAAATATCTATATATGATAATCTAATTTAGAAAAAAAACCAGATGTCAGATTTTACTGAGATTGAAACCCTCAACCTGTACAATATTAATAAAATGATTCAAATGATATTAACCGTGGGATAATGTAATTCCCATGATAATGGCAAATAATTGCAGAATCAATACAACATAGGTCAGTTCTTAAATTTTATTTTTCAGTCTTCGATAATATTATAGATGGATATCGCTGTGATATTAATATCATCAAATGAGTAAGAGAAATAATAATTTGGATGCAAATTAGATAGCAAAAATATTTAATAACAATCTCATGAATGACATGATTTTGAAAAATGTTGAAATTATGATGGTTTGTTAGGAATATCCAAAGATTAAAAGGTGTAGGAGTCCTTCCCCTTGTCTCCTTCCCTCCCTCTTTCCCCTTGTCTCCTTCCCTCCCTCTTTCCCCTTGTCTCCTTCCCTCCCTCTTTCCCCTTGTCTCCTTCCCTCCCTCTTTCCCCTTGTCTCCTTCCCTCCCTCTTTCCCCTTGTCTCCTTCCCTCCCTCTTTCCCCTTGTCTCCTTCCCTCCCTCTTTCCCCTTGTCTCCTTCCCTCCCTCTTTCCCCTTGTCTCCTTCCCTCCCTCTTTCCCCTCGTCTCCTTCCCTCCCTCTTTCCCCTCGTCTCCTTCCCTCCCTCTTTCCCCTCGTCTCCTTCCCTCCCTCTTTCCCCTCGTCTCCTTCCCTCCCTCTTTCCCCTCGTCTCTCTCCCTCCCTCCTCCCCCTCGTCTCTCTCCCTCCCTCCTCCCCCTCGTCTCTCTCCCTCCCTCCTCCCCCTCGTCTCTCTCCCTCCCTCCTCCCCCTCGTCTCTCTCCCTCCCTCCTCCCCCTCGTCTCTCTCCCTTCCCCCCTGACTAATTCTAGTGAGATTTCAAATTATGATATAATGCTGCTCAGGCTACTGATAATGTCAACAAATCAACTAATACAGTGCGAACTGTTCCGTGTTGGTTCAACATTCCCTTTCCATCATTCTCTTTTCCTTTGTATCTCTCTGCTGCATTCTCTCTGTTTTTCCCTATTTCAATCACCATCTCTCCCCCAACCTCAACCTCATGCCATTGATGTCTTCAAGAGTGGAACCACCTTTTGTTTGTCCCCCCCTCTTCTGACATATTAGAGCAGAATTTGATACCGTCCCTATTTTTCCACCCCATTGCTCCTGTCTTGACTCTTGAAACCCCTCTGTTCCAAAGGGTACTGACCCCTTCCCATCCCCAGGGACAAATTATGAATGCTTCTTTAAGTCTTTTCAACTTGATGTAAAATAACAAAATGCTTCATCTGATACAGCTGCTTTTCCCCTCCCACTTTAACAGAATTGTCTCCCACAGAAACATTGCCAATGTGAAAATTTAATCAACATCTTCGTGCTTCACTTAATGTAGCCGAGCTGATCAACTCTAAGGTGCTTAGCCTTGAAATAGAGATAATACTTTTGACATTAGCTTCAAAGATACGGTCTCTGATTCTTTTGTCATCATGGTTGTTATTTCTTTGTTCAATGTTTTTTCACAGAGTTGACTTTTCCTGTTTAGCTAATACCCTCTTGCTCTCTTTCAATAAGTCAGTCTTTTCTCTTCTCTTTCTGCTTCCATTATTTTTCTTTTTTTCTTCCATCTTTTTCTGTAGTTTTCACTCTTTGTTTTTGTCTTTTTATTCCTTTTAGTATAATATCATCATCATCATCAGAAGCATTTTGTAGTCCTCATTGAGGAACAAGTAACAAAGTCTCCTTAAATCTCCAGCATTTTGTGGTATTCTTGCAGACTTCAACACTGCTGTGGTCTGAATCATATCAATTTTCCTCTTCAAACTCCAGTTTTTTTTACTTGAAAATGTTTTTGGAACAGTTTTCAGTGTGTTTATTATTATTAGTCTATGACCTGTTGTTCCACTGAACATTATCATGTGTGCAACAGTCTTTGTTGATGGCTGCTACTGATACTGTGTGTGATCAACATAGTAGAAAGGGTGATAGGAGAAAAGAAAAGTAATTCAATAAAAGGATAGGAAAGAGGGGCTGATGACAACTTCTGATACTAGAAGTGTGACATGCACAGCTCTTATATATATGATGATTATGTAAGTGCAGAGATAAAGAGCAGATATTCTTGTGCAATAGTTGTCACTTTATATGAGCCTAGAGGAAGTAAGAACAAGATAAAATCTCACTTGTAAAATCCACAATACCCAAACAAAGAATATGATTTAACAATGCAAGAACTTAATGAACATTGCTGCTTGTTTTATTTTAAATTTTGTTTTTAATGTTTCTCTCCTTTCAACCCCCACCCAAAAGATTCTGATATCCAGAGAGCTTCTGTTTCTCTCTCACCTATATGTTTTGTTGACTTGTCTCTTTTAAACCATTTCCTTCCTCTCACACCCCGTTCCTATCTGATTTCCTGAGAGATTCTGTCTCAACTCTATATTTTGTGGTTAACTATTATACTCGATAACCTGAACTCCTCGTATTAGCAGATTTTATCAGATTCCAACGGTTGCTACAACAATTAATTAATCTATTAATTGCAAAGATGATGAATTGTCGAGTGTGTTATTGGTTTCACCCTAATTTGTACAGATCAAAGAAAACAGCCATGATTCCGCTGGCCAACAGACTTGCTCTTCCGGACTTTGGCTGGCAAGTGCTGACCAAATAATTGAGCAAAATGACACTTAATGTTGCAATATTGGCACCAGTTTATGAATAATCTGTAAACTATGAATAAGTTTACATCAGGGAACGGCAGGCTAATGGCGTAAGATTATTGAATTGGAGAAATAGTGATTGTCCATCAGTCGGTTAATGTGTGTCTTTAGGACTGGATAGCAATCAGGGTCTTGGGAGGGGGGATCAAATAAAACCAAGGGGAATTCTTCGATCACTAATAACAAGTATCTATTTTTCTCTCATTCCTTTTATCTTTTTCCTCTTTTTATTGTCTCTCTCTTACTAAGCGCTCTCCTGACTCTCTCTTACTAAGTGCTCTCCTGTCTCTCTCTCTCACTTAGTGCTCTCCTGTCTCTCTCTCACTTAGTGCTCTCCTCTCTCACTTAGCGCTCTCCTCTCTCACTTAGCGCTCTCCTCTCTCACTTAGCGCTCTCCTCTCTCACTTAGCGCTCTCCTCTCTCACTTAGCGCTCTCCTCTCTCACTTAGCGCTCTCCTCTCTCACTTAGCGCTCTCCTCTCTCACTCCTCACTTAGCGCTCTCCTCTCTCACTCCTCACTTAGCGTTCTCCTCTCTCACTCCTCACTTAGCGTTCTCCTCACTCTCTCTCACTTAGCATTCTCCTTACTCTCTCTCTCTTTCTCTCTGCGCTCTCTCTTTCTCTCCACTCGTTCTTTCTCTGCGCTCTCCCTCTCTGCTCTTTTTTCTCCCATTTCAGCCCCTTTCCATTGTCTTTCTTCCTTCAAAAATCTTTTTCTTTCTTTGTTTCCTCAGACATTTCACTTTTCAAAATCCCCCACCCCTTCAACTATTAATGACTTCATTAGTGTTGCTTCAATTAAGCCAGCACAAATTATTCAACCAACCAGTAAATAAGATTCCTTTCTCACTCATTGAAACACATTTGTAAACTGTCAACTCAACTCTAACTCTAAGATAAGTAATTGAGAGGTTAATCAAGGTTCATTTCACCTGGTCTGATTTACCTCCTCTATGAACATGAGGTAAAATCTGACTTCTGTTATTTTTCAACATCGAGCATAAGCATCCGTTTGTTAGCCTTTTTTTTTTTTACCTTATACTCTCTCTTTCTTTTTCATTTGATTTTCTTCCTTTTTTTTCTTACCTCTACCGACTAATTTCAGAGAGGTATATGTATTTACAACTGTTCGTCAATCTGTCCATACAAGTTCTCAATGAATTTCAATGACGTTTTATGGAAAGGTGAGCCATGAGGCTAGTGAGAAATGGATAAATTTTGTGATGGGTCTGGGAATTTTTTTTTACAGTTATCTCTCCGGCAACGTAACTATACATGAACTGATTTTCATTGACAATGATATCAGCAGTTGTATCACTGAGTGGTTCCTGGTTACTCAGCTTTCTCTGCTTTTTGTATGTTTCTTCCTTGTTTGTGCATCTCTCTTGTTGCCCTACCCACCCCACTCATTTACACACATAACATAGACCCTCTCTTTGACACACACACACACTTAGCATCTTTCTTGCTTCCAGGCTGATGATCTTGTTTTTTCCCCATAAATGTTGCCAAAGAAAAATTTTCCACATTTATATTTGGAGTCAGTGAAATTATTGTCTTTAAAAAAGGCCATTCCAAAATATTAAATCCCTAATAACATTTGTCTTCTTCTTAGCAGAGACAAGTTGTCTTTGCTTAAAGGCAAATTCGATTAAATGATTCGTTGTTTTTCTCTCTCCCTGTTTTTTCTCTCTTTTTTTTTTCCCCCACCGATGTTGGAAAATCTTTGGGTTATGAGCAGTCAAAATCTCTAACCATAATCCAAAAACAATAAAAGTAGCGCTCTCATATGCAAACCCTACCAGTGCCAGCACCACCTCTCATGCTAACAAAAATAGTTCTGGAATATTCTGAAATTCTTGTCTTTGTTTATTCCCACCCCAACCTTTTGTCTTTCTTTCTTTTCTCTTTTTTTTCATTTCCCTCTCAGGAGGGGAAAAAGACATATTTTACTTTTTCATCTTTCTATGATTTGTCTTTTGTCATTTTGAATTTTGTTTTTCTATGTCTCATTATTCTTTGCTTTTAAAGATTGGAAGCAAAAAAAAACAATCTCTTTCTTTTAGTCTTTCCTTCTACCTCTACCTCTCTTAGTCTTTCTTTTCTCCTACCTCCACCTCTCTTAGTCTTTCTTTCCTCCTACCTCCACCTCTCTTAGTCTTTCTTTCCTCCTGCCTCCACCTCTCTTAGTCTTTCCTTCCTCCTGCCTCCACCTCTCTTATTTCTTCATTTTGTCTCTCTTCCTTTTGGTTTCTATTTCCCTTATTTCTGTCTTTGAATTTGTTTGATCTTTTGTCTCTTCAATTTTTCTTCTCTTTCCTTTCTTTACCCCCTCCCCTCCACTTTTATTACAGATCTTTCCCTAATCATTTATTTTTAGAATTCTTTTATTGTCTTCTCCCATCCACCAGCTCCGTCCTTTTTTCTTCTTACTTCACCTTGTCAAAATTTATTACACTATTTTTTTTGCTTTATGAATTTAAAAAAATCCATGCAAATTCAAAGTCCAAGAACATTACCAAGAAAAGTAGAAAAGACTACAATGCAAAACCATTTTGATTCCAAATGGAAAAAAACTGAAAGTAAAAATTGCTTTTGGCCCCAAAATGTTTGACTCTTTCTGGAGCACAGGGCCACTTGAAATTTGATTAGCGACTAGATTTTAAGGGTTGGAGTTTGTAGTCCTTTGCTGAAGAGGTTTTTCCTGTCAGAGTCAACCTACATGGACTGCCTTGTGAGGCTAAATTTTGTTTGATGATTAATAATACCTTTTTGTTTCCTGTCCCATCGCCAGTCATCTGATCATTTTAATGACTGCTATTGATTGGTCTGAAGAAAAGTGAAAGTAGTGCTACACAAATCTCATTTATTATAATCCATTGGAGAATGATTACCTACCACAGCATGTGCACAGAAAGGAAGGACTGTGCGGGATTATCTGAAAGAGAAGGGAGGTCGAAGAAAAAAATAGCTTGAAGGATGCGCTATGAAAAAAAAAGTTGGATTTTTTTTTTTTTTAAGTGTTTTTTCTCTCTTTTCTTTCCACCCTACCCCCTAACTAACCTGCCCTCCTCCACACACCTCATCAAAATGAGATAAGAAGCATTTTTAATGCTTTTTGGATTTGTAATTCTTTCTTTCTTTCCACTAAACCCAAGGAATATATAAGCTTATAATAGCTTTTATAACTCCAATAAAAAGTATATAAAGGATGAAAGAGAGGAGAAAAAAAATGAGTCGCAGGGAAAAAAAAACTTCCATCATTTTTTCTTTCTATTATCAGAATGGCAAGAACAATGTCAGATTATTACTTTTTTGAATTTCTTTATTTTCTTTTTATATAGAATAAGATTTATTCTTTATGAATAAATACATGTAAAATAAAAACGAAAAAATTCAGACATTTTGATGAGAGATTTCTACTTGAATGGGAACGAAAGAATTTATATATGTGTGTATATATATATGATATAAATCTAATATATGATTCTGGTACCAAAATTGTTATCAACCAATTTTAGTGCCAGGAAGAAGATAGAAAATGGTTGTTGGGAGTTGTAGCATTGTTCACTCTAATTCTTTATGGTATTACAAGGTGGGTTCCATTACCCACTCCATAAACCCCCTTTTTCTTGAAAAGGCACCCAGAGATCAGCCAAAGACTGGGAACAATGCAGAAAATAACAGATATATGTTCATGTCTATGTTTGTATATAATGTGTGGAGTATTTCAGTCACATCTTTTAAAAGCATACAAGTATGCGGAGAAAGATTTCTTTTGACTCTCCAGCTGTGTCCTGTGAAAATCATCTCCAGTCCATCATTGGACATACATGTTTCCCAGGATTTGCCACACATATCGTGAGTGTCTTGCAGCAAATATTTTCTGAACCAGTCCAATTTGTCTCATCATCTCACATTCTGCTGGCTTCGGTTCTGCATTTGATTGCTGGGGTACCATGTTGATAATCGTGATGTGCATCGGTTGTCTACCATTTTTGCAAAATGATCATTGCTATTTGAGTTTCTTAATGGTTTCTATGATGTCTTGGACTCTTGTTTTCCCCCTTATATACTGGGCTGTCTTGTGGTCTCTCTATGTGAGGTTGTGCATGATTCTCTCTGGTCATCAACAATTTATTATCTATTCTATTCATCATATTGTATTATACACCGATTTACTCAGACTAATTTCCTCATCCCAGTTGTTATAGTCACAAAGTTTCAGCTGTCATACCCTCCAATCTTTTATGGGTGCCTATCATAGTTGGTAAAGTGGAAATTTCAAACTGAACCCTTTATTCTACCCACAGGGGTAAAGATTCTGTTGTCCATGTGAGGAATGAATTCCCCCTTATTAATTTTCCCTTGTAATGTTACCTGTCTGCCTGGACCATATAACTTTCCAGCACTCCATCTCATAGAACCTATTTGCTTCTGAAGCTACAGTGCAGCCTTATTCTACATAAGGAGTCCACTGGAAAAAAAGAACTAAAAGAGTTTAACTTTTTGTAATGTTAATAATAACCTTTGTATTTCTTGACTAGATTATTCTCCAGTTTTGGCTTTTCTCTTGTCAATAATTAGAAAACAAAGTAGCCTGATTGTTAAAAAAACGATCAGGTAATTTCTCTTGAAGTGGTAAATTAGAAGACTTGCTCAGTCAATTAAACATTCAAGTAAAAAATGAATCGAGGCCCATTTTAATACGAAGTAACCAAGTTTGTTTTCTGCACAGCAATAAATCGAACAAGCATATTTGATTCAGTAGTTAAAATCTAAATATCAAAAGTCGCCTTTCTTTTTTTTTTTTTTTACTTTGAATGGAGGAACAATTAAGCAAAGCTCTAGCAGAGCCCCCTGCATGATTTATTTGGCGTAATTAGACGCAGCGTTTCCAGTTGTTAATTTGATTTCTTGTCGTGTTCGTCTTTATTCTCCCGATTACAATCATACGACACCAGACAAACACAATTGGTTGTCACTCCACATTGCAAAGCGCATTCTTTTCGTTCTTTTGGCACCGACAGTGCCGTCAATGGCGCTGAGTTTTCCTGACAGCTTCTATCGGATCTATGTTCACTCAAAGACAATGGCCTTTCTGCTTGTTCAAACAACAACACTGCCTTTTGATCTAGCTTGTCAAAAAGCAGCCGCCATGGAAGATCTCAAAAAAGAGAAATAAAACAAACTCAAAGCATTTCAACATGAAAATTAATTGAATCTCATCGGGATTGAATGCTTGGAAAAATTGCTCCCTCAGATTAATGATTTTCTCTCTTATTCTCTCTTTCCCCCTCTCTCTCTCTTTCCCCCTCTGTCTCTTTCTTATTCACTCTTTCCCCCTCTGTCTCTCTTTCTTATTCACTCTTTCCCCCTCTCTCTCTCTTTCTTATTCTCTCTTCCCCCTGTCTCTCTTTCTTATTCTCTCTTTCCCCCTGTCTCTCTTTCTTATTCTCTCTTTCCCCGTCTCTTTTTCTTATTCTCTCTTTCCCCCTCTCTCTCTCTCTTTCTTATTCTCTCTTTCTCCCCTCTCTCTTTCTTATTCTCTCTTTCTTATTCTCTCTTTCTCTTTCTCTCTCTCTCTCTCTCTCTTTCTCTCTCTTTCTCTTTCTCTCTCTCTCTCTTTCTCTTTCTCTCTCTTTCTCTTTCTCTCTCTTTCTCTTTCCCCCTCTCTCTTTCTCTTTCCCCCCTCTCTCTTTCTCTTTCCCCCTCTCTCTTTCTCTTTCCCCCTCTCTCTTTCTCTTTCCCCCTCTCTCTTTCTCTTTCCCCCTCTCTTTCTCTTTCCCCCCTCTCTCTTTCTCTTTCCCCCCTCTCTCTTTCTCTTTCCCCCCTCTCTTTCTTTCCCCCCCTCTCTTTCTCTTCCCCCCTCTCTTTCTCTTCCCCCCTCTCTTTCTCTTCCCCCTCTCTCTTTCTCTTCCCCCTCTCTCTTTCTCTTCCCCCTCTCTCTTTCTCTTCCCCCTCTCTCTTTCTCTTCCCCCTCTCTCTTTCTCTTTCCCCCTCTCACTTTCTTTGGAAGCATTTGTGATAATTGAATGTCCAAGTTTTAATGTATTTCAGCAAAGAGATTCATCTATCTGAATTTTCCCCCCAGAGTGTTCAGTTTTTGTTACAGTAACAGATTGACAAATATACAGGATCCATCCACTAGTATAGATGATCATCATTCTGTCCAGCCTATATTTACCTCCATATTTATATCATCCATCTTATTCCGGTCATTCCTTTTTACTTTTATAGGTAACCAGCAGTTGTCGCAGCTCTATCCAGCTTACGGATAATTCCGTGTGTCCCTCATCAGATGAACCTCAAACAAATGGCCCATCAGCAGACCGCCTAAGCGATGTAAGTGAATCTTCATTGGCAAGACTTATGTTTGGGGGTTTCAGTTTGAGAATCCTATCAAAATTGCCTGATGAATATCTTAGGTAAATCCGTGAGGGATAAGAAAGTCGGTTTTTATCTCTGTAAAGAAGATTGAACAAATATAGGTATTCCTTCACATTTGTCTGTTTGCCTACACAGTATCTCTTGAAGTTCTTGATGAATTTCGATTAAATTTTCTGGAAGGGCTGGCCATGGACTAGAGAAGACTTTATCGAATTTGAGGGCTGATTCAGGAATTTTTTTATTTTATTTGAGATACATCTTTCATCTAATAAGGCAATGTTCAGAAATATAGAAAATTACCTTCCTTCCTTATAATTTAGCTATATATGAACTGATTTTCATTCAGGTTTTAGTTGGTATACGCGCTTTCAGTGCTTTCTAGTTCTCCCAGTGTTTTTACAAAATCTTCGCGGCTTTTTTTTTTTTTTTTTTTTTTTTGTCTTCTCTCCTTCCTGTCATTTTTCGTTGGCTGACATTATCCAAATGATAAATATCTTTTTCTTCCCATTTATGTTTCTTCTGTAAATAATGTTTTGGTTTTTTTCCCTCTTTTCAATTCAAAACACTTTCTTGTTTTCCTTCCTACTTACAAGTAAAATAAAAAACAAAATCCAGATAATATCCCTTCTCCTCCTCCTCCATGTAAATGTATTTGTGAGCACATAAATTCTTTTTTGGCATTGGCATTAATTGCTTTTTTTCTTTTTTCCTCAACATTTATGAATTTGTCACAGAGCATTAAAAGAGAAGCCATTTCCGTGTAGATCAGTAATTTCTTTGTGTCAAGCAACTATTGTTCCAAACGCGGAACGCTACTTAAATGTCGGAAAGGTCCTTAAATGTGTGTGTTCTGGTGCAAAGATATTGGCAGTGTATGTTTGTGAAAATTAGATTATTGTAATTCGTAATCGCTTTTATATATACTAACATACACACACAAACATGTACACAGAGAGGAAAAGGGGACACACACTAACATACACATTTATATATATATATAAAGGTTCATGATTCCTTGCATTGGGTATAAGTGTTCAACAACAGGCTTGGCTGATGGCTGCTACTGATACTAAGTTTGATGGTAGGAAGAGAGAGGAGAGAATAGGACGGTAAGAGGGGAGAATAGAAAGTTAGGTAGATTAATAATATGCTTGGAAAGGAGAGATGCTGCTATTGGTACTATGTGTGACAGACAGACAGACATATATATATGTATATATATATACACACGCACATGTATATGTTTCTTCATAGTTTTTGTCGCATCTAGTTCTGTAAGCGACTTAGCTTACTTTTACCACTAAAAGCTTTGAAATAATTCTACTGTCTTCCATTAAATTCAACACATACACTAATGGAAGAATTTCATTGAAGATGAAATGATTTCTGAACTTGAAAAACTAAATGTTATCCATCTGAAGGTTTTGCAATCATAGTTTGAGTTTTCTCTGAAATGAAGCAAATTGCTGTCTGCATTCAGAGTTGTTTCTTTCTTTTCGATTGCTTCTCTTATTCTCTGAAGACATTTAAATTTAAAAGGCTGAGAGCAGAAGAGGATTTTGCGCTGCAATGTTGCATTTGAATTGTCCTGTTGTGTCTCCTTTGTAATAATTTTCCTTTTCCATTCAATGATGAATTTCATTGAATAAAATGAGCCAACAAAGATTAAAGAATCAAAGCCTATGTATCTTTCTTCATGACCGGGTAGTGCTAGGTGATCTTGATGGCGTGTGTGTATACACCTGATCATTTGTCTTTGTATTTGGGTGTTACACAGTGTTTTTTTTGTTTTGTTTTTTTCTGGTTTTTTTTTTGTTTTTTTCTTCCATTTTTAGAGCAATGTTTTCATTTATTGAATACCAATGTCATTTTGGTTGTATGCCTATTAATTGTAATGATTTCTTGAGGCATTAGTATGGAGGGAGAACAAACTGTCTCATTCCATTTTCCATGCTACCAACCATTAGGCCACCCACGCCTTCTTTGGTTTGGTTAACCGCCTATAATCTGTAAAGTTATACTTTAAGATTGAGAGGATTGCCAAAATTTGTATGGTTTGATTTTTTTCTATACATGTTCTGCTTGTCGTGTATATATATATATATATATATATATATATATATATATATATATATATATATATATATATTAGAATGGGGATTTACCTGACACACGTTTATGTTTCTGTCCTGTCTGGACTTCTTCACCTGAAGAAGCCGAGACAGGGCTGAAACATGAAAGTGTTTGTGTGGTGAATCCCCATTCTACTATATTCCTAGCTCTACGCTAAACCAACTTGACTTAAAAAGCTGAGTGTATCAAGCACTCTTCATACATTGGATATTGCATTATATTATATTCGCGATTAGTATTGAGTATAATATATATATATATATATATCTATACGTGAATGTTGCTATTTTTGTATCAAATTCATGGTCAGGTTTGTAATATTTTCATGGTTTTATTTTCCTTCTGCTGATTTGTTCGTACTTTGATTTGTTGAATTGTGGGTAATTCATGCATCTAGAAGTGTGTCAGTCTATATCTCCAGATTGAGTAATCCTCTGATTTAATGTGTGTTTGCTCACACGGTCGTAGTATGTGATACCGAGTCAGTTTTCAAATGACTTGAAAAAGAAATGTGATTACTTATTAGAGTAAGTAACAAATCAGTCGGGGAAGTGAGGCTTTTGATTATTTCCTCTGCACAGGAAGTTGCATTTGAGTTCACTATCTTTTGTTATTCCCTTATAAAGTGTTTCATCTTATTCTTCAAGTGTAGCCTAAAATTTTTCTTTCTTTTTTTCTTTCCTTTTCTTCTTTCTTTCCTTTTCTTCTTTCTTTCCTTTTCTTCTTTCTTTCCTTTTCTTTTTTCTTTCCTTTTCTTTTTTCTTTCCTTTTCTTTTTTCTTTCCTTTTCTTTTTTCTTTCCTTTTCTCTTTTCTTTCCTTTTCTCTTTTCTTTCCTTTTCTCTTTTCGTTTCCTTTTCTCTTTTCTTTCCTTTTCGTTTCCTCTTTTTCTTTTTCCGTTTTCTCCCTCTTTTCTTCTCTTTGTCCTCCTTTGTAATGACTAACAAATTACAAAATGACAGCTGGAAGATTTCTCTCTGAAGGCAAGTGTTGAAAAATTTCTTTCATTCTCTTCCTCACGTTAGCCAGACATACACACTGACTACATATATATATATATCTTTGAAAGCTTCTTCCTTCATATCTGCAATTGTTATGCTTAGCTCTATTAGGTACAAGGCCAAATGGAAAGAAATAGAGTAGGAAGATGGTGTTGTTGGTCTTCCTGATAAGATTGATTCGTGCCTCTCCCAAGGGCATTAGTGCAAAATGAAAGCAAAAATCTTTGGACTTTGAACTTGTCTCTCTAATTCCATTGCTTGCACTGCTAACCGCTATATCACTTGCACATCTATTGATTGTACTTATATAGATGTCTATTAATAATCACTTATTTTGAAGTTAGGTTCTTAATCATCTGTAAGAAAATAGAATTGCATCTGTGCACACATACACACAATTGTGTCTATAGATTGAGTGTGTGTGTGTGTAAATTGTCTGATGTGCTTCGGGTAATTTGTGAAGAACTTTTCTCTCCGTACATCAATACGGCTCATGTCGTCTTTCTTTAACTTCCTTCCTTTCAGCTACTTTAGTTCGATTGATTTCACTTTAAATTTAATGTTTAGACTCACTGGCGTGGATATTTGTATATTCTTCGTTAAAATTTCTCCCCCCTACACACTCACTCTCCATCCACCGCTGGAAATATTTTCAATGATTTCAATTGCTCTACTTAAAATCCTAGGGGAGGGTAAAAAAAAAAGCAAAATTACGAAGGCTTTTAGAAAAATACTCAACCGCATTTTCTTCAAAATACTTCTGTGTATAAAATTAATTTCTTTACACACGTCAGAAGATGAACAAAAGTAATAATAAAATTTACTTCGTAGAAAGCAGAAAACCCCTCCACCAGAATGAAAGAATGAAAAGCAAATATTGTTGGGTCTATTTCCATTTTATCTTCATTTAAAAAGGTAATGTTTTCAAATATATATTCTTTCCTCTGATGTAGTGACTTTTTTCAACAGTAAGAGGAATGAAATGGCTCCAAAGTCATGGCTTTGGCTTATAAGCCATAAAACCTGCAGTTCTTTTGCAGAAGATTTGACTTCCCTAATATTGTTACTCACTCTTTCTGTTAGAAGGAGCATGTGTTCAACTTGTCTCCTCTCTCCCTATGTTGGATTCACCTCTCTGCCTCTCAGCCCTCCTCCTCCTCTTCCTCTCAGCTCTCCTCCTCCTCTCTTCCTCTCAGCTCTCCTCCTCCTCTCTTCCTCTCAGCTCTCCTCCTCCTCTCTTCCTCTCAGCTCTCCTCCTCCTCTCTTCCTCTCAGCTCTCCTCCTCCTCTCTTCCTCTCAGCTCTCCTCCTCCTCTCTTCCTCTCAGCTCTCCTCCTCCTCTCTTCCTCTCAGCTCTCCTCCTCCTCTCTTCCTCTCAGCTCTCCTCCTCCTCTCTTCCTCTCAGCCCTCCTCCTCCTCTCAGCCCTCCTCCTCCTCTCAGCCCTCCTCCTCCTCTCAGCCCTCCTCCTCCTCTCAGCAGCCCTCTTCCTCTCAGCCGTCCTACTCCCCTTTGCCCTCCTCCTCCCATTCTCTTCTTCTCTGCCCTCCTCCTCCCATTCCTTATCTGCCCTCCTTCTCCCCCTCTTCTCTGCCCTCCTCTCTTCCTCTCTGCCGTCCTCTTCTGCTACCTCTCTTCCTCTCTGCCGTCCTCTTCTGCTACCTCTCTTCCCCATATCTTCCTATTTGCCCTCCTCTCCTTCTCTGCCCCCTCCCATATCTTCCTCTCTGCCCTCCTCCTCTACCCCCTCTCTGCCCTCTCTTCCTCTCTGCCCCCTCTCTGCCCTCTCTTCCTCTCTGCCCCCTCTCTGCCCTCCTCCTCTACCCCCTCTCTGCCCCCTCTCTGCCCTCCTCCTCTACCCCCTCTCCGCCCTCCTCCTCTACCCCCTCTCTGCCCTCCTCCTCTACCCCCTCTCTGCCCTCCTCCTCTACCCCCTCTCTCCCTTCCTCCTCTACCCCCTCTCTCCCTTCCTCCTCTACCCCCTCTCTCCCTTCCTCCTCTACCCCCTCTCTCCCTTCCTCCTCTACCCCCTCTCTCCCTTCCTCCTCTACCCCCTCTCTCCCTTCCTCCTCTACCCCCTCTCTCCCTTCCTCCTCTACCCCCTCTCTCCCTTCCTCCTCTACCCCCCTCTCCCTTCCTCCACTACCCCTTCTTTTCCTTCCTCTTCTTCTTTGCCCCCTCCCATATCTTTCTCCTCCCGTCTCTTCCTCTCTGCCCTCCCCCCTCTTCACTTTCCCTGTGTCTCACCTTGTCCCTTTCTCTTTCCCTTCTATTTTCTCTCTTTGCCTTCGTTTTCATGCACCCCTTGGTGTTCTCTGGTCTTTCCTCTTCTCCCTGATTGCTTTCATTCTCTCTCTCTTCCTTCTTCATTACATTATTCTCATTTTATAAAATTACACATCACCCAGCAAACGTCTTGATGCCATTAAGGCACATTAGACATGTCATAAATAAAACCAAATGAAATAATGTCAGTGTTTAACTCTAGGTAGATATAATGAGCACTGGCAAACGTCCGGGGCAGGGGGAGAATAAGCTCTAACCAGAAGTAGGCTTATCATTTGCAGTCTTTTGAACAGAACTATTATTGCCATTTCGCATCGTGTTCCTCTTTTATAATCATGGATGTGTTATAAGCATGACAATCGCAAATTGCATTAGAATAAGAACAAGGTTAAAACAAAAAAGAAAAGTGAGCGGAATCGGTTTGAAGTGGGTCTGATTTAGAAAAAAAAATGTCATTCTTCCTTGAAACTTCAATGCTGATGAAGTCTTCAATGGAAGCAAGACACTTCTTTCTTCTTCAGAGTTGCTCCTTTTTCCCTAGTTTTTCTTTTTCCTCATTATTTTCATAAAACAATGTAAGGATAGATTACATACAATCGTCAGACTTGACTCATAAAATTGCAGATGGAAAACTATTATGAAAATAGTTTACCCTTGGCGTCAAAAATTGTTAATATTTAAGTAATTTTACTATTGCAGTTAGATAAAAGCTTAGACTCATGCTTTCTCTGTATGTTCTATTTCAATAGAGAAATAGTCTCAAAATTCAAATCTTTCTCTTACTAATAATGAAATGGTTTTCTAAGGGAAGTAAGTCTTGTGTAAAAGTTAAAGTGGTTTGTTTATTAAAATGGCTCTTACGCTCTTACCAAGATTACTTTTATGTTTAAATCTCTTGAATTGATTCTGCTCTGTGTATATACCATTGGTCTAACTTGGAAATCTACCTATCAAGTGTGAATGACTGGAATTTCCATCATTGCATTTCTATAGCTAACTCAGTGAGATTTCTGTTTTGTTTTGATTGATGGGAATTCAGTTTTATCTGAGTCAGGGCTTTTATCTTGCAATAGATATCTATTATTCTCTGCCACCTGCCACAGTTAATGGGTTAATCATTGTGAATTGCAAAGATTATTTTCAGTGGCTAAAATTAGTGCTTATGACTATTCATTCCTTGTAATATTTACCATTTGTTTAGGTGTGGTCGATAATCATAGTTCCTCATTTTATTGTCTTTTTCTGCCTTCTGTTGTCATTTTCATTGTTATTCAGATAGCCATTAATCATTACCTTGTTAACTGTCATAATAAAACAGTATGATGTTGAAGCTACAGGTAGCTATTATCAATATTAGCTTTTTATGGCTACATGGTCCACTATTATTATTTGAGGTGGCAGGGGCGGTCTGTATGGGATTGTGACTGACTCAACAGAACTAATGAAATGGAGAGTAATTTGTACTTGGGGAAATTTTCACAAAATGTATCTGTAAATTGTTGGTCAGTCATTAAATCAATTTTTTATATCACCCTTTCTATATTCTTATCACCTTGTCTCTCGATCTGTCTCTCTCTTTCACCTACCTTCTCTCTCTTTCACCTACCTTCTCTCTCTTTCACCTACCTTCTCTCTCTTTCACCTACCTTCTCTCTCTTTCACCTACCTTCTCTCTCTAACTGCCTTGCCTCTCAATCTATCTCTCTTTTTCACCTGCCTTGCCTCTCGGTCTGTCTCTCTTTTTCACCTGCCTTGCCTCTCGGTCTGTCTCTCTTTTTCACCTGCCTTGCCTCTCGGTCTGTCTCTCTTTTTCACCTACCTTGCCTCTCGATCTCTCTTTTTCACCTGCCTTGCCACTCGATCTGTCTCTCTTTTTCACCTGCCTTGCCACTCGATCTGTCTCTCTTTTTCACCTGCCTTGCCACTCGATCTGTCTCTCTTTTTCACCTGCCTTGCCACTCGATCTGTCTCTCTTTTTCACCTGCCTTGCCACTCGATCTGTCTCTCTTTTTCACCTGCCTTGCCTCTCGATCTGTCTCTCTTTTTCACCTGCCTTGCCTCTCGTTCTGTCTCTCTTTTTCACCTGCCTTGCCTCTCGATCTGATTTTTGAAAGATTTTCATATGAACATTTGAAAAATCTTCAATTGAAACAATGTATCAGCTCTTACGATGGTATTGAGGTCTTTCTTTGAACAAAGATCTACTTCATACTTATACACACACGTTTTGTATCTATTATTGTTTTCATTCATATATATATATATATATATATATATATATATATATATAATATATATATGAATGTCACTCAGCTCTGCTGTCAATCTATTTGTCTAGATGAGCAGGTATTGTTCAATCATTAGAATCCCATTTTTGATTCGGGTCTGAACTTGGCAGAAAATATCTCGGACCTTGAGCAAGTTTCATGACTCCTTGCCACACTACTTGATCTTGTATTCAGAGAATCCCAAAATCTTCCAATCACTACTTTATCTTACATTCTGAACAGCCAGGCTTTTTTTCCCTGAGGGAGGAAAAAAAATATAAACGTCTTCGAACTGAAAATTTTGAGAAGTTATTTATTGTTGTTGGCATCTTTGTTTGAAAGATGAACAATGGTCTAAAAATAGAAACAATAAAAATGGTGGAATTTGTGCTTTGTGCTTTTCAATAGCAATTAATGAGATTTTTCTTCCACTCTTCCTAATTTTGTTCAAAATTTCAAGTATCAAATTTTTGAATGGAAAAAAATCTTTTGTTGCCTTAATTACTGTAAATTTCGCCTTTTAATTTTTTTTTTTTTTTGTGTATGAAGGAGAGATTGTCTGTATCAGTGAGATGGTGTTGCTGCATAAAATCTGCGTGTATATAAGAACTGATACCACTTAATAGCGAATGTGTTTGTATTAGCATAAAAACTCTTTTGGAGGAAATGAGGTTGGTTTTGTGTTTGTGTGTATATGGTGTGTAAGAGGCAGTTCATGTGAATGAATTAGATAATGTGGGATTGTAATTGTGTGTATGCTGAAAAAAAAGTGTTTGTTTAGATGTATGAACAAGATGATTTGCATTCAAGTGTATTGTATGCACTATGTATGTGAATTGTGATAGATGTGTGCAGAAACTACAGGAATGACAATAAGAGGTTTCTTTCATTTTGTATAATGGTTTGCAGAAAACATACTTGAAAAAAAAATAATATACATATGTATATATATTCTTGGCTAGACAGAGCATACCTCTGCTAATGTCATTGTCACTAAAAGATGAACTATCAGATTACAGATCTCAGACAACTCCATGACAAAAGCCTGTAATAATTATTCATCAGAGACATATCAGTTGTTTGAAAAACCACTTTAACACTGTTTGATATTTTTTATTCATGATGAGGTCACCATGATATTACATCCAAAAGGATGGAAAATTGTCCTATCTTGCAATGTTAAGAGAGGAAAGAAAAATCCCTAAATCAACCCTCAAATCAAATCAATTGTTTCTGGGCTTATTCCTTTCTCTTCTACAAAATATCATTGAGAATCATTGAGATCTCTTTGAGATATTGAGTTGACAGACAAGGATTGATTTATAACCTCTGTCTAATGTCAGCGGTTTCCGATTGAGAGAATGTAGGCAGAATACTTGGCTATGCTTTTCTTCGTTTGTAGCCCTTAATCTAGGCCAAACTATATTGCAACCACTGAGCTACCTTGTTGAAATAATTGACTTTTATTCACATAGATGATGTCGATCTTTTGGATAAGCTAACACTGTTTATAGCAAAGCACAAATAGAATCTCGGTTTATCCTTTCTGTATTGGTCATTCTGCTGCTAATTGATGGTTCCCATATTAATGAATACATAAATCAATTAAATATGTGTCTGCCCTTCTGAATAAATGTGTCCATAATCTGTCAGATTAACGATTAATTTTTCATGGGGACAAATTTGTCAGCCTATATACTTCTTTCAATTTTAACGTTTTTAGCTTTTTTCCCTTTTTTCCTTGGACAGGATATCCGTATTTATCTCTTTTTACTTTGTTGCTTTTATTCGTCCTGCTCCTAGCAGCATAGAATGATTGTTTGGATTTGGAGAGGTTTATGGGATTGAAATGGATGCATGAGTGTTGAACACTTTCTGTTGAGTTGTCAATATGGTTGGCCTTCTAGAAATGGTAATTCACTAAAGAACTATTCTATTTTGTTAAACTAAATTATGAGCCATCCTCAATCTATCTCTAAATAATATATATATATATATATATATATATATATATATATATATATATATATTACTTTCTCTCCTCACCTTTCTTTCAATGTTTCTCTTTCTTTCCACCCTCTTCACCATGTTTTTCTCTCTCCTCCCACCTCCTCACCATGTTTTTCTCTCTCCTCCCTCCTCCTCACCATGTTTCTCTCTCTCTTCCCCCCTCTTATAGAATGAGCATCATCTCACAATCTTCAATTATAAAAACCAACGCCCTTCACCTCCTCTTGTCTCCATGATCAACCAACAATCGTCCTTAATGCAATCACACCATTTTTCTTGAAGCACCTAACAACACCCATCTTTAAAAGCTGTATCCACCCCCAACAAAACCCCTCCCCACTTTGCTATCAATTACTCTAGCATAGTGCTGATCAATGTGCAGACATTTTGCCCGAATCGTACCATTTGGTCAGCCGGCAAAGCTTCTAACCTGCTCACCCATCTTTCTTGTCATTGTCATTGTGTTCAAAACTGATTTTTCATTTTCATCATTTGCAAAAATTGGGCCAACTTTATAGTCAGGGCTGATCAAATGCATCAAATAATAGAGAGTGAACCTTTTTTGGAAACAATGTTCTTGCCAATTCTTTCTCTTGTATTTTTTTCCTTGCATCAGCTAGACATTCAGATAACAGTGCTTACATGGCTTGGAAATCAGAATTTGAAACCCTGGCCTTCATCTGAGCTTGAATCGTAACCACTGAAACCATAGCTGGTTCTATCTCTTCATGTGATAATAAATAGTATATATGAGAGAGACACACACTTTCTTATGTCTGATTAAATGATTAGTGGAAGAAGTCTCTCATCATCCAACCTGAAAGATTTATGACTTCCATTTATTGTGTTTTATATATCAATAGATTCATCTTTTTATACCATTTTGTCAGTATCAGTGCAATCGCTCTTGATTGTTGTAATATGAAAACAGCAACAGCTGTTCTTGTTTTTGTTGTCATTGATTCTCTCTCTGTCTGTCTCTCTCTCTCTCTGGCCATCATGTTTGGTCAGTTATTGAAGTGCTTGATTCAGCCACTTCTTGTCAACGGAATCAGTAGTATTTACTCAGCCATTGCAGCTGATGAGGACATGAATATTTCTCACATTTATGTCCCGCAATCAAGCATGGAGCTATTAGATTGGTCATAAAGAGGTTCTTCAGTGATGACCTCCTTTGAAAAGCACCCAATAACCCCTTCAGACACAACTGGACACATCTATATGGAAGAAAATGAAACAAAAATTAACTGGATAAATATAAACAAAAAAAATTTTCTTTCTTTTTTTTTTCTCCTATTTTCTTTCTCTTCTCTCTTTCTTTCTCTTCTCTCTTTCCTTCTCTTCTCTCTTTCCTTCTCTTCTCTCTTTCCTTCTCTTCTCTCTTTCCTTCTCTTCTCTCTTTCTTTCTCTTCTCTCTTTCCTTCTCTTCTCTCTTTCTTTTCATTTTCTCTTATCATTTCCTGTCTTTTCCCTTTTTCTTCCCCCAGTACTGATTTTGCTGTCTAATACCTTCTCCTGCTCTTTCTTTTTATTGTGTCTCTTTTCTTTCTTTTTCTTCTCTTCTCTCCCTCACCTAAGAATTGTTATCCTCCCCCTCTCTCCCCTTGTTTGCCTATTTTTTGCTTTTCCATTGTCATATTGCCTTTCCTCTCCCTTTCTCTCTACTCTTTCTTTCTATTCTACATTTTCTTCTATCTTTCTCTCCTTCTATTGTTGTCCCTGTCTCCCTCACTTGTCTTTCCTCGCCTAATTTCTCTTACCACACCTCTCTCCTCTTTGTTCTCCTCATCTATTCTTGTATTTCTTCATTCCATCACTTTCCCAACCTTCCCTTAAATTTGAACTCCAGACAAGTGACATATTATGCTTATAATCATCAGAACAAACCCATTGTTTTCTACTCGCTAATGGTTTTGTCTTTTTTCCTTCGATCACTTCTTACCAACTTCATCTTCAACCGTTCTCTCGATGCAAATTTTGAAGAAATTTTTTTTCTTCAATTTAACAAAAATTTTGGTTCGGTTACCAAATTAGCAGCACTGTACAAACAATATGGCGTTTGTTTTAAATCGAGCCAAATGGGTCTCCCTTCTTTTTTTTAATCAGATCATGGTTGTATAGTGGGGAAAAGAAAAATCTCTCTGCAGCAACACCCGCCTCCTTCTAAAGGAATGGTTTCTGTCTGTCTTCAAACTTTCCCATTGAGTCCTCTACCTATCAAAATGATGATCATTTGTCATCGTTGTTACACCTGTTATTATGTTGCTCTGTCATTAATTCTTCTAAGAATTCCTAATTATGTTTAATTAATGAGGTAAACTATGAGTTTTGCTTCTGGAGAGAAAGATTTCCACTGAGGAGTCACTAGGTGCAGGAAGGGGTTGAGAAAGTCTAGAAAAATCATCAGATGAGAGGGAGAAAAAGAAAGGAAAACATCGATTAGGCTGAGAGGAGGGGGTGGTTCAGTTTGATAGGCTTTTTTTAACCGTGTTTTTTCTTTTGTTTCAACTCCTGATGTCACAAACCACTTGATACCACTCCTAATAAACAGTGTTACTCTGCTGGGGCAGAAATAAAAATTCATTGGAATTATTATGACAGACATCAGTAGTTATCCCCCTTGATATTAATATTTATATTTTCTTGTATGAATTTGAGAGTCAATATTGGTTGTGAATTGTATCTCTGAATGCATTGTGAAACTAGACCTATTCATCTGAATCGCATTCACTGCTTCGTAATTTTATTTTAGACTCTTTGCATCGTTGATATTGTCAACACAACGTTTCGGCCAATCCATTCTTCAGACCTTGTTGGCTGTATTATCTGAGATAAGCAGAAAATGTTTTTTCTTGCAAATATGGCAGCAAAAAATTGGAATGTAAATGACTCTTCCTAAAATTATTGACTAGAGGTTGGCAGTCTTTTTTGGTGACGGGCCGGATTAGAAATGTTTTTATGTTTTGTGGGCCAAGGCGAATAGAAAAATGAACCGATGATCACATCAGGCTATGAAAACAGTTTGTATGGTGTTGAAAAACTTTTAGGTATAAGATTTTGATTTATTTGAGGCCACTGCAAAATTGAGACTTCTGCTCTATTTTTCATGACTGAATCCTATTGTTTGCTAAGCAAAGATAAGGATAACAAAGAAGCCTTCTATGCAACGTCAATGAAGTCGATGGGTTAGACGCAATTGGGCTGTGAGCTGGATTCAGCCTGCAAACTGTTGTTTGCTGACCCCTTTATAAATACAGCTTCGCCTTTAAATATTCTTCATCTGGAGCTCACAATCCGGTCACTTTTAAGAATTCATTCCTTTAGGTTGTAAATGTATATTGACATCAAGGAATTGCCAGGATCACACGGCTTATTGTATGTTTTCTATGAAAACAAGCCTGCCTATGTTGTTTTTGTATTTAATGGATGTATGTTGACTACTGTTTTTCTGTAATGTCTTTTTTGTGTTTCTTTGCAGGCAAGTTCTTCCTCAAGTACTGGCAATGGTGGCTATCAGGTAAGTTGGACAACTAAAACAATTTGTTGCTTTCTCATGGCTGCAAGATTTTGCAAGATTTTCACTTCAATTGATTAATCTTTTCATCGTTACAGATTTTCATCTTACTTTTCCGTCACTCATCTCTCCCTCTTTCAAAATTTTGTTCTCTTTTCTTCATGATTCTCTCAAGTAATTCTTTCTCTTCTCTTCTCCTGTCTGTTTCTTTTCGTTTGTTACCCTTTTGTTCTCTCACATCCTTGCTTCACTCTTTTTTTCTCCCTTTGTTTCTTTTCTTTCTTCACTCCCTCCCCTCGTTTCTTTTCTCCTCTCCCTCCCCTCGTTTCTTTTCTCCTCTCTCTCCCCTCGTTTCTTTTCTCCTCTCTCTCCCCTCGTTTCTTTTCTCCTCTCTCTCCCCTCGTTTCTTTTCTCCTCTCTCTCCCCTCGTTTCTTTTCTCCTCTCTCTCCCCTCGTTTCTTTTCTCCTCTCTCTCCCCTCGTTTCTTTTCTCCTCTCTCTCCCCTCGTTTCTTTTCTCCTCTCTCTCCCCTCGTTTCTTTTCTCCTCTCTCTCCTTGCCTCTCTTTCTCTCCCTCCTGTTGTCCCTTGCCTTCTCTCATTCCTCCCCTCCTCTCCGACTCTTCTTGTCCCTATCTCCTCTCCGACTCAACTTCTCTCTTCTCTCTCCTACTCTCCTCTACAATACTTCTCTCCCTTTTAATCTCAGTTATTTTTTGTCTCTTTTTAAAACTAAGATTTTTTTCCTATTTTCCAACCTTTAAAATGAAAGGAATAAATAAAGAGATAAAAACAAACCTAACTAAACTTTGATTCCAATAAGATTTCTCACTTCAAAATACAGTTTATCTTTCCATAACTGTTCTTTCTTTGTTTGTTTTTCTTCTTTGCTTCTTGATGACAAAAGCAGATGTAAACAAAATATTAACTGAAAGCAACAAGGCGACTTTTTTTTTTTTTTTCTTCTTCCAACAATTTCCTATCAATTTAAACATTTTTGCATTTCTTCCTTCAAGTGAATCTGGTAAACCTTTTTTCTGTTTTATTTTTTCAAAAAATCAATGAAAATAGGAAACTGTATTTCTTTTGTTGTCTTTTAATCAAGTATTCCTATACATCGTGTTTTTAGTGAAGAAAAATGCTTTGCTCAGACAATCGACAACACAGAAATTTCTAGATTGGCTATAAGTTTGCTAAAAAAAAGAATCTGCAAGCTCATTAGATACACATGATGCCGACAGCAATGTGTGTTTGTAGTTTCATTTATGTACAAATACATACTTGCATAAGTATATTGTATTCATACATATATATATATATATATATATATATATATATATATATATATATATATATATGAATATAACACATTTCTTATGCATGTGTTGTATATGCCGGGATGTGTATACACAGCTGTCAGTAGGATTTGTGTGGATGGTGTAAATATAGCTATATACATGTATATCTTTTATGTACAGGATATATATACACAACTATTGTTAGGTTCGTGTATGTATGAATATGTGCATCTTATAGCATGTTGCAGATTACTTCTGATGTACGTGTGTGTTCCTTCCACAATCTGAAAAGCTGTTCTTAGGTGAAAAAAAGAGCGGACTATAACACAAGTTGGTCTCATGAAACTAGAGAGGGGGTCTATGCCAAGGAAGCACATTAACATCATTCTTCCCAGTTCAAAGAATCTAATTTTATTTACTAAAATTATGCATAAGTAACCTTACGTAGTAATTGGTCTCTTTTAACAAAAACATCATCATTATCATCCATTCCAGGTTCACTGATGTATAAAGGCCTTTCCCAGCTCCTTCAATGCCGAAAATGACCGTGCTAATGTGTGCCTTGACTTACTGGCCAAAACTCTCTACATCACCTCTCCATCTTCTATCTGGGCTTCTCTTTCTATGATTGCCATCTCTTTGGTACCATTCAAGCAACCTTTTGCTACACCTGTTGGCTTTCCTTGTTAAGTGTGCTGCCCACTTCTATTTTTATCACTTGATTATTTCTATGATTTTTTTCTCACCTAGTTCTGTTCTCAGATCCATGTTGACCTTATCCTATCTTTTAGGGATTCAGATAAGATGGTTATGTGTTGATGAGTTCTAATCGGGAAGGCTTTTGTTTTTTTTCAATTCATTTCTCTGTCTCCTGTTTTTACCGACTTCTTGGCTGAGGTACCCTCTTTTGGAAAATAAGACCAACTCACTTGAGACTTGGGTTTTGACTTGATTTTAGCGCTGTGATTGAGAAATTAGTCTTCTGAATAATGGAGATGTTGGGGCGGAATAATATGGTCCTGGGAATGCAGTCTTCAATGGCTAACTCACCAGATCGATTGGTTAAAACCATATTTCCTACTCTTCCTCTCTTTCATCTAATTATGTTACAGATTACGGATCGGATTGTCTTTTCTGACTGATTCCCTTTGTCCAGCCGAGTGGAATGAAGCATGCAATGTGCCACTGCTAAACTTGCCGAAAACAAGGCCAGGGAGATGCAGGAAGAAATCAATATGGTGACCAGGGTGGGAACGATGTATCCTGCTCACTTGGACCTCTGATTGTTTTTACTGTTATCTGTCATGTTTTACGCGGCTGTTGTGCCAGGGGGATGTTGGTGCATGTGAAGAAAGCCATTACTTATTGTTTCTTTGACCCTTTCTCCAAATCATCGCTGTCCTGAAAACTTTTAGTAAATTTTTTCACAATCCTATCCATTTGCTGTTCTTTTTTCGGTCAATTATGTATTGGTCCTTTTCACAGGGAAGGCTGCTGGCTTGGTAGGAAAGTGGTCTATTTACCCCGCATTGGATATATATATATATATATATATATATATATATATATATATATATATATGAGGTTGTAGCAGGCAGCATTTGAATTGATATCTTGGCGGTAATGGGTTTTGCTCAGTTGAAAGGTAGAGATGTTTGGAGGGGGCTTGTCTTGCCTTTTTCTTCTCTTTTCTTTCCAATTTCCTTTTACTTTTCTTTCCTTCTCTTTTTCTTTTGCCTTCCATTATTTCTTTCACTTTTTCTTCCTCACGTCTCTCTCTCTCTCTTCTCCCTTCTCTTCTCTCTATCCGCTCTCCTCTCTCCTTTCTCCTCTCACTCCTCTCTCCTTTCTCCTCTCACTCCTCTCTCCTTTCTCCTCTCACTCCTCTCTCCTTTCTCCTCTCACTCTTCTCTCCTTTCTCCTCTCACTCTTCTCTCCTTTCTCCTCTCACTCCTCTCTCCTTTCTCCTCTCACTCCTCTCTCCTTTCTCCTCTCACTCCTCTCTCCTTTCTCCTCTCACTCCTCTCTCCTTTCTCCTCTCACTCCTCTCTCCTTTCTCCTCTACTCCCTCTCTTCACTTCTCTACTCCCTCTCTCCTCCCCTCATCTCCCTCTCTCCTTCCCTCATCTCTCTCTCCTCTTGTCCCTTGTCTCTCCTTTCTCCTCTCGAAGTAAATTTGTATTCTATGTGGCATTGGGCCTCGGTCGTGTCCATTTTTGCATTTTATGGACTCTGCTTGATTCTACTCATGCATCCCCGTGTGACACCTCGTTGAATAATTCAGCAGTTTTTCACTTGATGTTCGTTCATTTGTTTAATAGACAGGTCAGAAATAATAACTGCCTACGGCAACCTTTAAATCAGACCCTGTCTCTCTTCATGCCTTCTTCACACAAAAATCCAGTTTTACATTCACTTCACCAGTGATTTTTTTGTAGTTTTTCCTTGAAACTTTTCTTTTTATTAAGTGCAAATTTGTAAATTTAAGCATTTTTTTTTTTTTGTTTCACTCATCGTTGGATGTTTTTCGATTTTGTATTTACATCACTTGCTCTTGTTTATTGAAAGTAAAGATTAGGCAAATGTTAATTTCATGGTCATTTTTTAGATGATTTTATATTTAGTTTTTTTTTCTCTCCTTTCTATTCTGTATTTTTAGTTTGAGATTTTAAAAAATGTTTTTCTTCAACTCTTGATTTTTATTTAGAAATAAAAAAAAGACAAATGTTATCTTTACGGTCATTTTATTTCTTTTCATTAATCCTTTGTTTCCTCTCTTATCTTCATTTTTTGTTTGATTGTTATTTTTGGAATGTTTATTTGCCACTTTATCCAATTTTTCTTTTCTTTCATCTTTTTTCACTGTGATTGGATAAATCTACCATTTTCAAATAATTTTTTTTTTCAAATTTCGTGAAATGATTTTTATTCAATAATTCAATTTATTACATCTGTTATTTTATGTAGGAATAGATAAAAAAGAAATTGGGTAGAACACAAATATTAAAATAGATTTAAAGTTCAATTGTAACCTTTTTATTTATTGATCTAATCTTTAATTTACTTGGGAATCACCTGTCAGTAAAATTCTTCCCTCTCTGCAACTGATACAAAAGAAGATGAATAAAACCTTCTGACAACTATTTTACAAACCTGTCAAGTTTCAATATTAAGAATGAATGAGAATCATGTGAGTTGGGGCCAAAAAATCTTTTGAGTACAGGTAGGAAAGGCGTTGAACTTTCTAGGTGATTCTAGGCTCTTGTTCCCTCAGGAAAATGATGTATCCAAGGTGGGGTAAAATTGCATTCTAGGGCATATCAGCTACTGAAATTATGTAGTCAAGATGTTCTTTAAAACGTGTGAAATACGAGTTCTGAAGTTCTATCAAAATATTCTAAATACATACTGGTATACAATTTCACCATCAATATTGTCACTGGGCCTAAAGTTTTTCTCTCATCTAAGATAGTTTTTTTTTTTTCAGGAAACTAAGTCAATTCAATAAGTCTAGATAAATCAAAGACTCTTCGTAAAAAGCATGGGAATGCATCAAAAAATGTGCTTCAGGCAGAATGCGTGACGGAAGATTTGTTTTTAATCTTAGAAGAACCATTTTTTCAACAGAGAAAACAAAATCAAGCATTCACTGATTTTCATGTAGAAGCGAAAAATATTCTTTTTTTTCTCTCTTTAAAATATAACGATATTCGTTCTATACTTCTTGAATTCAGCAAATTCATCAAAGGTTTTCACTGAAAAAGAGGTATTTGCTTATAAGCAGTATTCTGCGATTTGATTTTACAAGGCTAGAGGTAAGAAAAACAGCCATCTTGTTAGAAGTTATCTTCTCGTGTCAGCCTTTGAATTATCTCCCCCTGCTTTTGGAAATGAGAGGGACAAAAAAAAGAAAGGTTTAGTTGCTGGTAGGTTTTGTTGGGCTGATATTTCCAAGAATCCAGTGAACAGCAGTTCCTTGCCATTTTTGTGTCCTCATAACTACTTGAACCTTACTCTCTCTCTCCCTTTTTTTCCTTCTCTCTTCATTCTCTCTCCCTCTTCCTCCCTATTCAAACACCCTGGCAACCCCTTTGAAAGATAATAATCTGTAACAATCAATCAAAATAGAGTATATCAGGCAGAACAAGGTCTGTCCAAATAGTTTTTCTATTTTACTTAATAGTCATCTGTTTATTTTGTAATTTGGGCAGTTAAGAGCATCTTTTCAGACAAGGAAGATAAGGGTTGGGACTGGAGTCTGGCATTGCCTGAAAAATTAAGTGTAAGTGTAAGAAGGCTTTGCTCTTATCAAATATTCCTTTTTTGATGGTGTTTTTATGTATGATAAAAACAATAAAGGGGTAATGGATATAATGATATTGAATAATTCTGATCACATAATGATAGATCATACAAATAATTTGGTTTTGTCCCTATTTCCTGGTATTCTAGTATTGCAGTAATTATGAATAAATAGTAAGTTTACTACCATCATTAGAATTGCAGTCCAGATTTTAACCTGATTGCTCAGATACTATTCTCTGACCGTGGACAGAAATGCCCGAGTGCACAGATACTATTCTCTGATCGTGGACAGAAATGCCCGAGTGCACAGATACTATTCTCTGACCGTGGACAGAAATGCCCGAGTGCACAGATACTATTCTCTGACCGTGGACAGAAATGCCCGAGTGCACAGATACTATTCTCTGACCATGGACAGAAATGCCCGAGTGCACAGATACTATTCTCTGACCGTGGACAGAAATGCCCGAGTGCACAGATACTATTCTCTGACCGTGGACAGAAATGCCAGAGTGCACAGATACTATTCTCTGACCGTGGACAGAAATGCCAGAGTGCACAGATACTATTCTCTGACCGTGGACAGAAATGCCAGAGTGCACAGATACTATTCTCTGACCATGGACAGAAATGCCAGAGTGCACAGATACTAGTCTCTGACCGTGGACAGAAATGCCAGAGTGCGATACTGAAGTCCTAGGAAGAATGCATAGATACTTTGATAATGGTCAGAAGTGCCAATCCATTTGTAGATAACCCATAAAGAGTGACAGGATTATGTGCTTGTGATAATAATAAATAGCAGCTTAAATATCATCCTCTTCACTCTTACAACAGCACAGTCTCTGTCCTTTTCCCTCGTCACTTAGTTGATGGGGCAAATGCATTTTTCAAAACTTCCAACAAGAGGCTTTGCTTGTTCTTTTCTATCCCAGCTCTCAACCAAATCCTCATCAAAACCTCTCCGAACCTCTACCCAAACCATCAGCCCTATTATTGTCACCCTTCTCCACCCTTCCTTACTCCCTCACCATTTTCTTCTTCACTTAAAAATGCTGATTGTATGAGTGTCCTGACAATGGATTTCACACTGCATCAATAATTTATCATTTCTTTTTTTCCTTTTTTTTTCATCCATTCATGACTGTTACCTTTTAAGAAGCAAAGGAGAAATTAAATGGGTTAGCAACTCCTCATCATCCCTCCCCCCCCATCCCCTTCAGTTGACTGCCTCAAGAACCTCATCCACCCAATTTTGGGTGGAAGTGCTTTTCTTTTCCATGTGTTCCTTATGCTTTTCTCCTGGGCTCAACCTGTTTTTATCATCCTCCCCCACTAACCTTAGATTTGTCTGTTATTTCATTTGACTTGAGGTGATATTTGGAAAGGTCCCAGAAGCCACGAACTTGTCCCATGGCAATTCAAATATACTCAAAAGTTTGTTTTTTAATGACACTGGCTCTTGTTACAAGGGATTGTGGGTCTGATCCCTATTTCCACAGGGTTGAATGAATAGTGAAAAGAACGAGGCTTTGCTTTATAGAAATTGGCTTCTGAATCTTTAACATCATGAAAACTTGGACTTATTCTAGTACACAGGTATTAGTCAAAGAAGTGTGTGGAGGACAGACTGGAGACAAGGCATGAATTTCAAAAAGGATTTTACGTAATTATTGTTGTTTTAGGCACTTATCAGGTGAAGTAGCAAGAATGTCAATCAACGTCTTTTAGCACTGAACATGTTAAATAATTGAAATTAAAATATTTTCATTCATACTCAGGTATTTGGAGAAGGGCTTAACTCTTGAATTCATAAAAGAAAATTTTAATGTTAATACAGAAAGTAATGAATAATGAATAAAGATACATCCCTTCCACATTTAGGTACGTTTGAAAAAAATTAATTTCATTCCATCCACAGAAAAGTTCCGCTGTCAATTAGGAGTGGTATGAAGTGGTTCATGATTTTAAGAGTTAATTCAAAAGTGATGAATAAATTTTTTTTTCATTGATTTCTCAAGGTTTTGAATATCATGTTAAAATGAACTTAGATTAAGAGTTTTTGGCAAATAAACAATCTTTATGGATCAGTTCTTGATTTATCCCAAAAGATTTTAAAAAATCAGAAATGTTCCATCATAGATTAATATGGATATAATACACACACACACTATATGTATATATTATATATAGAATACATGTGGGGGAATCCAAAATCCAGTAAGCACCATTTTGAAAAATAGATCTATTTTATTGATTTTAAAATTCTGTAATGTTCTCCATGAAATACTCAAAAGAAAAAGAAATCAAGCGAAGAATCACTCTAGAGTGGCAAGCTCAAGAAAAAGATCCCATTAGTCCTTAAAAGAAGAGTTTACGACCAGTTCATCCTCCCAATAGTGGAAATGAAACATGGAAGCTAGCCAAGAGACTGGCCCTCAACCTGAGATTCATGCAATGTGCATATGAAAAGAGCCATGCTCAACCTTACATGAAGAGATCACAAGACAGCACAATATATCAGGAAGAAAACAGGAGTCCAAGACATCAGAGAATCTATTAGAAAATTGAAATGGCAATTGGCTGGTCATGTTGCAAGAATGGCAAATAACTGGACATCGCAACTCACAACATGGATCCCCAGAGATCACATGCAAAACTAAGGCCAGCAGAATACAAGAAAGAGAGACAAACTAGACAAGTTCAGAAAATATTGGCTCCGTGGCGCCCATGATAGAGAGGTGCGGCAAATCTCGGGGAAGGCCCTTGTCCAACGATGGCCGCTAAAAGACTGATGATCATATCATAACATTTTTATCTATATGCAGTTTATAAGGTTTTGATAAGATGAAAAGTTCAAATCAAAAATTTGATTCTCATTTTAATCAAACTCATTTATTTTTCAAATGGAGTTTATCACGTTTTGGAACCACACTCTTCATATATGATATAATATTACATGTATATATATATATATATATATATATATATATATATTGTGTGTGTGTAAATGATAGTGCACACGCAAACAACATTAGTGCTGTTAAATTTCAATAACAAAAAAATGGAAGTGAAATTGAATGTATAAAAACCAAACAAATCTTGAGATTTGTCAGTTAAAATTGGTTCTAAATCGGAGAAGATTTTTATGAAAAATAATCAATGATGTTGGATGTTTGAAATTCAGTCAGGGTCTTTATAATTGCATCGTTATCTGCATGCGATATTGCAGCCTAATTGGCAAATTGCGTTTTTGAAAGAACGAGAGAGAGAGAGAGAGAGAGAGAGAAGGAAAAGCTAGTAAGAGAAGACATTGCTGGAAGGAAGGAGGAAAAGTGGTGATGAAAAAGGGGGAAGAATTGACGGAAAGGAAAAGGGGGGGATGGAGAATAGAGAGGAAGAAATTGGGATGTTAGATTGAAAGGAGGTGGGAGGAGAGATTGAGGGGGAGGAAACAGATGAGGCTGGAATGTAAAAAGGAAAAAAAGAGAGAATTTCAAAGAAAGGGGAAAATTGGAGGAAGAAAAGAGATGGAGATTGAAATGAGAGAGTAAGCAAGTGGAGAGAGAGAGAGGGAGTGAGTGAGTTAATGTTTGACATTGGCTTGCACCCTAACCCTAAACCTGCCACACTCAGAAAATGGTTCTCGAAAAAATGACATGAAATGACAAAGTAGTCCCATTCTAATTTCATTATTATTTGTATTTCCACACCAGTTGTGAAGGGTTGGAGATTAAGCGACAGCAAATCTCCGTAATACTCTAGGACTTTCCTCAGTATTTCAACTGACTTTAGCAGTGCTGTTGTCTAGATAATTTTGGTCTTTCCTCAAATTCATAATTCCTCTAACCCCCTTTGGAACTGTTCCAAGAACTCCAACCATGATTGCACCCTAATTTTCTTCAGTTTTCTTGAAAGGTGAAGATATTAATCTAGGTCTTGATTTGTAGTTTTGCTCTGTTCCAGTGAAACAGCAAAATCTATTATCTGACATGTTTTCTCTTTGTTCACTACAACTGAATCTGGTCTTATTATTATTTGAAACTGTCAACATCAACATAGGTTTATTCAGTTTTCAGATTGGTCTGGCTTACTATATATGCATTACATGCACAAGCTGCACCTGTGGAGCTAGAGGGCTAAAAATTTACTCATGTCTCAAAAAAAACTTTTTTAAAAAAAATCATTCCATAGTGATGCAAATTTTTGCTAAAATGGACACTTATTTTGTATCTGCTAGGTTTCCCTTCTTTTTTAAATTTTTAAATTCAGACTATTTCAGTCACCACTGCTGAGCAGAAGGCGAGAAAGTAACTTTTTCATCGATCATCCCTTTTTTTTTCAATTGATCACCCTCCGCCTGGAAACAGCATGCTGCCAAAAGATGTTGGTCTCATGATAGTTTCTGTTCAGTGACTAACTACATCTATTGTTATTATTATCATTATTATTTGCATGATGATTCCTTTTTTTTTCTGCCTTGGCTTCCTTTGTGATTTGCAGATTAAAGCTAGGGAGTAATGTATGGTGGAGCGTTAAATAAGTTAATTTGTTAATTAGAGAGATTGATTGAATTTCTAATCGTTTGGCTCAATTAATTGATTGATTAATCAATCAAGTGAATTAGAAAATGAGGAGTGATGGTGATGATTTTGGTTTGTAAAGCAGGAAGGTGGAACAGACAGACGGAAGAGATCAACTAAATTGGCCGATGACTTCCTGTATTTGATGCAAAATATTGTGAAGCTATAAAGATCTGAAACATTTTTCTCTGTATTGTGCAACAAAATGGCCCACTCGTGCCCACACCTTTGATCTCTGGGGTTTTTTTGTTTTTTTAATGAATTTATATATTCACACCTGATACTTGTTCGTTATTGCTGCAGATTAAGTCTCTTCATATCTCCAGCACCTTCTTCAGTACTTTTGCCAATCTCAAACCCTTCCTTCCTATTCCTCCTCTAGTATTTTAGAAGCGACATTTCCAGGTATTTTTTTAAAATTTTGAGCAGCACCCTAACCTTCATCTTTTGCAATCAAATTAATGAAAATGATTAAGTAACAGAATTATTAGATTTGTAAAATCCCTCATGATTAGGCGCAGGGTTGGGGGTCACTTATATTAATTATAATTAAACATGCCAGAAGTGTGTTCTCTGTAATTTATCGACGGGTTCTCAGAGTTTTATCCACTCTTTGTTTGTATCGTAGAAAAGCTTTTTATTGTTGTTGTTAACTATAAAATCAATAAATTAATGATTGTTTGGAGTTGAACTTGTAATGGGTATCATTAATTTTGTTTCCACATTTTACCATGTCATTTTTTTGAAGGCACTTTCCTTGCTGTGAGTTTTTAATCTAAAATTATTCAAAGCATCACTCGATTACTTGGAAAATTTGACTCTGATGCTAATTTCGCTGAAGGTTTTTAGAAAGAAAAACAGAACCTCCAAAATACCTTCCAGTAATTGAGTCTCTCCATCCGAGCCCTCAGCCCCAAATTTCTCTTCAAACATTGGGAAATGTCAAGTTTAGAGTTCATTAGGAATTTTTAAAAAAATTTTCTCTTTTAGAAACTGTCAACTAAAACTGTCATCATCAATTTCTTCAGTTTCTAAGTGATTCTGCCTGGATGGCTATTTATTAGAAACCGTCAACCTAAACTGTCGGCAAAGATGTCTGAAGTCTTTAAGCTGGTCAGCTATATATCATTTACAGGCTGTACCAGTGGAGCTCAATCGTTGGATAATTCAACATTAGCTAGTTAATATATCCACAAAAAACTTCTTTTTTTTTTTTTTTTTTTGTGGGGGTTTAACCCACAATGTAAGTTTATGCTAAATTGGTCTCTAGTCTATGTCCAACTGCATTTGCACTTTTTTTGAAAATTCAGGTTTTTTTTTGTTTGACAACTGGTGAATGAAATCACTTATTTATTGATTACCCCCCTTTGGTCTTGTGACAGTTTCTGTTGAGTGACTAACCAGACCTGTTTAATCAGTTTTTTCTTTCAAATGTCTACAATTTCTTTGTTTTACTCCTTGCTTCCCAAGTGAATGTTATTTAATATAATTTTCCAATTGACTAAATTTAGTAAAAAGTGGGTTTCAAAACTTGAGAAATCCTATTGGGGTTTATTTATGATTCTTGTTGCTGACTTTACGATGTTGCTCATTTGCTTTCAGATTTAAAACACGAATCAGACATATTTTTCATTTCATTTCATTTATTCAAGCAAATAAATTATTTGGTTAATAACAATTACATTTCTGAAAATAATTTCTTGGATATCAAGAAATTATTCCGTGTATTTTTATTTGTCTATTGACTTATTCATTTATTTTTTCGAGTTAGAATTAATTAGATTTGCTATTTGTAGTTGAATTCTAGAATCTAACCAGCTTTTACTTGATAGGAATAGCTAAATTTTTCACTTGCAGGAACCTCATGCTCTCTTAGGAACTGGAAGAGCATGAAGAAATCTCAAATCCAAATATTTCTACTAGCACATTTAATTGCCTTGGCTGGCCAATTTTCCTGCTATTTGATTTGTAAATTTTTGAAGGCATTTTATGTCAGATATTAAGCCAGAATGCTATTTTAACTTTGTCTAGAATGTCAATGTTGTCAAATTTTTCCATTTCTTCTCCTTCCTGTTTCTTTCAGAAAAGTAGCTAAAGATTTTGTTTTAACCATTTTTTCTTTTCTTATCTATTTACAGAGTGACAGTGAAAGTGGTGACCAGGTAAGCTACAAGTTATTTTATCATCTAGATTTTAAAACCTCTCCCTTTTATATCATGAAAACAAATTTGTTCCATTGGCAGTCTTTGATGTATGGTGAAGTCTTAATCTTTCGCACTCTGCATTGTCTTTCTGGAGTACCAAGATTTTGTGCACTTACTAACTCTGAAGGCCTTCAACTCTTGTCTGTTCGTGTAGAACTGAAATTGTAATGACAATACAAGTCTGGAATTCCCATGCTCTATGTTCTGCGATTTAAGTCACCTGTAGTGGCATGGCCAACCATTTTGTTCAGTGAACCAAGTCACCCCAAGAGTGCTAAAGGCTGAAGAATGATTGCATGAAGAAATGGCAACATCGTCAGGAGATTCCATATCTGTTTTTTTACCAGTTTTCTAAAAGTTGAAAAAAGATCTTCCACAATTTCAGAGGTAGAAATTGAAATAGACACCATTCAATCTCTCTATGTACATTTCTTTGTTGTTCCTTGGAGTTGGGGGTACTTGATATACTTTACATCAAGTTAGTGATTTTTTAATTTAAAAAATCAACTCTTTGTCTACATAGTCTAAAAGATCACAATTCATTTCTTTTTCAGTATTATTGTTACAAATATTGGAATATTTGAATATAACTTATATTTACGTTGTGAGAAAAAAGAATATTTTCTGTGTCTGTCTGATTCTATACATATTTGTAAAATGTGCTCCTAGATTGTGCTGATGTAGGATACCTCAAAATGAATTGAAAATGTTTTCTCTTACTACTTCTCAAGTTGATACTGTGCTTTTTCTTTTAATGATGAACATTTTATACACAATTAAGTCTGAAAATTGTATTAATGTTCACATGAAAAGATGCTCTCAAGTTCTGTCCTGATTTTCTTTCTGGACATTATTTGGTTTTACTCTGTAAGCAAATAGTTCCTCCTTACTGTTTTGAATAAGGAAAATCCTCTAAGGGTGAAGAGGAGAAATGAAAGCTGCTGCTTGTTTTGCAAAAGGGTCATGTTGTGATTCCCTGCAGATGTTGGGGACTTGTAAAGGGGAACAGCCCCAGGGGCCTCCAGGCAAATTCCCAGGAAGCTGGTCAACCAACCAGAGGCGGTGGTTAGTGGCCTGCAGTCAGGGATGACCCATGAGTGTGCGTGTGCTTTTAAAGGTGCAAACAAAAGATGACAGCTAAGGGTCTCGGATAACATGTCCCTCTGTGACAATGAAATTAATGGGCAGGGGGGTAGGAGAGTCACAGTGCTGGTTATGTCATTTACCACTGCTTCCCTAGCACCTTCCCCCTTCCCTTTCCCCCTACCAGTCCCCTCTTTCGAACTTGCTTCCCCACTCCCCGCATTCTTCAATACCTCTTGATAAAAGAAGTCAAGGAGTGGTGGCTTGTTTGAGGGTGGTAGTGTTGGGCATCTCGATTGGGGTGGAATATAAAGACCGATTCTGCCCGCATCCCCAGCCATCCTTTGTAATTCTAAAAGTGTGGTTTGGGTGGGTTGACTGCTATTTGGAAGAGATGATTACAATGTCATCACCGTAATTGCTGTCAGTTGCTTGCTGTGTCTTCCATCGCACAGCAACCAGCGACAGAATCACAATAATTAAACTGAACAAATAAGGAAAACAGGGGGAAAATGGGAGACTGCCGTGCAGGAAGGAGAAAGAGAGGCTAAACGTGGCTTTCATCAGTGCAAGGCCACTGGGGCCACTGCTATGGATCTTGCTCCCCACTGACCAATAAAAACAAAACTGTCTTAAGAGACCAATCGGACAAAATCTTCCTATCTGGAAATTTATTTCCGAAGGCAAAAAGGGGGAAATGTGTCCATTAAAATATTCCAAGAGTCTGTTTATTTATGGCGATTTAATGGTAAAGTATATTGAAAGATGAACATCTTTTCCTTTCTTGGACTTGGGTGTTTATAAACTTCAATAGAATAGATACCCATCAAAAATGGCTGGATTATGTTTCAATGAATTATACAAATATACATTTTGGGTATAAATGTATTTATTGTAAAAAAGAATTTTTTTAAACCTATTACGTTGTAAACAGATAAGTTTTCTGTCAGTTGTTATATATCATCTCCTACTTGTTCTATGCATCTCACTGGCTACATTATAGTAGGATACAATAAAATTATTACTTGATATGTTATTTTCTAGTATTATGCTGTTTTATGTGGACTTTCAGTTTGGTTGTACTCTATTACACACATGGTTGCACTATCTCGATGCTGTCAAGTTAGTGAGCAGGGCTACTCTTACTATCTTTCATCTCAAACCATTCTTGTATTCATTTATTAAGAAAAGGAAGTATATCATTTTTGATAGTTTGCTTGCATACCTGAAGATATAACACTCACACAAAAAAGTTTCCATGTAGTTATACACACAAACACACGCACGTGTATGTATATGTGTTTTCCCTCAAAATATTCACTTATGTACATTCATGCATTTCAAGTTAAATCAGGGGCACCTGGTATGCATGTGTGCGTACAATCATGAAAGGAACTTTTTTTAATAAATGTAATTCCTGCACTTCTCTCTTTCTCTTTCTTTATCTCGTATTTTTCTACTCCTTTGAAAAAATCTTTCCCTCCCTTTCTCTCAACAAACATGTGCAATTCATTTGAGAGTCTAACTGAAGACAACAGGTTCTGAAAATGTAAACGGGTGCTTTTGAAATAAGTCATTGTCTCTATTTGCAGAGGAGAAAAAAAAAAACATCCAATGTTACAGATGGTCTTGAAGAAAGAGAAATATACCGAGAAAAAGAACGGGGAGGATATTTATCAACATTTTTAAGCAGAATTAGCTGTTAGATTTTCATGATATCATCAAATTGAATTGATTTATTCTCAGATCATTCGGGGATTTCAAATGCAGTAAAAAAAACTATCTGTCCATTGAGTATTTCCAAAAGGTCTCCATGAATTCCAATGATGTTTTGCAGAAGGGTGGGCCATTGCCTATTGAGAAATTGATAAAATTTAGGGACAGATCCAGAAAATTACCTCCCCTGCATCGTAGCTATATTCAAATTTATTTTCATATTGTTCTTAGTTGGTGTATGGTGTTGGCAGAGGTATACACTCCTTGGCTGCTTTCCAGTATTTATCTGTTCTGTCTTTGGTGAAACTAATTCTTGACATGTGTGGCATCAAGATGAAGACAGAAGAAAAACTCCAAAATGACGCTGTTTTCAATTGAGCAGACAATTGAAGCAGTAGAAAAACCATCTCCTTGTCAGTGATGCAGTGGGGCTAAATGGGTTATAGCGAGGCCCCAGGGAAGAGCAGTGTTGTGGCTAGTATTAATTACAATATTCCGCCCTAGGGGAAATTGCCTGCCCTGATAATATTAGCCGTAAGCGGGTTTACCTCAATAAGGTGGCAACTGGTCAGGGAATTCAGCAACCCACCGAGACATCTATATCTAATTGTCTGGCTTCATCTACACGCTTGACAATCAATGTTCGCATCTCTTGAGTGGATGCGGGAATAGAATTGCCAACAAATTTGATTTCCCAATGTCCCGTTCCCTCCTCTCCCCATCTTCTTTCTGTTTTGTTTATTCAATTTTTATTTGCATTCTTTCAGCCTTTTTTTTCTTTGTCTTCCTCTCCCCTTTTTCATGTCCAAGCTTTCCCTCTCCCAACTTCCCCTTCTGAATTTTCTGATCTCCTCCTCTCTTTTCATTCTTTAATTTCTTTTTTTCCCTCTTTGTACCTTGCTCTCCTTTCTCTTTGTACCTTGCTCTCCTTTCTCTTTGTACCTTGCTCTCCTTTCTCTTTGTACCTTGCTCTCCTTTCTCTTTGTACCTTGCTCTCCTTTCTCTTTGTACCTTGCTCTCCTTTCTCTTTGTACCTCTCTCTCCTTTCTCTTTGTACCTCTCTCTCCTTTCTCTTTGTACCTCTCTCTCCTTTCTCTTTGTACCTCTCTCTCCTTTCTCTTTGTACCTCGCTCTCCTTTCTCTTTGTACCTCGCTCTCCTTTCTCTTTGTACCTCGCTCTCCTTTCTCTTTGTACCTCGCTCTCCTTTCTCTTTGTACCTCGCTCTCCTTTCTCTTTGTACCTCGCTCTCCTTTCTCTTCCTACCTCGCTCTCCTTTCTCTTCCTACCTCGCTCTCCTTTCTCTTCCTACCTCGCTCTCCTTTCTCTTCCTTCCTCGCTCTCCTTTCTCTTCCTACCTCGCTCTCCTTGGTAACATACAGTTTCTTTTTCTCCCCTTCCTTGCTTTTGACTTTAGACTCCCCCTTATTTTCTATCGCATGGTCATACAATAATAACACAGCTGTTTCGTGTGTGAACACCCCTAGCCAAGGAGCTAATTTCTGCACCTTTTACCTTCCAGTTTGGCAGCAAATGATTACTTTTCACAGAGCTTTGCCTCTTCCAATGAGTCTTTCAATCACTTCTTTACCAATATTTTTCAATGAATTAGCTGTTGAAGAGTAAACGACCCCAAGAGCTCCTTCACTGCTCGGCATGCAATGGTGCCTCTTCCGTGTACGTTTTCATTCCTAGAAGAACCGACAATTAATTTTGTAGAACTTGTTTCTTTACTCTCAGCCTCCGTTTTTCTTTCACTGTCTCTGAATGAAAAAGTAAAGATAAAAACTGGAGAGAAATTTTCCTCGATTTGTTTCCTTTATTTTACTATCTCTCAGGCTCATGTTCTCTCTCTATTGTGCATGAACACACTCACATAATTATCTGAGTTTAAGAGATGGGAATTTCTTTAAACAAGTTACTTCATTAAGCGTCAGGCAAAAGTCTCGTATTGGCATTGGGGAAACAAGTAGATGTGAGATTGGAATGGTAACAGAAGGCCTCTTCCTCTCTGGGTAGACAATAGAACAACACCAAAAGGACTTATCTAAGGTATAAGCCTGGGCAAAGAGTATGGAGAACCTGGGATGCCTGGCCACTAGTATCCTCCTCTTGGCCTTGTTGATATAGTTTTAAGGACAGTGTAGTAATATATTTGGTATCAACTTGGCAGAAGGAAATCAAAGTTGGTATCCAACTGCCTTAAGCAATCTTCAGTCAATGGTTTGGAATTAGAGCTGTACATTTCCTAAACTAGCCGCCAATCAAGTGTAGAGCCCATTTTACTATTTACCAATAGCAGGGGGAGGGTCTATTGGGCATTAGTGCAAAGATGACTATTTTGTTCATTAATGAATGACATTGTAGAAGTCATCAAAGTTTGCTATCAGAAAACAATTGAATTTGTTTTAATTCTCCTTTTAAAATTGCGCAATTTAATTTTGATCCTCTTGGTTTTCTGATCATTTTTGAAAGCCCATAAATCCACATGGCTTTTGTAATTGTCATTTGATGACACAGGTGTGGTCATGCCTCGACCAGCTGTGTACAGCATTGACGTGAGTTCAACGTTTTGTCTTGCGTTGTACATTATCATAATCATATACTTGACATTTGCTTTTCTCCAATTGTTGTTCACTTGTATCATTTGTGCTGTAAAGTGGCCCCAATTGAATGGCAAAGATGGGGGGGGGGAAGAAATCTTGACTTTCCTGCCTGGATTTATAGCTTTAGAATCACTGGTAACAGGTGGGTTCCCTTCCTCTGCCTCAGATTGAATTTGAGCTGTTTCAGATATCAAACTACCTTTATCAACATCTCTACTCCTCTGTGATATATATACATATATGTATATATATATATATATATGTGTGTGGAAAGCTTACATACATACACTTGCATAAATTACTGGTTTATTCAAATGTATTAGTATGCACAACTGATATACACACAAAGGATCTGCCCAGAAAGTATTCAACCATTTAATATTAATAAAACGAAGTAGTTTACCTGGGACAGTGGTACCTTAGTACACTTCAAAGTACTCACGTGGCAACTTTACACTCTTTTCCCAGCATCCCTTTTCAAAACTTGAAGTTCTCTTTTGGAATCACCGTAAGCTGCTTTTGGTATTTTCCTTAATCTTAATGGTCTGAAATCCCTTTGAGAAGAGCCAAAAGTCACAGATTGCAAAATTTGGACTGAAAGGTTGTGGCTGACTCACTCCTGATTTCAAAATCAGGGATCGCACTCTCAAGCTATCTTGCCCTTGACACACCCTTGATGAAATCATCTATGGTGCCCTAGTGATCCTGCCCTGGTTAACTGTATAAAGAGAAAAATACTTGAAGACTTGAATTTTAATTCATTTGACTATGTAAAGGAACATCACCTACTGCCTTCCACCCTTGGAATCCTTTTTTTTTTATTCGCATCATTGTTTGTGTATTTCAGGCCAAATACTCCAAGTTTTTTATATGTAACATCATGACAACAGTAATGTACTCTCTGCTTATGTCTAATACTCTGCCTAACAGCGCACAGTGTGAAGTTCGTCAGGAAATCCTGTAAATGCTGCGGAATAACCAGCTGCGCTGTGCTTGCATGTCTGGCCTAGGTTATCTAATATGGCCCGAACTAAACTTTGAAAGTGGCAACATCTGGCATTGGACGATTTGCAGATTGACTCGTTTTCTTTTTTCATTTAATATCAGCTCTTCTCTTGTTACTTTTATTGGTCGTATATTTTGGCATGTAAGTAAATGCTACCAACATTGACATGTTGACTTATGGTAATGTGCTGCGTTACTCGCTGAGTGAATATCCCAGCTGTCTATCAGCCTAAACCTCAGCAGGCATTTACGTTCTTTTAGCGCTGGCTTTCTACTCTATGTTGGTTGCCGCGGGGGAATTGCAACATTAGAGAATGACAATAACATTAACATGGCTTATCATTTTGCCTTCACACACACTATATATATATATATATATATATATATATATATATATATAAAATCTGTAAAGTTATTTATTGTTACAGGTGAACATTTATTTCATTGCACATTAATCATTTTGACTTGCTTTAAACTCTTTCCAGACGGCAATGAAAAAAATTCCCTGAACAGAAATGGATATAAAACAAATTACAATTTTTTTTTAATGAGAAAAACATCAGTTTAATTTATGAAAAATCAGAGATGCTTATGTTCAGTGGAAACATTTGGGCAGCAGTAGTAGTTATAGTTATGAAGACAAATGCAGTAGAGCCTTGCTTTACCCCCTTCCTCTCTTTCTTTGATTTAGCATGACAGACACTAACAAGATAGCTTACCATGTTGTTTTCACATCTTTCTTTGATATATATATATATATATTCACCTTAAGATCTAATTATTGTTCAGGGTGAATGCTTAATTCATAGCACATAATTTCGTCATTTCTAAACCCTTTCTAGACAGGAATTTTAAAAGTTCATCAAACTGCTGTAATGAAATGATATCTTATCTCCCTCTATCTTGCTAATAATTTGGGAAGAAAGTCATGATTTTACAAGTTTTTTCAAATTCTTCATTTACAACTTACCAGACAAACATAGGTTAGAGATTTTTCTTCTCTCCTCTCAGATTAGGTTTTTTGGGTTTTTTTAATCCATTTATCCCCCACCCTACCACTCCAACTGATTTGCAATAAGGATAACTAGAGATAGATGAAACTACACCTTCTGCTTCTTGTTGAGCTTAGAAGAACATGAAAGTGTTAACGGCACCGTTGTGAAAGACTAATTCAAGACGTTGTTTGAAACCATTTAGCGAAGAAAGCAACACCTTCTTACAAGAAGAAAGTCTCCATTGTCTAAAGCATTTACAGGAAGAATATTGCTAAAGAATCTGAACCCCTGGCACTTTTATTGGTTTCTAGTTGAATTCGCTTGAGATTTATTTGCAATGTAAAGACTCGGGTGGACACTATTGTATGTGTGGTACGAGTCTATACAATCTGAGAATGTTTGAGGCATTTATATTGCAAGAGTATAGAAGAAATAAATTCTCGATTTCCTGGTTGTCGGCTTCCTTTTTCTCCTTTCCCCATTGAGATGTGGTTGCCTCAGAGGAAGCTACAGGTTCTCTTTTCTCTTTTTCAATATTTTTTTTTTTTTTTTTCCCAATCTTTTTTTTCTTCAACACCCCCCCCTTCTCATAGCCAAAACAGATTTTCCTTATTTTTTACAAATTACATGCACTCTGGAGCATTTCTAAAGTTTGTGGAAGATTATTATCATTATTATTATTGTTATTAGAGAAAAAAAACGGCTGAGTTTGCACAGTAGTTGTAATGATGATGGCAATAAACATGTTATTATTATCATTATTATTATTATTGATTCTTTTTCAAGATTCATTTATGTATTCAACCATTGGCAACTTTTGTAACTTATTTATTCAAAAAAAAAAAAAGAAATTATTTTTTTAAAGATTTTTTTTTTTTTGTCTGTATTCTGTGTTTATAAAAGAACAGGCAATATTCTTCTCAACTGTTGAAGCTCTGAAACTTGATGTTGCTGTTGTAACTAAGAAAATCTCAAAAGGAAAAAAAGAAAATATATATATATATATATATATATATATAGAGAGAGAGAGAGAGAGGCATGTATTTTTTTTTTTTCACTGATTAAATAAAAATGTCAGAAATCGATTCCATAACAAAAGAATTTGTTTCCGTGCTGCTAATATTGGGAGTGTCTGTGTCTCCAATTCTCATTTTCTCCATCTGTTCTGGTTTTGGTTCTCGTGAAAAAAAGTTAACTATTTGTGAACCAATCAGACTTTGGTTACTCATACTCTTGAATCAACCCCCCCTTCCCCCACCTGTTTTTTTTTTTTTTTTTTTTTTTTTTACCCCTATTGCATAAAAAGGCCCCAGTCTCAAAGTAATGGAACCTTTAGCCAAGTGAATTTTTGTGTTAATATAAATGATAACATTGAAGAAACATAGTCGAATGGATAGATATTCATTAGATTCCTGTTAACACACTTGGAAAACCTGGGAACTGAAAGGTTTTTTTGACTTTTTTTTTTCAAACTTGCTTAAAGGCTGCATTTGGCGACCATATAGCTAAATGCCAAGTCACTTGCTACATTATCATGATTCGCAAAGAAATAAGGAAAACTACTCTATAATTAGCATTTAGTATACCTGGAGTTATCTCCCTTGAGAAGCCAGATCATTACAATATAGATTAATTAGGTAAGCTGACTCCACTCTATTACTAGGTTGCAAAATGGAAATTAATTTATTTTTAGAGTTATTGAGTTAACGGTATCGCGCTAACTAAAGTCTTGCTACGATGTGCAGTTTTTACTGTCTTACAGTAACAAAAATACAGAAATGAGATCATTACTATTAGATTTGGCATTTGCTCTGATGGCAGTACTGAATATGTGTTTTCAGTTGATATTTACTTATGACTTATCATGAGTAATTTTCAATGAGCTGGTTTTGCACATGATTACTATTGAGTGATGAGTTCAGTCATCACCAGGTGCTCCATACCTGTGGCCTTATGCCAAAACTAGTCTGCACCTATTAAATATCTTGTGTATTTTCTGCCAATTGTTTAAGTACGTGTTTGCGTGTATGTCACTCCATCTCTAGTAATAACCACCAGACATCTGGTGTGAACCTGCCAATACATAAAGGAGAAATAATAATGATAGTGATGATGATAATGATGATGAAAACAATGAGATGAAAATATGAGATATTTGCTATCAAAATTGGTTGAACATCTCAAGAGAGAAGATAATAAAACACAATAATGAAGCCAATCTGATCGTAGAAACAAGCAAATATATTTTTTTGACTTTTTTCCCATTGTTTGCTTGGGCAGCTTTTGTAAACATTTTGTTGAACGCTGCTATAATTCATTTATTTCTTATTTTAGATTCTTTTCCTGTTGTACCGATTCTATTTTGAGCCGTATTCACAAAAGACAATGCACTTCTTTGCTCAGCGTGTGAATTTTCTCTTTTTGCTCATAGCAGTTTGTATCGGTTAACAATACGAGGCACCATGTAAACATTTGTAGGTATGGAGGAGTTTGGGTGGAGCGATGCCTTTTTTAGCTCTAAGTGTGCTAAAATGAATTTGCTGCGTGTTGGTGGAGGCGTGTGTCTTAGCTTGCGGATATGATTTCTTCCCTCCCCTTTCCTTCTGGCATAAATTGGAAATCTTGAATGAAAATAGTTTTATGATGGAGCTGTGTTGAAATCGCGGGTATTGAGGGAGACAAGAATGGTTTTGCTATGGAGCATCTCGTGCTGATGTTGCCGCGGTCTCTAGATTTCATGCACAATGACTTTTTTTATTTTTCTAAAACTTCAATTTTGTTGGCTTTTAAAAGAAAAAAATTCCTTTTTTCCAACACTTTTTGGTGGCAACTCAGTTCTGACATAGACATTAAAAGTGAATAAAAACTCATTATTCCTACTTTGGTTTACATACATACAGACAGACAGACATGTATACACACACACACGCACACGTAGCCCCTACTTTTTAAAAGTTCAATTTATACCACTTTTGCTCTTATACCAAAAAGAGGTGAAAAAGTGAAAATGATATTCAGCCACAGCCAGCCGAATAGAGGCAGCACACACTTTTCCTCTCTTCTACATCCAAGTCTCCTGTAACCAGCACAACTCAACTTCCACTGACTCAGTCTAACATAACATAATGACCATTTTGGGGGTCTGGGAAGGCTCAAAATATTTTCCCATATAAATTGATGGTAATTGCATCTTTGTTTTATGCCATTTCGATTTACAAGAGGTTTTTATTGAACCCTTTACCCTTAGTGGTGTATGAATATATATATATATATATATATATATATATATATATATATATATATATATATATATAAGTTGTACGTATAGATATTAAAAACACTGCATTTGTCTATCCTTGATATTTTCAGTATATATACAGATGCTGTCCATTATAAAACTTCTCAGACACCAAGATACCTAGTGTTGAATGGAAATTCCCTTGCCCCTGACAAGCTCAGCATTTCTATAATTCACTAAATACAGTGATTACTTCCCTCTTTTCCTGTAATATTCAGATAAACAGATTTTATGACGTGGATAATATTTCTCCCACTTCAATATCTGAATTAGACTAAATGTATCAAAAGCTTTTTCCAATATTTCCCCATTATAAAGTAAATGCGTTTATATACGCATATATCCAATTTACATAAATGTATACAAAACGGAACATCAACTTATCGGCTGGCTGAATATTTCACGTAGACTTCAACAGACACATTCATTTACGATTAGCTTCGCTTAATATATAGTATTTTCTAAAAGGCATGTGATCACTGAGAAATGTCAGCAAGTTTCTGTATACAAATGTTTATGAACTAGCGTAGTACCTATGAAAAAATGACTGGATTATTTACTTATGGATGAATTATACAATTATGTATTTCAATATAAAAGCATTTATTGTGAACAAAAAAGCAATTACCTGAAATGAAATTCATTTTTCTGGTAACTTTTTACAACTGTACTTAATTTCCATATTTTAATAATTTCAAAACAGTAAGGCAACAGAATTGAGTGAGAGACAAATTTCTCATTTAATATGAGAAAAATATCAGTTTTATTTGTAAAAAATCTGAGATGCTTATATTTAGTGGAATTGTTTTCTCTGATGCTACTGAGGAATTAGCTGCAGTAGTAGTGATCTTGATGATAACACAGGCACAGTAGTATTATCCCACTTCTCTCTCTCTCTGGTTGCTTTTGCATGACAGAAACCAACAAACAAATGAAGTGATATAGGCTTTTATATTGTAAGATATACACACCAACCAATTTTCGATACGTAAGTTTATACATATTTCTGCATGCACATGATACAGCATGCAATATCTGTTTGATTGTGTGGGTAGGTATATACATGTGTGTGCATGTATGTATATATATAGCCACTTAGGTACATAGCATATTTGTATTGATCGAAATGCTTTTGATATCTTTATCCATTTCCTTCTCTTGCGTGTTTGCTTTCTACAGAGAAGGACAAATACGTTAAAATCGCTTCCTTTTAACCGAAAGAATTGTATAGATTTTGCCTTTACCATTCATCTTCCTAAATCTAGTCAAAGACCAATTTTCTTTTTCTTTTTTGTTAGATTTGCAACTAACCCCCCCCCCCCCATCCGAGTCATGTCGTAAAATTCTGTCACCTTCAGACATTTAAAAAGATGGTTTATTTTCACTTTTTTTTTTTTTTTTCAGTTCCCTCTCTGGAGGGAAATGATTTAACATCTTATACAATAACTAACGTAAACTATTATATGAATGTATGTATATATGAAATATGGCACTGAGTTTTTTCCTAATGTATGTCAAGATATGTGTCCAAGGGATGTGTGTTTTTGTGTATTGAAGATACTCCAAATTTTTATGAGTTTTCAACTATTTATGTTTATGGATCTATGTAAATCTACCTTTACTTGCCTGCACTTATGGAGAGAGGGAGAGAGAGAGAGAGAGATTGTGTGTGTGTGTGTGTTCAAGTGTAACAAATATTTGAGAATTCATTTATACATGTTATTGAATATATGTATAAAAGCATTCAGATATCTATGAAGTATAAGTGTGTGTGTGTGTGTGTGTGTATATATATATATATATATATATATATATATATATGATTTTGTGCACTCATTTTTTTTTATTCATCCTGTTATGTACCAGTGTATGAATGCATTTACTTAGGTGCATATGCTTATCTCTTTCGGTTATATATATATATATATATATATATATATATATATATATATATAATATATATATATGCGCATGCATGATACATATGAATATATGTACACCATCTATCATGCATGCGTATTTTTATATACATTCACACATTATATATATATGTATATATATATGATTTTTTTTTTACCCTTATTAAATGTAAAAGTCTTCCACAATGGAACTTTTGGGAATCCTTGTAGTGGTGAAACATTTTTTCATACTTTTTTTCTCTCCATCTTCTATAAGGTAAAAAAAAAATCTTGTACAGCTCCCCAAATGTGTAGTAACGCAAGCAATGATAACAGAGTCTTCGAAATGCATCTGTTTTTTTTATCCATGGTGCCAATGGAATGGCTTTTACCAAATATAAATCTCCGCCAATTGATAACTTGCCCAACAAGTTTCAATGTGGCATACAGTTTTCTTTTCTTAATATCATCTGTAATAATATTTAATAGAAAAACATACAGATTTTTTTGGAACCTTCAACCAAAACTGTCAACATAGGCTTCTTCAGTTTTCGAGTTGGTCTGGCTGGCGGGCTATGTATGTATCACTCATACAAGAAGCACTAATGGAGCTAGAGGGCTGAAATTTTTAACATCTGCTTACTTCTAAAAAAAATAATTTTTGTTCTCTGTAAATTCTCCTTCTAAATAGGTTTTTAGTGGGGCTCCAATTTGCAATGTAAGTTTGTGCTCAACCGATCCCTTAGTTTATATCGAGCAACATTCATGCTTGTTAGAAAATTGAGCCTTCTTTTAGTAATCACTGCCAAGCAAACGGCAAGAGAAGTAACTAATTCATTGATCACCCCTTTTTCCATTTTGTTTAATTGATCACCCCCCCCCCCCGATGACAAAAGATGGTCATGTGTTGGCTTCTATTGAGTAATTAAGGCTTGTTTTTTGTTCTGACAAATTTTTTCTTGGCTTTGCAAACTCGGAATAAAATGCCAAAATCTTTCTTTGCTTATTTCTGACGATAAAATGTTAATCTTACCATTTTTGTTTTCCTTCCGAATCAAGATTTGTGGTGGGTGTCGGGATGATGGAATATCTTTCCTGTAGTTCATTTATTGATAGGTGGGGGGGGGCGAAATTCAGTACTGCCCCCTCAGCCCTTGATATGTTTAGGTGCTCTATCAACATGCATATTCGGAAGAGAGAGAGAGAAAAAATACGAGGGAGTGAAGAAAGCAAAAATGAAAACAAAAAACAGATAATACTCAAAGGGGACGGAAGGAAAAAAATAGGGAGAGAATACTTTGTGAGTTAGGGACTGAAGAACGTGAAATTTATCTCCGTCCTATCTTGCAATGAGGCTAACAAGAAACATATTCGCCTACCCAACCACTTATCATGTCCTGTAATTGCTGCTGTAGGACTTGTAAGAAGATTGTTAGTTTCCTTATTGCATGGAGGCACTTTATGTGAGACACATCATCCGTTCAGATCCCTAGGCCTTTTTGTATGCCACCATTGGAGTATAAAGTCTCCTCTCTCAAGGGAGATAACTCTTCTGTTAATGTTGTGTCAAACCCTGGCCAACCTTTTATGATAAACCAGTCAGCCGTAATTATCTTGAAGTTCCACATGATTGACCCAGCAGAAATCAAGAACAAAGATCATAGACCCTGTGAGTTAGGATCTCTTGCTCTATCTATCATGAAACTAAACTGGTTTATTCGAGTACAATGTGAAACATCATTGAAACAATTGACAGAAAATCAATAAATCACTAACAGATGTTGAACCTAGGTTCTCTAGATTAAGGCCTTGGCGTGTGTTTGGTCAACTTTTGATCGTACAATTATTCGATTTATTACTTTCTAGATCGTGTAGTTAAACAGCGTGCTCAATTGATAGCTCTGTCTGTCTGCCCATCACTTTTTGTTGTGTATAAAAAGTTAATCTAAGATATATTTACTATTATGCATTGATTTTTTTAGCTGTCTCCTCATTTTTGTTGTTAGTCACCATTTGGAAAGATCTGACATTAATCCCCCCCCTTCTCTCTCTCTCTCTCTCTCTCTCTCTCTGTTTGTCTCTCCTCCTTCACTCTCCCCTCTTCACTCTCTCTTCTTCACTCTCCCCTCTTCACTCTCTCTTCTTCACTCTCCCCTCTTCACTCTCTCTTCTTCACTCTCCCCTCTTCACTCTCCCCTCTTCACTCTCCCCTCTTCACTCTCCCCTCTTCACTCTCCACTCTTCACTCTCCACTCTTCACTCTCTCTTCTTCACTCTCTCTTCTTCACTCTCTCTTCTTCACTCTCTCTTCTTCACTCTCTCTTCTTCACTCTCTCTTCTTCACTCTCTCTTCTTCACTCTCTCTTCTTCACTCTCTCTTCTTCACTCTCTCTTCTTCACTCTCTCTACTTCACTCTCCCTTCTTCACTCTCTCTTCTTCACTCTCCCCTCTTCACTCTCTCTTCTTCACTCTCCCCTCTTCACTCTCCCCTCTTCACTCTCTCTTCTTCACTCTCCCCTCTTCACTCTCTCTTCTTCACTCTCCCCTCTTCACTCTCCCCTCTTCACTCTCCCCTCTTCACTCTCCCCTCTTCACTCTCCCCTCTTCACTCTCTCTTCTTCACTCTCTCTTCTTCACTCTCTCTTCTTCACTCTCTCTTCTTCACTCTCTCTTCTTCACTCTCTCTTCTTCACTCTCTCTACTTCACTCTCTCTACTTCACTCTCTCTACTTCACTCTCTCTACTTCACTCTCTCTACTTCACTCTCTCTACTTCACTCTCTCTACTTCACTCTCTCTACTTCACTCTCTCTACTTCACTCTCCCTTCTTCACTCTCTCTGTTCCCCGCTCTACCTTTCTCTCTCTCTTTTTACCTCACCTCTCTTTTTCACCTCTCCTCCGTCAACTCTCACCCCCAACTCTGTCTACCCCTTTCTCCAACCTTTACATCTCTCTTATTTGAAAAATTCAATAATCATTTGAAAATACTGTTTTTTTTTTTTTCTCTTCCTGAAGATTTATCCATTTGATGTTTACATGTATACGTAAAGAAATGAATATATAATCCGATAAATGCACTTATTATAGAGAGAGGGAGATGGAATGAATGAAAACAGTTTAAATGGTCATATAAGAAAACATTTTTCGGTTGTTTTCAATTCTAACATCAAAGTACTCTGTTCCACATACCATGTACACATTTGTTTGCGTGTGTACAATTACTACTCTATATGTTAATGGGTTTTTATATATGTTTTTCGATTTCATGTATATGCAATTTATTCCATACTGCACATGTGTGTTGATGGGTATCTGTTAAAGGGGCAAATGAGGCCCGCCTCTGGATCAGGCCTTCTCACTTAGGCGAACGGTGTGAAAGTGGGAACCTTATAAGCAATAAAGAATAAAGGTGCTGTACAATTTTTTTGTATAACCCCCACCTGATGTCCCTCCTAGAAGCAGACTTGCATATTTGTCTATATTTTAGCAAAAAAATCATAATGATCACAAAATACATTCATCTCTTGAAACATGGTTGAGATAGGTATATATATATTCTCTCGTGTTTACCTGTTCGTCCACACAATATCCCCAAAAATTCTCCATAAATTTCAATATTTTGTAGAAGGGTTGACTATGAGCTATGAAAGAATTGATATGATTTTTGAGCAGATTTGGGATTTTGTTTTTGACATTGACCTCCCTAACATCATAGCTATGTATGAAGTTGTTTTCAATCACTTTTTAGTGCCAATGGCATTAGCAGGAGAATACGCTTTCTGAGGGCTTTTTAGCTTCCACAGTGAGTTTATTGGTTTCTGCTGTAGATTTTCTGTTCGCTTATCTCGTTTAAAAAATTTTTTTTTTTTCTGTTTCCGTGTTTAGTACTGAAGAAATTAAATGTACGTCTTCTCATGCAAGTTGATATTCCATGTTTTAATTATTTGAAGCTGTCAGCATGAAGAATTGGTCTCTTGTGAAATTTGTTAATGCTTTTGTGAGGCACTTTCAATTGATTTGCAAAAGACTTGAAGGAACTGTTTGGAATAATCCTGTCTTGTCATGAGAAAATCTCCAGTCCAGAAAATATTCTCCAAGACAAACCTATCAAGGGGTTTAATGCCTGAATTAGAGTGTCTCGGTAGATGGCTAAAAGAGATATATGGGACATATATATCCCAGCAGTCATACAAACATTGGAATATATATGTTCCAGGAGTCTCGAAGGGGTTGAAACAAATTCATTAATGCTGGAAGCAGTGTTCTTTCTCTCTCTCTTCATTTGTGCTGATGAAAGAACAATCTTTTTAAAACTGCTATTATGCAGAGGAAAGAATGCTTGTACTTTTTTCAACTGTTGACCTTCTAAAAGCTTATTCACTTGAATCTCTTCCTCCTCGCTTTTTCCTCCTCCTTCCTTGCTTTTTCCTCCTCCTTCCTTGCTTTTTCCTCCTCCTTCCTCGCTTTTTCCTCCTCCTTCCTCGCTTTTTCCTCCTCCTTCCTCGCTTTTTCCTCCTCCCTCCTCGCTTTTTCCTCCTCCCTCCTCGCTTCTTCCTCCTCCCTCCTCGCTTCTTCCTCCTCCCTCCTCGCTTCTTCCTCCTCCCTCCTCGCTTCTTCCTCCTCCCTCCTCGCTTCTTCCTCCTCCCTCCTCGCTTCTTCCTCCTTCAAGGTTTTGCTTGAAAGGTTTTTAAAATACTCGTGAGGATTACTTTTGAAGGCCGCCTTTCAATTTCATTTCAGTTTGTAAAAACAAACTTAAAAAGAAATCCTGGTTTCATTTGCAAAAGAAACACCCCAAGTGTGTAAATATGTGTTATAAGATAACCTTTTTAGCTGTAACGAGAAATAGTTTTTCCTTTCTCTATCATTATTTGTCCATCTGAACGATTTCTGGTGGAAGAATCACCAGCTTCAACTGTTTCTCCAGACCACCTAAGTTTGTTTTTCTCATTCTGATTTTCTGTTAAGGTCGTCTTTTGTTTTTGAACCCTTAAAGAGAAAATCCTGCAAGACACTTGCAATTTGAGTCTTCCCTCTGATTCTTGTTTTCTTTCAAAACAAAAGTGGAAAAAGATTTAAACTTTGCTCAGAATGTTTTTGTTTTCTTCTTATCAAAACTCTTGGAGTTAAAGAATCTCAACCAAGGAGAAAAAATTGCTTGGTTTCACTTATTGGGAAAATATAACTTGTTTGGTTAAACTAGTTTAGAAAGTTGAATATGTTAGCTTGAAACAAAACCTTCAAGTCAGTCCCTATTTCTAATTGATGTTTTAAAAATTTAATCTGTTTGCTTGTTTTCCATTTAAAATTGTCATCTCTAATCTTTGTCCTCCTCCTTCTTTTGACTGCACGTGTTTCTAATTATTGAATTGAAACTTCATCACAAGAAAAATCTATTACCAGGAATGCAAATCTGTATGTATTCCTGAAGACTTTTTGTGGAGCTTAAGACTGCTTATGGTTTCAGTAGGTTTTACTGGTTGGAGATGTTAGCCCAACTCCCAAGTTATAGGTCGATCTTCTGCCAAAAGTAATCGGAGGAAAAAAAAAACTGTGATACCTATTTCATTTGCCGTAGATTCTGCCTAAGTGGAGTACATTGCAACTACATATTTCAGTCCCTTGAAACTGTTGAAACGGATCTGTATGGAAGTTTGTTATTATATAAGTTTGATTCTGTTCTTGCACAATTGGTTCCAATAAACTGTTATTCCTTGTGACCAATACTCTATTTTATCAGAATCCATTGTAATTACTTCTAATTTGTCACAAGATGATTTTGAGGTAGGAATTCTTCCAAATCATTCTTTCTCTTTCTCACTTGAATTTAAAAAAATTTATCTCCGTCTCTCTCTTTTTTATTTGTCTTTTAGTAGAGAAATAAATCACCTCAGATTGAGGTGTTTATCTGAATCATTATTGACTGTTGATAATTTGGATTTACCGTTTCCTTGAATATTGGACAATTTTGCTCAATTCTCTCAAATTGGAGTTTCCACTGTGCTGGCACTGACAATTGTTGTGGGAGTTTCTCGGCTTATTCAATATGATCCACTTTTTCCATTTTTTTTTTCTCTTACCTCATTTCCAAGAATTAATGGTTTGAAACATCATTAGATTTGGGGTGTTATCTATCAGTCAATTATTATATTTCTTGCACAAAGTGTTGACATCAAGTGATATATATATATATATATATATATATATATATATATATATATATATATATATATATATATATATATAATGGTGTAAACTGCAGCTTTCTTTCTAACCTATCAGAAAATACTGCCTCTTTTTCTACCCAATTTTGTATTTTCTTCAAGATTTTCTCATTAAATACAAAATTTATCCTGAAGCAAAAGTTATAAACCGCCAAGCAAATCATTTCATCTGGTCTATTGTTTTTCTAGTTGTTTGAAAAACACAAAAAACTTTATATATATATATATATATATATATATTTACTGATATATCTGCCATAATTTTCTCTTTTCTTTACTAAGTAAATATCTCTCCAGAATATATTAGTCAATTTCATTTTGCATTTGCTTTCACCATCAAATGGTATGTATGACTGGCGAACATTCGAATAGGCAAGGAATCAGTTCCCTAACAAACAAGTAATTGGTCTACTTAATATTGGTCACATTGGTGATTTTGAAGCATTGAACAGTCATTAAGTATCTCTTAAAGTTTTTAAAAAAAATCTCTAATTCTTGCTGTAAAATTCTTAATCTATGTGAGAGAACTTCAAGTACTACATTAAAGGTGAATCCTCATTTGTCATCTGCTTATTTGTACGGTTGATTTGAAACTTGGTAAAATTTCCTTTCCAGTATAAATGCGATTTTTAGCATTTGATATGTTAGTTTTAAACACCAGATGAGACTGTTTTGTGTTCTCTTTACACCTATGTCCTTGGGAAAGGCATTATTCTATCTTCTCTCCCAGCTATAGGTAAATAGTGAAGCAGTGGGTTTTCTAGCTATATTTAGCAACTCTGATTCCAATGGGTAGGATAAGTAAGTGCCTCTACTTCGGGTGCTTGTAGTCTGTTTACTTTCATATATTGCAAATGGACTGAGTAAGTAATGTAATGTGATGTGTGGAGACGAAATAGGGATGGCTGAAGTTGTGGCCAGCGTAAGGGCACTACTTGTCTTCCCAGCCTGCTGCTGCTGCTGTTCATTAATAATCCATGTCATCCATCTTCAAAGCCTATCGAATTTATTGCTTTTTACACAGCTGTTGTATGATTTCACTTTGAAATGTTTTATCAAATGGAACTTCTCTCTAAATTGTCGATTACAGCTACTTTAATATGAGTACACAAGTACCACGATTTTTATTTTTGATGTTGGATGAGTCACAAAGGTTGACTTATTTGCCCTTGCTTACCTTGTTACAAGAGTGATCTGCCCCTGCCATCTTTCATCTTTCTTTATTGTGTCAGCTTTGAGATCCCTTTCTTACGGTCTGGTTGGTGAGATCATCATCATCATGATCTTCATCATCGTCATCATTAATATCATTATAATCATTATCATCATGTGTCAACTTTCATGAAATATGGTAGAAAATTTACTAATTGGGAGATTTATTCTTACTAAATCAGCGTCAAATAAAAACTGAGAATCTGTATCAGAAGCATTGGAATGTTAAGCAGCAAAAAAAAGAGACTCTTTCCCCCCTGAAGACGTAAATATTGGTTTATATGTGTGGCTTGGTTGTAGAACAACATGAATCATACATTTTGGTTCAGGATGATGTATCTAAAAAGCTTGCATTGTACAAAGTATGCAATGAAAAGGAAACTTATTTTAATTCTTATTTCTGTTTATATATATATATATATATATATATATATATATATATATAATCCGTTTTTAGGTTTGCTTGAAGCATAAAGTTACAAGCTGTAAGCAGCAAGACATTCGAGGCTGCTATTTTTATTGCAGACAAGCCACCAAAACAAAGAGTCGTTATAAATCAAATCAAATAGCCCTTTACCTGTAGAAAGAAAGCTAAAATATTGTCTAAAAACTGTCCACGGTTTATTTGGCTTTTTAGGGAAACGACTTCTGCTTATCAATCATAAATCATAGAATTTCCCTACGTCGTTTTTATGAGGTTTCTTTTATTACCTAACATTCTTACATAGCAAGGAATCGTTTTTTTTGCTTTGATCATTTCGATTTTTTTTTTCTTGAATTGAAAAAAAAATCCGACTAAATATGAAAGTTGTGCATCCAGGCTCAAATTTTTTTGTTCGTCTAGTCCCCCTCAAGCATATCATGACTCAGACATTGTTTTTGTTTATTATCATCCATCGATTGAAATTTTGTTTGAAGTGACACAACACTTCTTAATATTGCCGTATGATCAGTAAATAGTAAAGATAACCAATAGTTGGATACCATCATGGTGTACGTCGGCAAAGATACTTGAATAGATACAAATTACGAAGGCGAGAAAGGCTGCTGTGGGGATTTGGCTTGTCTTTTGCCTCAAATCTCTGCAATAAATCACGTACAGTATTTGATGGCATATAAGACTTAGTGTCGGATCAAGGGGCTGCTCAGTGGGCTTAAGCCAAGGGCTCTCAATATTAGTTAACAGAAAAACATCGCCGTGAGAAATGTTTGTAAACGTACTATGTAATAAGTATGCTGATGAAACTCAATATGATTACAGTTCAGTTCAATGGATTTTTTTCTGTTTACTTACACTTTATCCTTTTGAAAGAGACCCTATTTGAAGTACAGCCAAGAAGCCCCATGGAACCTTTATCCGGCCCTGATAAGACTTATTTTAGCTTAGAATATTTTCAAAAAGGTACCGTTAACTTCTCATATATCTTCCATTTGAGAAAAAAAAAATCAAACTCAAGTTCTGTCCAAAATGGTGCTGGACAACAAAGGTTGCGTTTACCTTTGGAGCCATTCTGAGCCGAGGGTCTTATATGCTGTCAAAACGGTACTTTTTGTGCTGCTAGTAATTCTTGAGAGATATTACTTTGCCAGCAAGAAGACATTCCTTACTTGTACAGTCATTTGGGGTTGCAAACTATCTTTCTTTTTCTTATGATTTTACCGTATAGTGTTTGTTTTATTCATTTATTTTTGGCGAATAGCACATCGAGGATTTCTGTCCTGTTTATTCCCACCGTACACTGAACAAGCTGTCTGAGTGGAAACGAAATAGTTTTGTGCCTAATGCGTGTGAATGTGTACATATACACACGCATACATTATTCATTGTGCGTGAAAATCAGTTTTACACTTTGTTGATTAATAAAGTGTTAAAAGACTAAAGTCGACACCATATTGAAGTTGCGTTGGGAGGGGGGGTGACAAATTGTAAAGATGAATTTGTTAGGTTTATCATCAAGAGAAAAACATTTGCTTTACAAAAGAGGAGAAAAAAAAACCTCTGCGCTTGTCAACGTTACTTCCTCATAAGCGACACGATCCTAAACTGAATAAACGTTATTATTTAGTAGAGATAACGTTGTTAGTATCAAATACATCTTTATCATTTTTTTTTATTATCAAGTCCCTCCTTCCATACCCCGCCTTATCAATCTACGAACAAAACATGTCAAAAAGAGAAAAGAAAAGGATATCATTATGCAACAAAAGTAACAAATAGTTTCTCTGTTGCTTGACAAGACAGTTACTGTGTCCTACTGTTTAAGACAACCCACAACTACGATGATTTCTCACTTCTACCCCCCCTCCCTTTCCTCAACTACGATGACTGCTCAGTTCTCTCACCCCCCTGCTCTTCCTTCTCCTCAGTCTGTCATCTCTCCTCCCGTTCCTCCTACCATACGGATCACCCTCCCAGCTGTCAGGCTCTCTTTTCTTTCTTTGTAGCATTTGCAACCCTTTAATGTCCTATTTACTGCTCACTAGCGCCGCTGCTGTTTTTCTTTCTACCATCATCACGACGACGACCACGACGACTACTGCTGCTATTACTTATCAACATAACAATTCTAATATTATCCGATATATACTATGCTTACCTGAAAACCAGTTGATGATCTGCTTGACTCGGTTAACTATGACACAAGGCTGTCTTTCTTGAATACTCAGGGATGACTTCATTGTCAGTTGATGGATTAGCACGTTGATCAATGTATTTACAATCCTGAATGATCCAAGATTCTCCTTCTCTACCATTGTCTAGGCAGGGTGGGGGGGCAGTCGGCATAGGCCTACGATATTGTGGGGCCTCTACTCCCCTTTATGAAGGCGAGTACGATTGTATTTACTGCTGCTTATTGTCTTGCAGACATTTTGAATGAAACTATTTACCATTACCTTTCTATAAATCAGCCTAGTTCTTCTATTCTGTTACTTGTAAGTGCATTATATACACTACAGATATACCCATACATAAACCATATGTATTAAACACTAATTACAAATATACTTAAAGAGCAGTTTGAAACAGAGCCTACATATCCTACCTGGTTTTGGCCTCTGAACAGCTTTGCATGGACCGGTCCTATTTTCCCCTCTGGTCAGTGACTGTACTAACACACTTTACATGACCACTGACGTTTCCATCCTACATTCAATAAGCCATTTCCAGAATTACATCTGAACATCTTACTAAACCGAGCGTGATGTCTATGGTTTCTTTGTAAACTGGTCTGGCGTAAGTGTGAATCCCTTAAATTTGTCCAAAACTGAAGGAGGTGCTTGGCCATCAATTGCCAGAGCATGGAAGGTGAATTGTATCTGCAGTCTCTTTGTAAGCTATGTTAGCATTAGTATGAATCCCCTTAATTTGTCCAGACCTAAAGGAGGTACTGGACCACCAATTTCCAGAACGTAAATGGCGAACCGTATTTCAATCATTAGTTATCATTGTAGTGATAGTCTTGTTACTCTCGTTCCCAGTTAGTCCTGTCAGTCGGAGTTGTTTATTCTTCATTATAATTCCTGTCTTACTCACATCACACCTCATCATTTAGATCGTCTTTTCAATGTGGAAATTCTAGTCAATGTTTATGCTTTCTTTTTATCTCCCTTCTTCTTCCTCTTCGTCATCCAACCCGATCTTTAATGGCGATGTTTGTTTGGCAGATTTCTCTTCTACGCTCTTTGCTTTGTTGACTTTAACTTGTTGCTTTTTGTGTTGGATCTGATCTCAAGCTAACACAGACCAATTAGCGAAACATGCTTGCTTTATTGTTATTCAAGATCACAGTGGGATGTTACAACTCGAGTTTTTCTTGTCTACTGCCCATTGGAGGAAGGATGTTGGGAGGGCTTGGGAAAGTGCTGGATGGGAGGAACCAAAACCTTTCCCTAGTCCTGGATCTGTCTTCAGTTACCGGTAGATAAGTTGAGGGAGGGCAGGGGTCAAGGCTACATTTCTCATCTGCAGTAATTGACTGACCAATTTACTTGGGGAAATTTTTTTTTTTTTGGCTATGTCGGTTAGAATTACTTTTTTCAGACACTTTGATGTTCATATGTATTCACGCTTGTGTGTGTATAATGTTTCTCTATTGTTCATCTGAATTCTGTCTGAATTGGATTGGAATTTCCATGGGGGTGTCTTTTTCCTTTTGAAAACTGTTTATCATAGATTTATTCGCTCATGTCTGTTTGTCCACACAATATCTCCAAAAGTTCTCAATGAATTCAGGACGATCCATGAATTCTTTTTCGATTGAGCTATGTTTTATCTTTTATTTATTTTTTCTTTGTATTCATTTATTCACTCATGTTTATACACACAAGGTCTCTGTATGATTTTAATGAATTTCAATGACATTTTCTTCAACAGAAGGCCATGAGCTAAGGAAGTTACTGCCCCTTTTACTGTAGCTATACATGGACTGATTTTCATTCAGTTTTTTGTGTTGCCAGGGGTATGCCCTTACATCTACTAGTCCTTACTGTAGTGACTATTCTTACTAGTAAACATTCAACTCAAAATATTTGCTTATGAAACCGCATTTTCTCCCCCCCCTTTTTTTTCTCGAAGAACAAACATTTGAAGTTGAATGTTGTTTCTAGTTTCTCTCTCCATGAATTGCTCCCTGTATTGAGATATTTATCCTTTGCTAATGTGACCGTTATTGCTGGTGTCAAGTTTCTATACTGTAGATAACTGGATTAAGATAACGTTGTGTGTGTGCGTGTGCAGGATGCAGCTGGTCTTGGCACAAACTCTCAATCCAGGCTTAGAGATCAAGAAGATAGCATCAGATCTAAAGAGGCACTTGGTCTCTGTAATGAACACCCACTGCCCTTCCAGTGATGGATGGGCAAACTTTGCACTCGGACAATGACTTACAACATTTTGTAGACAGTAACAAATAGATACAATCTTTGATCTTACATACTTTTATACATATACACACAGATATGTATGTATGTATAAGCCTGGGTAAAAACAGGTCCCATCCTCATTCTCTGTCTCTTATAGTCCTGTGCAAAAATGTTTGGGTATCTCTTAAAGATATATTCTAGAGATGTAAGAAGGGACTGAGAATTTATTTCTTGGATGTATCATAAGAATACATTTAGCAGAAATGAACACTCTTTGATATAACACATATATATATATATATATGATTTTAAATTGCGTTGTATCTATCTTGAAACAATCTTGTTATTACACTGTGGATGTATTATTTGGCCTTTACAACTTGAATAGAATAAATAAAGAAAATCAGAATGCTGCAAGAATTGAATCTGCAACGGATAAGGTAGCTGCTTCAATGTAGCATTGCTCTTACCATTGAGTTGCCAATAAAGCTAATATCTGCACAAATGTTTCTTTCAATATGGACAGTTGTATTAAGAAATTGATGTATAATCTGACAGTGATTATAAATTGCATTATATCATATTGAATTCAGCAATTATATCAATTCCTGTTGCAGCCCCATTTTCTTTGATTGTTTAACTATTTACACTGTCTAGGCCAAATGTAATAATGGGAGATCATTTCAAATAGTTTCGATATGATATAATGCAATTTATATTCATTCAGTTGGATCATATATCCATTTCTTAATAATACATATAAATAAGAGCCCAAACAATGGGGAATAAAATGCTCTCAGGCATTTATGAACATAATTGATTTTGATACTCATAAAAGCCATTCTGTTTGTTTGTTTTCAGACCAGTTCCTCTTTCATGCATTTCAAACAGAACAATGAGTTGAAAGCAATAAGATTTAGGTTATCAATTGTATATATACACACACACACCATGGAGGTATCACAGATTTTACAAGTCCATGAATGTGCTGAGGGTTAGAGTAAGAAGAACATTTTATGCCAATCTTTAAAGTGGGGAGAGCCTGCCTACGTTGAAAATCAGTGTTCAAAATTCTGGCATTTTCTTGGGCTTGGACACCACAACTCCTAACATTGGAGGAGAATATTCAACTTCCTTCCCCATCATGTACGCTTCACTCCTATATATAGATGTGTGTGTGTGTGTGTATATATTGGGTAAGCATAAAGTATTTCTCTTATTTCTAATATTTAACATAGATTTTAAGATTTTAGTATGTGTGTGTGTATATATATATATATATATATATATATATAAATATATATGCAGAAGACCTTAATGTCTTTTGTTCTTGCAAAATAAGTACAATGCCAGCACTAAATTAATGATAATAATGGTAGTAATAGTGGTTATAAATGATTATTAGTATAAATAAAGCTGTCCTACAACAGGGTTGGAAGTGACCTAAAATTGACGAAGATGTGCTCGTTGCTGGAAAGAGTCCATCAATCCATTGTACCCTGTCCAGAAAAAGATGAACAATGTATGTCTAGCAAGCTCTATTCCAAAGTACATACACCAGATGAATGCACTTTGGTCACCTGAGATTTGTCTGACGGTAAATCACTTAGAGACACTCAGCATGAAAACAATATCGGTACTTGAATGGAACGAAGGTTGAGAGCTTATAGGCTGGTCCTTATTAGATCTGGGTTTTGCTAAAATATTGATTGGGTGCCTGATGGACAGTCGGTGTTCTTCATCCAAGACTTGGCAAGTGATGAACGTTGTATCAATTGCAGGCACATTGTTAACATCTTGCTGAGGCGCCAGAAACACAGTCCACCCTACCCCGCTTTCCTTTCCCCTTCCCCTACCCTTGATTTCTTCTGTTTGTTAGAATGACCAGTGTCCAGCTGACTCTTTGCCAGATCGTTCCCACACATTATTCCATTACTGGCATTTGTTTAACTTACTTTTTCTCAATGCCGTGTCTTTAACTGTTAAATTCATACAAGAAAAATGTGAAAGTCAATAACAATGAGAATAACTGTTGATCAAAGTTACCTTCCTTTCAGTTTTAGGTGTATTTTTATTTATATATTTTTCATTCGGTCATGATAATTTCAACAAATTTCATTTCTGCCATTTGAGTTCTCACAGAACTGTTTTTGTTTTTAATTTTTGTTGAAATAGATATATAGATTAAAATAAAACAAAAATGATATAGAATCCTTATTCAAGGATTTTGTCTTTATTGTTTTGTTTAATAGTTATTGAAACAAAATTGATAAATAAGTAATTTATATTGTTATTGTTTGAAACCAAATCCATAAACAATTTACATTATCATTCTTTTTTAAAAAAATCCAGAAATGATTGATTTATGTTGTTATTCCTTTGTTTTGTTTGTGGGATAACGTAGTAGCAAACATCACCGGTGTCTTGAAAAAGTTACCTTTTGGTATGAGCCAAATCTTGGTCCAAAAGTCAGAAGCACCTTTTGTTTTTTGGGTTGGGTTAGGGTCATAGTACCTGTGTGTCTTCATGACCAGATTAATTCTGAAGATGGTTTGTATGATTTGATAATCATCATAGCCTCTGAAGTAATGGATTGTCAAGGGTCTGGAATTAATGACAGAATTGGGCTCTCTATAGATTACTATAATTTGCATGTATTCATTGTTCATGCGTAGTCTGTAATGTCCTGTACAGAGAACAGTGTACTGGGGGTACTTGTTTCCTACACTGTTTACTTCCAGCCTCTCACTACACTGAACTCACTCCGTCTCCCTCCCTCTGTCTGTCTCTGCCTCTCTATTTATATATATATATATACATATATATATATATATAAATTGTATGATTGTCCAAAAGGAAGAAGGTGAGTTTGATCATTAAAAGCTTTGCTGTGTTAATGTCTTTTGCATCAGATGCACTCAGTCAAAATCAAATCATGACTTCTTGCCTTTGTAAGCTACAAGTTTTCACACTACCTTTCTTGGCTTCTTTCAAGGTTCATTTCTTGCCGTTTTTTGGTTTCAGAAACAGACATGGCCTTTCATCACTTACAGTGGGTGTGTGGGCCCTATCTCTCTCTCTCTCTCTGTTCTCAACTATTCCGTTGTGTTAATGAATATATGCTGTATATTTCTTAGTACGTGAATGTATTCAAAGAAATATGGAAACAAATTTTGTGCACACACTCTGCATGTGTAAATACAAATTCGTATTAACAAATGTGTTTCTTTCTCTTCATTTAGGTGAGAAACCTTCATGTATATTGTGTGTGTGTGTTGGGGGTATATATACTACACTTTACATATATTTTCTCTATGTGCATGTACACACAGGTTTTGGGGCTATTGAAGATAATTCTGGCTATATAAAGTGTATTGTGTGTGCATGCGTGCAGAATAGCATATATATATATATATGTATATATATAATTATTGTGTCATCTACAGACAGCTGTTTCATTGTATTACAACTCTTCAGTGCGGCTATAGACTATCCATTATCCCATCCAGTACCACGAGGCAGAATTGAAACTTTCACTTCAGACCTGGAGACTGGTATCCTCCCTTTACTTCATGGAACTGGACGGTGTTATATACATATATATATATATATACACTCTGAGACTAATACTTTAGGAAAGGCATGAATCCAACTCCTATGGGTAAAATAGTGTATGGTGAAGTGAGTAATGCCACTTTGGGTGCTTGTCACTTTTAAGTCTCTCACATGTTGCAAAAAACTTGAATTCCAAGATGAGGGGAAACTTGTGACTTGTGAAACTGGGCAAAGACAGATGTGGTCATAGTCAGCAAAAGGGCACTTACTTACTTACTTACTACTACACGTATGTTGTTCTACTTATTGATATGTGGTGGCAAAAATATGGTTGGAAATTGTCTGATGTTTGTGTGTGCACGATGGAGTATGCAATTCCTCTGTGTGTGTGTGTGTGTGTGTGTGTGTGTGTGTGTGTGTGTATCTGCCTATGTATATACACACATGGATACCGTCTGTCTTTTTCAATGATATTAAAATTGTTGCCGAGCACTCTTGACACTAACAAGTGCAGTCTTAATGGTAAAATGTAGTCCACCAATCCATTTAGTACTCTTTGCTTCTTATGACCGAAGAGTCTATTATTTGCTATTTGTTATTCTTAACTAAGATAGACAGACTAAACCGTCCACGGTCCCTTCTCTCTCTCTCTTCCTGCCCTCACTTCTCTTCTTGTTTATTTCTCTTATCTACCCACCACCATGAACACAAGCACCTGTTCTAGTTTTGCCATTTCGTTTCGTCTTGGAGAATGAGTTTGGAGAATTTGCTGCAGGCACTATTCTCTACTGTAAGGAAGGAAAAAAAATGTAACTTATAAAAGGCAACATTTTTTTCTACTCCTAAAGAGGAAAATGTGTATGGGGGGGGTGCAACCCCTCCATCCAACCCCCTGTTCCCCTGAAGGCGAGACAGGAGAAAATGGTTTGAGCTGATGAAGGCAAACAAGATGTGCAAATGCAATCATAAGAAAATATAAAGGTAGCAGATGTAGGGGTGGGGGTGAGTGTTGCCTACCCTCCCGCTACACCTTTGTGGTGCTTGACCTACTCTGCCATTCTTCAAGCTCCATTCTTGGATGGTTCTGGATTTGGAAAGAAGGCTGGGGGCCAAAGCTTTCAGAATCAATTTGCTCAGTTATTCTCTAAACCCTGCTGGCTAGCCTGATGGGAGAGAAAGAAAACTAGAATGAAATCTAATAAAAAGACACTTGAGCTCACGGGCCAGCCTCCAATGGAAAAGAAAAAATATTATTACTATTATTTGATTATTATTCATGTTTTATGTTGATAAGAAGGGGCAGTAAATATAGTTTGTATCACTTATCATAATAATTGTCTAAAGATAAGAGAAGTGTGCGGAGATGATGATAAGAGGAATATTTCATCTTTGATGTTTATATAATGATAAAATGATATCTTGCTTGATAAGATAAGGTATTAATGGGATACTGTAAGGATAATAAAATAACATTCCCCCGTATCCTTTTTATTTTTCTCGGCATCAACATTGATGTATAAATTTTGAGTATTAAAGAAAGCAAAACAAATTTCAAACTTCTAAGAGATAAACATTGCAGTTGGTATTGAAGTCAGAGAAGCATAAGCAAGGAAATTCAGAACTATGAAGAAAAAGATAGAAATAACAAGGATGAGGATAGTTTTGATTAACTCTTGGAATAAGAACAATAACTCAACTCAGAATTTCAGACAATCAAGTAAGCTTAAGAACGTATGGTCTGAAAGTTAGTTATAGTTAGCACATGGTAAACATGTCTATATTATTGCAAAATTGTTTTCCATGTTTTATTTCAAGTTCGATCCATATTAGAGTTTATCTGAAGAAGGTCAGAAACTTTTTGCTTATAACAACCAAGATGTGTTCAAGTAAATCATTGTATAATAACCATATTAAAGTTATTCAGCTCTAAAATTCCTCACACATTGTGATGCTGCTGCTGCTGCTTTACATTGCAATTTCTCTATCGTTGAATTTCTCTTGTTTCTCTGGTGCATTCTTTTCAACAGGAACGGTCGACAGATGTTATCGTAGCAAACAGCACAAAACAAATTGGAATTCAATTAATAATGATAATAATGATAAAAAGCAATAATTATAATCAGGGTTAATTGTTCGAAATGAATTGTGCAGTAAATCTGTTCAGGAGGAGTTTCGGAAAAAAACCAAAACAGTGGTTGAAGATTCTGAGATGGTTCTACTTCTAATCGACAAGAAGCTTGGAGGGAAGAAGGGAGAGGGGAGAAGGGGAAAAATCAATGCCGAGCTGAAGCAGATGGAATCCTGCGAGGAATAATTGTCTTGTAGATATTCTTTTCATGTTTTCGCTTGTTTTCCCGAGAGCATCGGAACTGCGGTTGGTGTGGGGAAGGAAAGGGTGAAGGACGGGTTGAATTTGCATAAAATTGATTCATTTTCAAAATCTGATTATATGATGTTGCCAGAAGATGGCAGCTTCATCTCTCAGCACATCTTGTTCTGCTTTCAAAAAGATAGGGGAGGGGGCAGAAAAAAATAATCGTCAAAAATTTAAGCTTTACTGAAAGATACAATTTGAATATAGGTTTTTTATTTCTTTGATTTTTCAATGTTTTCTTTCTCTCTGGGGAAATTTTCTAATTATTTGCATTTGTTGATTTTTTCTTTTCTTTGGTCTTTTTCTTCTGCACAAAGCTTTGCTTCAGAATTCTACAATAATTCTGTTTTTCCTCTTGCCATCAAGACAAAAAAAAACATTCTCCTTGAATCTTCTCAAGATAACGCTACTCAGCATTTGTCAGTTTTTCATTAAGCCTCTTGTTCTCAAAGTGTCATTATTGGTTAGACATATCCAGATCATCTTTTTCTTTTTATTCAATGGTTCAACCTGAGTATTGCCGAGAGTTGGGTGTGAGCAAAATCTTCACTTTTTGGTAGGGAGAGAGACGGGGATGAGCAAATTTTCCAGTTGTTTTTCACTTTATTCTTCTTAAAGTGTGCTTATCAATTTTGTTTAAGAAAAAATATCAGTCCAACCTGGAGTAATAAAAATTGCCAATTATGTTATTGAGAGTTTTATGCAACATTAATTGCTTGCTCTCTTTTTCAGATGAAGCATTTTCAAACTTTTGGCCACCGATTTGTATTTGTTGATACATCGCATTTTTAATATTTGACAAAAATGGTCTTCCAATTATCCTGCTCTAGAAATAAACTTTATTTTGCATTCATTAAAAAAAAAAATTGAAATCCAAAGATTCCTGGAGTTGTTTTGACTGATTTTTTTATCTGTCATTAGCAGCAATGCTTGTAACATAGGTTTGCACATGTTTATGAAGTTTTTTCTTTGTTAATGGAAGAATTTTATACCTAATCCCCGTTGAGCAATAAAACCATAGTGGATTGAATCAATACTGGTCTGACTTGGGCATTTAGCTGACAAGTTTGTGTATGCTGCTTCTTTCAGTTTTCTCACTCTCCAGTGACAGTCTCTGTCCATTATTCAGACTTCCTCCCCGAGAAGGTAATGTACACCACATAGAATTTCTAAGTCAGACATATTTCTCCAACCACTTTTTGGTTTCCTTCTTTGTTTATTTTAGTGAGGCATTTTTTTTTTTTAAATAGGTTATATGTGGACAGTAAGATGTTAGATGTTGTATCTGATTTCACTGAAATCTGACTGGCAAATTTGAAAATCTCATTGCAGTCCATTTTGTAGTGACTTTTAAAAACATTAATCTTTCGATGAATATCTGCTTGTGCTACCGTAACTCGTCCAATTGGTCGGATGATTGCGAACATCATTCTTCGTGCGTTGTTATTAATCTTGATTTTCTGTGCCGACGCCCCTACCCTGCTCTTATTTCCCCCCACCCTGGACAGCGAATTCTGTCTGTTCGGCTGGCATTTCGTAGATACCAACTCCCTAATTAAATGGAGTTTTCCGTCAATTACTCTTCGGATAGCATGCACTTTGTATGTCTGTAATTTTTCCCCGTCTTCTTCTTTTTGGCTCGGTTTAATGATGACATCGGAAAGGCCCAGTTGAAGATGGGTGAAATTGTAGCCTTGCCAGTAATAAAGCCGGAGAACAGGCCGGCCTTCCATCATCTGAATGTCTATCATTATTGCAAGATGTATTGAATGCTACTTCTATTGCCAAGTAATAACTAGTTTGTCCCAGGTACACTATAAATGTAATTTAATTTCTCTCTTTCCATTCCTATCTCTTTTATTTTTCTTACCTTCTTTTCTTAATAAAATCACCATCAATCAATGCAGTTATTGCAGACAGGAATACGCAGGTTTACATTTCAAAAATTACTGTGTTCAGAAATAAGGAGTGTCTTTTCCTTTCTCTATCTATCTCTATCTCCTGAAAAAAGAAAAGTTACCAGTAGGAGGGTTGCCTTGGCTAGAACCAAACTGATCTTTTTTAAATTTATTTTCCTTTCCGCCACTGAATTGTAGGCTTGAGTTTTATGACCATTTCAGATTTGCATTAACTATTTCATACTCCTCCTTGAGTGTGGATTTTAGTAGCACAAGGATTATCACTTTCAGAAAGCTTTTCAAAAATTGGAATGAAAAATATACATTATACACATAATAATCTTATTCTTTCAATCCTCTCTTTTTTTTTCTCTTTTTTCTTTTCCGAAGTATTTGTATTGTAAAATCATTAGCAATGCATTTACATTATGAACATAAATAGCCCTTTCCTATCAGTAATGCCTTCATTAATTCCTGACCATTGACAATTCCTTCCTTGATTTTCTGTGCCTTTCATCTTGCGTGATGTGTATCATGGCTTTGTGTAGAAGGCTGCAATTTTTCTTTTCATTTTGGTTCTTCAAAATGGATGATGAATTATTGTTACTAAGCAAAATACAAGTTAATATTGATGGAAAAAAAATTGACACTTCCTTCTTTTCTTTTTTTTTTTAAAAAAACCTCAGAGAGAAAAAGAAGCTTTTCAAGAGCAAAAAAAAGATATGATTGAAATTTTCATTTCCCTTGCTATATCTAAAGGTTAGAAGAGAAAAAAAGTTCTTGAAAAAAAACTTGAAAAAACCCTGAACAAAATGAATAAGCTAAAAACCTCTGTATTATATAAGAACATACATCTTTAGAAATGGAAACTGGCACCCAGGGACTCTACCAAATGACATTTTTCCAGCATCTACATTTCCATCTGATGATAAATAAACAAGGGGAAAAAAAGATATTTTTTTAGCTTCCAAATTACTTTCCTTTCTCGCATCTTCATGAAAAAATTCCCTTTCTCTTTCTGTTAACAAATACAAACTACCTTATTTTCTTTTCATTTACGCATGATTTTTTTCTGTGTTTTCTATTATGTTTCAATCTGTAGTTGCCAAGTTGCGAACCTGTTTGGCATCAAGGTAACAGTCACAATGCTACATTCAGGTTGCTGGTTTAAATATTGTGAATTTGAAAAAAATATTTTCTCTCTTAGCCTTACATGAAATATATTCTGAGATGAGTCATTGTCATCATTCCACAAGTTGTCTTGAATAGTATCTTCACTCTAACTGATATCATCCCTACATTTTGGCTGATGTGTTCTTGGGCTTTCCTAATGATATCCGAAATTCTGAAAAGTCATTAGCCCACAAGCTATTTGGAGTAGTATCCTCTTCATTCCAAGATTTTTTAGTACAATTGAAATCATTCATTGTGCTATTGATGTTGTTACCACAGCATGTCAACCAACTCATTCTACAGCCTTCCTCAGGAATACTATCTATATGGAAAGAGAAGTTTCTCTCTTTCTCCCAACAGAACAGAGCTACAGTATGCATTGGATGGAAATTTAGTTTGAATAAGTTAAGCAATGAGGTTTCTATTTTGACGAGTTCCAAATACCAAAAACCACTTATTTCTGTATTGTCTAACGGAAAACGCTCACCGCAATATTTGTTGTTTTTTTATCTGATTTTAAAAGTTTTTTCTTTTCTTTCTGTTTACTTTTTCCTGTATCTTTTTATTTTGAGTTCTGTGGCTGAAATAATGAAAGCTAAGCCATCAAGACAACCAGTGCAACTCTTTGCCTGCAGGCAGCAAGACGTGAATGTGCTTTTAAAAACTGCACCACTTTTGGACATGAAAATTACCTAATAGGGCATCTGGTGTAACTTTGTGCAGTGCTCACCTCCCTCCCCGCACCTGCTGTCGTCAACCCTAGAGGCAAATTAATAGATTTGTGCTGAAAGGTTGATGTGATAATGAAAGCCTTGGGCAAGTTTTTCGATACATTGTAATTATTTACCTAGCAACCCTGGAATAGTTTTTATATTTTTTCTTCCTTATCTTACAAGTTATGGCTCTACCTACAATTACGTATTGAAAATAGGGCCACCAACCACCTGTTGTTAACGATCCTAGCCATGCTGCCATTATTGACTGGTGGTGATAGGTGCAGAGATTGGTTTCAGTTTCTCAGGTGGGCTTTTTGCACCTGCATTTCTTTACAGATTCACCTGGTGTTACAATGTTGAAGCACTTTATCCTCCTCCTCCTCACTTGTTGGTTTGTTTTTTTCATTTGCTGCAATCAGTACAATGAAAAACAATCAGGCATTGTGAGTGTTGACTGCATGGAAATTTCTGAAACTCAACACCGACTTTTTCATAACAATCCATAGGTTAATAGAAGTGCAATTGGCATAGTTGGTTATTGTGTGTACAATGGAATTGATGACCCGAGTTCAATCTCTGGTCAGTGCTGGTTATGTTCACTTTGCCTTAATACCCGTGAGAAAGACATTAATCCATCTCAGGGTAGATTCAGCCCTTTATCCTTGGGAAGGTGACCAGTCTAGGAGGACATTTCTGATACCAAACCAGGCAGTGGAGCCCCTTCAAAGTGGTTTGTACTCTCAATTAGTGATGCTCCCGACAAATCGTGCAGTCAGTCTGATGCCAAATGTCTTTGCTTTTCTCTGGGCTACACCAGCAAGGCCGTAAGGGGGATTCTGATGACTGGGCATCCTAGGACCTTCATACACTTATCTCAGGCTTGTGCTCCAGGGTGCAGGGGATGTTCCATAGTCTTTAGAGATAGAACAGGGGCCATTCTTTGGTTTAAAGAAAAGTGTTGAATCTATACTTGGAACTACTACTTTGTGAATAGGCTTCTTCTCTATGGAGCTTCTGTATACGCCTTCTGATGAAAGTCTTGTCAAAACAAAAGGAAAGGAATCTCAGTTCTACGTGTTTTGTAAATTTTAAATTACTTAGATTCCAGACTCTAAGATGGAGGGTTTAAAATTCTTGATTCAGAACAAACTCACTTGTCCAGTACCGAGCCAAAGTTTTTGCACATGCCGAACTACCCAAATTTATGGACATAATCTGAGAAGCGGGGATATAAGGTTCTTACTTTCTTTTCATCTTGCCTGAGGTGGCTCAAGCCTGTTACAAATATTCCAACATGAGTTTCATCATCCAAATGCATCAAATTTAATGTAGCTGTTTGCATGCCAGCAATAAATTCTATTTGCGTTTGCTCATCAACAAAAGAAACAAGAAACTTTCAATATGAAATGATGTCTTTTGACTAATCAGTTGCTGCAAATACTGCAAAGCCTTTCTTTTCGGAATCTCAATAAAAACAAAAGTGAAAGTGAGACGAACAACTAGCCTCAAGGAAAATTGCATTGAAATAGAGGGGCTGTCTTGAATGAAATAACTAAATAATCAAAATATATAGAGGAAGCCACTTATTGTGATCACTTTTGGACTATCTTTTAGATAATAATTACCGACTAATAACATTGAGTGAAGGATATAAAAATTGGGACAATTTACATTCATTGTTATCAGCAACTTCAAGCTTGATATGAAATTTATTTATAATTTATTGTGAATAGAGTATTTTGGACCAACTGTTTATGATAACAATAACCATTTGATAATGTTATTTGTCTGTTAATATGATAAATGGCTTCCTGTATATATGCACCAAAAAGCCTTATGGTTTTGTTTAGAAATATTTTTTTTGCTGATCATTTTCGAAATCATATTGTACTTGCCCCAGTTGGCAAAACATTTAATACATTTTGATTCAATAATTATATTCTCATAACTTAGAGCACTTGAATATTTCTGCTTTTGAATGCACCAATTACATATGAACTGCTTGGCTCCTGAAGTAACTCTCTTTTAACCCACTGAAGTGTTTCAATACCCACCACAACTCTGTCCACGTATCTGATTTAATTAATTTCTATTTTCATCCCAAATTAAGAATGGAGGCTGGAATGATGATTTGCTTTCCCTGATCTTCAAAGATCACTTTTCCCCTGGGATCTTCCTGATGTAACAGTGATTTTTCCCTTGTTGGAGTTCTGTATGATTTGCGGCCAAAAGTGATCTCTTAATCACACTGGCCCCCTGAGACTTAGTCTGTATTGAGGGGTGCCAAAAGGAAGAGAAAAAATCTGTTGAGGGTTTTATAGCCAATGTGGATTCAGATTTAATTGTATGAATCTTTAATAGAAATGATTTAATTTCGACTAAAATTCCCTAGAGAATCAATAGTCCCTAGATTGGGCTTTTGAGAACTGATGATTACCCAGAGAAAATTCATGAGATTCTTAATTATCATAATAATGACAATGAAAGAAAATGAAAAGGAACTTGCTTAGTACCTATATTTTGCCCGAGAACTGAAAAGATTTATGGGACAAAGGTGTCAGTTGCAGTCAGAGTACTTGGAGCAGTCCTGAAAAATCCAGCGAGGAGGTTGAAGGAAGTAGGAATATGAGGAAAATCTGAGATCATCCAGATGACAGCATTACTGAAATACCTCCCCTTTAATCCAGCCATCATCCTTTAGTCTGATCCTGGTCTCTTTCTCTTCACTATCTTTTCTGTTCTCACCATTTTGATGCTTTTTGCTGACTGTCCTCCATCCTCTCTTTCCAGCCCCCCCCCCAATCTCCTGGTAACTGCCCCTGGGGTATTATGGGTGGAGGTGTTGTTGTTCACATCTCCAGGGTGATGACATCCACCATTTCCTCATAATCCACTTTGTCAATTGTCATATCAGCTGGTCATTCTTTTTGACAGTCCAAAATGTCAGGCTTTGCCACTTGACTTGGAAAGGTTGCTTTCTCTCGCTTTGTCCCACCCAGTGACAAATTAACCATTAGACTTCAGTCTAGGGTCATAGAAGGGAGGGAGACTCTAGAGCAAAAAGATGGTTTAATTCAGTACTTCTGCATATATCGTTTTTCATATTTGCCTTGTTGGACAAATAGGTTTCTATTCTATTGGCACCTATCTCATTGACTGCAGATTCAAAGACCCTGGCTGATAGGTAACCCATGAATTCAATCTATTTCCTACTGATACATCTATAAATCCTCTCTCCACAAAATTATTCTCTTGTCGTGATTAATTCCCTAGGGATATTACAAATACTATTTTGTTTCCTAAATTAGGCTTCAAACGTATAAACATTTACAAGTAATGCTCATAGGACTTTGTACTGCAGTAGCGACACCAACACGACGGAATAACTTACTAAAGCTCAGCCTAGGGGCCTCATGTCATAGATAATCCGCCATTGGCTCCGCCCTCTTCCTCAGCCATCAAGAGAGAAACAATTGTGCAATGGTTCATGCCTTCTTTAATTTTTGTGTCGTAGATAAGAACCATTCTTCACACACATTCACTTATCTCTCTTTTTACTTCTCTCATCTTCAGGGTCTCTCTAAGATCTATGTTCTATTTACATAATTTAACGAGTGAATCTAGGAAATCAGTTGGAAGGGAAAATTGCATTATAACAATGAATACTTGAACCAATCAGTAACAATTACTCCATAGTTGGCTGAATACAAGTAGAACAAGTCTGGCTGCTACAGGGTCAAACTCCGCTCTTAGTTTTATTCTGGCGTGATGATTACTGCAATATTTATATAATATATATGATAAATAAATAAATAGATAAATAAATATATATATATATATATATATATATATATATATATATATATATATATATAATTTATTAGAATGAAATAAACCCTTGCATATCTGTATGATGTATTTTGGTTGGTATGTGAGACTCGTCAAGCTTAATCGGTAAGACTCACGACTATCAATCAGTTGGTTGTCATTTCAAATCACGGTTTGGGAATGTTCGTTCATTTCTGCTTCCCTAAATTTGCTGAGGATTGTTCTCTTAAGATAGAACAACAAAGTCAACTCCAGGTTTGGACTAGAATTTGACAGTATTTACTCATAGCATTGTTGAGATTGTTAAGAAATTTGATATATACGTACATACACAGAGGCTTAGACCACACATATTTTCAAGGGAGCATTTTGATTGAGATAAAATGAGAATGTCTAGTCACACTATAGGTATATATACACACGCACACACACATAGCCATGTTCATACACTGCACACATGCAGTAACAATATTTAAATGTTTTGTAAATAGAATAAATAAATTATGTTTTTCTGCTTCCTTGCCTTCCAACGTAGGAACGGACTAATACGCTTGCAAGCCGCAGCAATGTTCAAATGTTTTGTTTTGAAAAATTCAAATTAATTTCTCGTTCTGCTTCCCTAGCTCCTCAAGTAGGAGCTGCCCGTCTATTTGGAGGAGACAAAACATGAAGATGTTTACCAAAGAATGGCATCGTATGGAATTACAGTTGACTTCTAAGCAATTATCTACGCCAGTAAATATAAAGAGAAAACAAGAGAAGTACAACAAATTTATTGTATTTCTCAGAAAACAATATCTACCTTTAGACTTGGATACCACATGTACGTGTATATAAGCATGACTGTTTATAGGTATTATCCACTGTGCTTTCAGATATTTGCTCCAATTACTTCATCTAAACAATGCTTGGTGAATATTCCACTTGTATTCAGCCAGCAGTGGAGTAATTGTTAGTAATTGGTTTAAGTGTTCATTGTTAAAATGCAATCTTCCCTTCTTACTAATTTCCCTGACTCTGTTGTTCAGCTTAAATCAACTCTAATAATAAATAATTTATTTGATCCTGTTCCAAGCGTAATGATACACCATGATTTATTTCTCTTTTCCTGCCAATTCTGTTCCTTCCATTCATAACAATAAACAATACGCCGCCTCCCCATATAATATCCAGTCACAGGCTTGGGGGAATCAGGGCAGAACCTCCCCATTACTCGAAAAGGAAGAGGCATGGATCTCCTTAACGCCTTTGTGAAACTTGACAAAAACTGGGCAATTTTTGTTCTCACCCACATGTACGCATATGCACCCTCACGTTAAACTAACCTTGTGTCAAATTTGCTGTGCTTGGGGGAGAAATGAATCTCTATTCCATTGCCACCCATCTACTTGCCTGCGGATTCAAAGACCCTGGCTGATAGGTAACCCTTGCATACTATCTGTTCCCAACTGACACATCTCTAAACCCTCTCTTAATAAAATTATTTGCCTATCGTGATTAAGTCTCTTGTGGACAACCCTACCTTTCTAACATCTTGAGTGGCGCTTTTCTATCACCTATAATTAGGGAATACTTTCATATGATGTACCAATTAGGTTAGGCCTGAACATATTGCTCGCAAACGTTCATGTGCACTTGTGTGTGTTAGACTATATATAAATTGCATTAGGTATTCATAAATCTCGTGTCGAGCAGGGGTTGTAGCTTGCAGATATAATTCACTCGTTTATGTGACTCCGTGTGATATGGGATTTGAAATTTTCAATCGGGCATCATGTTCTTGTGCTTAATCTTCGATAAAGAAAGTAACTGAAATATTGAGCTACTAGCGTAAACAATTATGGGTTTACTTATGCATGGATAAGATATTCAAATATATATTGTAATGTAAATGTGTCTATTGCAAACGGAACTCCTACCTTGGGCTTGTAATTTCTCTCCTCTTCCAGTGAGCTATATCTGCTAATATTCCTGATGTTGTTCATGGACGTCTCTTCGTTAGCTACAGAGTTAATTGTGATCTTCGCGTGTGTTATTTTCTTCTACTAAATTGTTGTAGGGAGGAACCTCTTTTATTCTCATTGCACGGATGCTTTGGATACCGAACTCCAAGAAGAGTATCTATCATCCAGTCATTAACTGTTTGATTTGCATATGAAGTTTAATGCATTGAAAATAAATTGCTAGTAATTGTCCGGTCTCTCCCTCAATTCTATTGCGTCTCTTTTATGCCTAGCATTTTTTTTGTAATGAATGACACGACATGTTCTGATAGGACTGCTGCAATGCATCTGTCGCCCTCTCCCACCCTGCTTCACCCGGTCATGGATTATCTTGAGACGGATCATAAACCACCCTTAAATCGTCAGTGCAATTATTTGCCTCTTTTGATAGCACCCCGACTCTTTTAGAAACATGAGGCTTCCCACTTTGCTCCCCGTCGTTCTTGATTATTTCATGTTCTAATGTGTACCTCCCCCTTCCCCTGCGCCCCCTCCACCCGGTCCCAATACAGGATGGATTATCTTGAGACCGACCATAAATCCACCCTTAAATCGCCAGTGAAATCATCTGCCTCTTTTGATAGCAACCCACCCGACTCTTTAAGAACCATTAGGCTTTTCACTTTGCTGTTCTTGATTATTTCATTGCCGACGTAAAAGATGATGACATTTCCTTTTGATCTGTATAGCTTCAAAGGGAAGTAACTAGCATAAAGAGTGCTCTGCTCTCTGTGCCAATGAAAAGAGACAGAGTATGTACACAATATTAATGATGCCTCTGCTACCAATACCATGACAAATTTCCGTGTTGAATGTGTATTAGAAAGCACTAAATTAAGAAGACCCAACCTCGTATGAGGCGATACATTAACGACTGGTTTTATTATCTCACCGCGCTGCTAATACCTGCGTGTATGCCTTGCTTCATCCTAATTTCATTGCTATTTCCTCTAATCTCTCTCTCTCTCTCTCTCTCTCTCTCTCTGCTCTTTATTGCTCTCTCAACTTGCTTGACACTTACTTTCTAACAATTCTAGTGGACCCGTACCGTCAAAAATGACAGCATATATGAAATGAATGGATACACATCGCGTTTTATGTACGTAGATAGTAAGAAAAAAAATATGCAAAGAACACATCTCTTCTATATTATCATTAAGCAGGTTATGTCCCTTTAGTAACAATGTTTTTTTAATCGATTTCGAGTGTTTGAGTATATATATATATATATATATATATATATATATATATATATATATATATACTCACATGGCGTTTAACTATTGTAGGTAACGCTGCGTTCTCTCTCCTTCAATTCTGTGTACTTCTCTCTCCCCATCTCTCTTCCTGATCTTGTAGAAAGAGTAAGTGCCCTTTCTTCTTCTCTGCATGTTTATAATAGATACCAAAAGAACAGTCTTCTCAACTACAAATTTTTAGTACAAAACTATATCGATCGGATGAAAAAAGGAACCTGAGCAGGGAAATGCTTTTCTTGATATTCCACGTCATAAATTACAGTAATTAGAAGTTTGAAATGTAATTTGTTAATCTTGGATATCACAAGGTCTTCAAGAGGCAATACTTTTTATCCTTGCCATTCTATAACACTACTAGTTCTCAATCATAAAAGCAAACTCCCTGCCATTACCTACCATATTAATGTTTGAGAACTAGTTCTATTAAGAGATGGAAGGAATAGTTTTTTCATCAGAATATTTCATATACGTGTGGCAGGTATAAATACTGCTGTACTTCAAGCACTCATGTAAACGAGACAGTGCATCTACTTTCGGGGGCTTAGTCCTGATACCATTGAGACCAACAAAGATCATGATTTTACACACATACATGTTTCTATACAGACACAAAAGAAGCCATTAATAATTTATACTATTGGTACCGTTTAGTCTACAAAATTGTATTCTACCTTTGTATTGATAATTTGCTTGTCTAGTGCTGATATATGGTTGTATGATGTCTACCCTTTTAAAGAAACCGTATCTGAAATTCAAACTAATAGGAAGCTCTCTGTATCAGTTGATTGAGTGCTGATGGCAGAATAAAGCACAGAACCATAGACTAAAATAGACAAATTGATAGTGTTGCTTCTGATTGATTGAGCTTTGTTGAATTGCTTATGATCAATAAGGCAAAATCTAAGATCATATTAATCTTCGTTGTTGAGCTTGGCTTTTCATCTGTGGCCTGACTGATCTCGACTCCTCTCGACCCAATAGAAATAGCCAGGCTAATAAAACATCTGACCCCTTGATTTTTTTTTCTTTACTTGCCATCTAATTTTCATACATTAACGGACACTCACACGTATGTGGATTTTTTGTGTAAATATGTCTGTATAATCTCTCTCTCTCTCTCTCGACCTGTTTGGCAGCTGAGATGGTTGTGTGTTTTCCCCCGGTGTCAGTGGTCAGTGTTTAAGCTTAGTCATAAAAGATTTTACGTACTGATATTCCAGAAGTTCTCAATGAATTTCAATCGTACTTCGTGGAAGGGTGGGCCATCGGTTGAGGAAGAATTAAATGTTATAATAGATCCTAGATCTCTTTTACAGTACCCTCCCCTGTATCTTGGCTATACACACACACACACACACACACACACACATATATATATATATATATATATATATATATATATAAGTTTTTAGTGATGATGGCCCTGGCTGAGGTGCGCACTCTCTGAATGCGGTATTGTTTTTACTACGGATCATTTTATCAAGTCATATCTTTCACACGGTATATTATCTTCACGTTTCTATTGCTGACTGTGTATAAATTGGGTTCATGGTGAGACTAATTTATCGATTACACGTTAGAGACGAACACGAGAATTGAAAGGTCGGTAGGTGGGTGTGTGCATATGCATATCAAATACCCAACATCTAGTGTAGCACCTGTTTGTTCTAAATCTACAAACGAGAAGCCCTGTTCCCGCTGCTACCTTTCAAGCAAAGAACAAACAAGAGTAAGACAAGGAGAAAACGTGGGGATCCTTGTTGCCTCTTCTGATCGTATTACAAGTATATAATGTGTCTGACACATTACTTATTGCTTGTCAGTGTATTTTCCAATTTCCTTCCTACCCTGGCTAATAATGTTATTTTCCAATTAGGAAACCGGAAGTGATCCCAATCCAAACAGATCTCCTCTCACTCGTTTAACTGACCTCGTTGTCTCGGGTCCCTTGTTTCTCTTGTACAATTCTCATGTTTTTGCTTTTGATCTTGAATGGGTTGAGTCAAGTTGATGCCGGTTATTGGTGCACTAATTGGCTGAATATGGTTCAACATTAAGCAGTTGCTCGCTTGTTACTATTAATGGTTTAACGTATTTCCTGGCGTTGAAGACATCATTTTCTCTGGAATAACTCGAAAAAGTACCGTGCGTCCGATTTTCTTTTCTCCATAGGCCATTCCTGGTGCCAGAGAAAGTAAAAAATATCGTGTCAGTGTATTGAAAGAGGAAACTTGAGTCCATTCAATCTGGTATATTGGCGCCGATGAGAAATTAACGAATATTTGACCTACTGAGCAGACCAGTTAGAAACCTATTTACAGAAGCCGTCGTTTATTGTGTTCATTTTAGCACTTGGTGGGTCAGATAAAAATAACTGGCTATTAACTTTAGATGATACAGAGAGGGGGTCACTTATTCACATCTTTTTAAAATAAAGTGTCTGGGAAACTGATTTTGATAACAATAACCGTTTGATAATGTCCGAGATTATACAGCTTCCCCTGTATAGACAATCTTTTCACGTTTGCTGTATATACTTGTGTATAATACGAAAAATTTTATAAAAAGAAAAATCTGGTTCAAAATTGGTGGGTTGCATTATACTCGTGTGTAAAAAGAAAGAAAATGATTACATGTATCACTGATTTTAATCTTAAATGTGGGGGTTACATTATATTCGTGAACGCATTGTATTCGTGTAAATGCGGTACATGTTTTTGCTATCCATGAGATCATTTAATACTTCATCATAGTTTTTACAGCCAGGAAACATATCTTACAACCGATCCCCCGCCTCATAAAACCAAGGGAGGCCTTATTCTTCTGAGTCTTGCACCATTGGACGGATCACAAAGACTTGGACCGGACGCCTGCTGGAGCCAATCAAAATTTGGCCTAATAATAAAAAGAACACACCAAAATCTCTGCGATTAAAGAAAACCAGAGCGGCATCGCAAAAGAAAGAGGTTTTGCTCTTTTTCACCTCTAAGACTATTGATTCTGAGGAAAGTGTATTGTTTTCCTGTGTTAACATTGGCGCCACCAAGAAAATCGGAATTCTCACTTCAAACAAAATTCGTTCTTTGTTTTCGTTTTGACGCCTCTCCTCTTGTGCCATTTCGAGGAACAAAACATGAACAGGTTTTGTGTTTCACATCTATCTTTTCTTTTTTTTCATAGACAGACTTTTTTCTTTTATTAATATCCTTACTGTTTGTTCGAGGATCGTTATTTCATCTCTCTCCATATATATATATATATATATATATATATATATATATTCCCTCTCTCTTCAATTTAATCTCTTCCTTGACCCCCTCGCTCTTGATTCCCCATTGTCTCTCCACTTACAGAATCTATTGATTTCGCCAAGAAATTAAAAATAACTCTTTATCCCTATCATTTAATTCAAATGTTTACATATTACCATGGTAACAGTCTATATATCACTACCCCCATCCCCTCCTTCCCCTGCAAAGATCTCCCATTATCCCCCCCCTCTTGCTATCTGTGATTTAGTCAGGAATTTCACTTTTTTGAAACTCAAATTTTATTCTTCTTAATTTATCTTCATCTTATTTTCTTATCTTCTTTTTCCACTTCTTTCCTTCCTCTTGTTCTTTCCTTCTTCCTCCTCCTCTTGTTCTTTCCTTCTTCCTCCTCCTCTTGTTCTTTCCTTCTCCCTCCTCCTCTTGTTCGTTCCTTCTCCCTCCTCCTCTTGTTCGTTCCTTCTCCCTCCTCCTCTTGTTCTTTCCTTCTCCCTCCTCCTCTTGTTCTTTCCTTCTCCCTCCTCCTCTTGTTCTTTCCTTCTCCCTCCTCCTCTTGTTCTTTCCTTCTCCCTCCTCCTCTTGTTCTTTCCTTCTCCCTCCTCCTCTTGTTCTTTCCTTCTCCCTCCTCCTCTTGTTCTTTCCTTCTCCCTCCTCCTCTTGTTCTTTCCTTCTCCCTCCTCCTCTTGTTCTTTCCTTCTCCCTCCTCCTCTTGTTCTTTCCTTCTCCCTCCTCCTCTTGTTCTTTCCTTCTCTCTCCTCCTCTTGTTCTTTCCTTCTCCCTCCTCCTCTTGTTCTTTCCTTCTCCCTCCTCCTCTTGTTCTTTCCTTCTCCCTCCTCCTCTTGTTCTTTCCTTCTCCCTCCTCCTCTTGTTCTTTCCTTCTCCCTCCTCCTCTTGTTCTTTCCTTCTCCTCACTCTCTTTTTCACTTTCCTACATCCTTTTCCTTCTTCCTCCTCTTCTTCTTTTCTTCTCTCACCATCAAATATTCCGATATTAGGTGCCAATATTTGTAATCTCTTTCAACCTCTCATTATTTCTAAATTTAGTTGCACACAGAGCAAAATCATTAAGTCCTTTTTTTTTCTTCTTTTCGTGTTAACCGTATTTATTTTAATTTCTTTCTTGCGGTCACATTATTTTCTTCAATAAAAGCAGATTAAGAATAAAACCCACACTAATGAAATAAGAATCGGTTAATTACATGATCTGTGTTAAAACACACACCTTCATTATCTTCACCTGGGATTTTGCCAATAGAAAATTAAATTAATCTTTCCTTTAAGTTATACGATTTTTTCTTTTAATGAAACATTTTTTAACTCTTATTTCTCTTCCTGCTTGCTGCAATAACACGTTTTTGCTTTTAAGAACAGTTTTAAAAAAAATTTTATCTCCAAAATTAAGAAACATTGTGTTTGTCAGCTTATAAATGGTCGACTATTTGGGAATTCCAGTTGCAGAAAGCAAAAAGCATCTTCTATTGAGATCTGATTCGCCCTTGCATTTCTCTGATATTGATAAGTGGGGTGTGGTTGAGAATCTCACCTGTCGGAACATGCGACACACATATGAATAAACAAAAATATTATGCAAATATTACAATTTATCCGATGCGTTAATATTATGACTAGGGCGTTGTCAACCGATGTTCAAAATGGACATCTGTGTGGCTTATCAAAATTAAAGAGTGGGAGCTTCTAGTCTTCCAAAAGCCATTGCAAATCATGCGTTTTATAAGCCGGCAAATACGCTTCTGCCTGATCAATTGTTCCGATCTTTAGTTATTCGGCTCGGTCTTCGGGTTATTTGCTCGCACCAACGGGGAGTTGTAACCTCTGCTCTTCAAATATGAAGGTCCTTTATCTTTCGTTTTGTTGGGCAGGCTTCTATTCAAATCCAAATTTCTATTCATACGAAGTCTGCCTTAATAACTGGTAACCAAAACAATAATTATTTTTATTAATCAAATTCATTGGACAGTTTCTCACCCACGTGCTAAGGTTTTATCTTCATATTCTTAGTGCTTGGTTGCTGTAATCGAGCGTCAGTCGGTCGACCCTGAGTAAGATGATTTCTACTCATTAAGAAAGTTTCGTAAAATTTCTGAACTATTAAGGATATGAAAGCGTCGTCGTTGCCGCTGCTTCTTCACCAAAACGTTTTCTGAAGATGCTGCATGGCATTATGTATGCGCGTGTTAGTGTGTGTTTCTCAGATGTTCATTACAGCAGATATTTGCTTTGATCACAAAGGCAAAATATAATTACTTCCTGCCACTTGAGGTTAATATAAAGAATTGAAGAGAGGGGTACGGATGGAGTGAGCAAAGAAATTCGCAGAACGAAAAGAGCGGGATGATGATGATATTGATAATAGTAATAATAATAATAATAATAATGAATGACGTTCATGTGCCTTTTTCATCTGCTCTGTAATTTTAACTCTGATCAATTTGTGTTTTTTCAATGATAGCTCCATTTTTATTGCTGTTTGCTTGATGTCTTCCCACCCTCCTCACGTTTCGACTCGATTTCTTCTTCTTCACTCATTTTCTCTTCTCCCATTCTACCACCCAAATTCTTTTTCTATTCCGTCGTTGTCCTTTTTTTTCTTTTTCGTCGACACCTCTCTTTTTTTATTTTTTATTTTTCGTTGGCAACTCTCTTTTTTTTTGTCGTCGGCACCTTTCTTTTTCCTTTTTCTTCGGCGCCCTTTTCTTTTTCTTCCTTCCTCTTTCTTTTGCCTTTTCTTTTTCTTCCTTCCTCTTTCTTTTACCTTTTCTTTTTCTTCCTTCCTCTTTCTTTTGCCTTTTCTTTTTCTTCCTTCCTCTTTCTTTTGCCTTTTCTTTTTCTTCCTTCCTCTTTCTTTTACCTTTTCTTTTTCTTCCTTCCTCTTTCTTTTGCCTTTTCTTTTTCTTCCTTCCTCTTTCTTTTGCCTTTTCTTTTTCTTCCTTCCTCTTTCTTTTGCCTTTTCTTTTTCTTCCTTCCTCTTTCTTTTGCCTTCTCTTCTTCAGATTCTCTCCACCCCATCCTCCCTTCATTTCCACACAGCTTCTCCTCCCCTCCATCAGCTCCGCTTTTAATTCATTGTGCAATGTAACATTTTTTCTGATTGATTTTTATTACTCCTGGTCGACATAAAACTAGATGTATCGATTCTGCTCCCCCGCCTCCACCACCCTTGATTTTAGATTTGGAATCATATTATCCCATGTGACTTCTCCGTGTATCTACAACAGGAACTGCGACGACCATTTGATGAGACTGCTGGGGATAACGTAGGGTGAAAAGAGGCACTATACATTTATCTCTCTACATTCGTATGTGTGCGTATATATATATATATATATATATATATATATATATATATATATATATATATATATATATATCCAACATTTGTATACAAGCATGTGTCGTTTGCGTTTTGACTCATTGTTCTTTAAATGTCTCTTTTCTCTGCTGGATACAGACACACGGGCAAAAAATACCATTTCTATATTTGCTCCCTTTGTTAAGACATTGGACAAAAATCAGTTACTTCAGATCTAACCAATCAGGGGGAAAAACGAACCTTAAAAAAGAACAACAAAACCAAATAAGTCCATTTATGAATTGGAAGCAAAGACGAAAATGCGTTCGTTGCTTCTTCGCTTTTTTTTTCTCTTTCCTTCCTTTCTTTTCTTTCTTATCATGAAAGATGAAAATATTTTTGTTTGGTATTTTGGATATTCTGTAGAATTTATTTTTCTATTCTACTTCTATTTTATTTGATGCTGGATTGGCCATTCTTTTGTTTCCTTTGAAAAATTGGAACGAATTCAGAATTCTGAAAAAATGGCTATTTATGTACAGAACAGACCATCTAGTTGCCTTTCTTCCATTTGCTATTTAGTAAATTGCATCGCATTTATACTATCGCACACACACACACACACACGCACACACACACATATATATATATATATATATACATATATATATATATATATATATATATATATATATATATATATATATATATATATGAGAGAGAGAGAGACAATGCAAATAATGACTTACTCGTCCGATCATGTGCCAAAAATCAATTTCTGATATAACTAACAGTGTACTAATCATTACATACATACAAATACTTATTATTATTATACCAAAAATTGATTTTCGGCATATGATCGGACGAGTAAGGCATTATTTGCATTGTCAGTTATTAAATTCTAGCATTTGGAATTTATTTTTTTTAAATGTAACTATGTGCATGGCAACCACTCGCTGCAGCAACAAAAGGGGAGATGAAAGAGATTGAATACCGTGAACTTTTACTTCATGATTTGTGTCGCTACTCCCTAGAACATTGGTCTACATACTCGTCAAATCCTCCCTTTCTCCTTTCTTTTCTTCTCCCATTGTCTTCTTCTTTCGTTCTTCTCTCTCCTACTTATAATAAACTATCAATGTCTCGAGTCTTCTTCAAATTATATTTTCTATTGATTCTTTTTAAATTCAATCTGTTTCCATTCGATCTTCAATGTCAGTCACATCAACAGCTGTTCTTTCCGAACTGTCATCGTCAATCCTATCGTTAAAATATTAGCATTCAAGTTAAGCGCAGTGGATTTATTTAATCTTACTACCCACAGCCTTTGAGTACCACGATTGGTTATGAATATTGCTGATGTCACTATAATGTTTCTTGTTCATCTATGGCTGGCATGTCCCTTTCACAGGCCATTAATTCTTCACTAGACACTCCGTTTTTGTGGTGTTCATCATCATCATTACCATTAGTGGCTGCAGTTGTAGTGTAGATGTTACCAGCAGCAGTTGCCTGCGTACTCTGTTCCTAAGATTTAGCCTGACAGAAAACCAACAGAACTCAAAAAGGTGACAACAGCTTTTATATTAGAAGTCCTTCTCTCTTCCCCTCTCTTTCTCAACTTGCTGTATTTTTCAATCTCCCTAACAGCAACCATGTCATGTAGCTATTATGAACGACCCTCATTCCTTTCAGATTTTATTTCGTTGTCTTGTCACCGTCTTCTTGGCCGCTGCATTGATGTTCGTGGCAAAGGCCAGATAATAAATCATTGTCGTAAATATTCTATCACTAGGGATTTATGTGCCGACGCGAACTTTTGACACGTATTTATTACTGGTTGAAAATCAATTTGGTCTGCATAGATATATCCTTGGCAACTGTCGCCTGGGGTGACTTTACGATCGGGACTTAGCTAACACACTCCCATATCATACCCACCCATGCATAGACAATCTTTGTGTGTAATAATATCTATAATCTATCCATAATGTATGCTTATGTTTTCTTTTACACTCTAATGCATGTGAATATTTGACACCGAACATTTTGGTTTTTGTGCAAATGTAAACACAATTTTCAAAAACAAATAACACAGTTTCTATACAATGGGAGAAAATAATGTTTATGTCAGTTTTTTTCTCGGGACTTTCGTCTTTTTAATTATATATATAATGAAAATTGAGTAAACCTTTATAAGTGATTGAATAGTTGGAATTTTTTGGCCAATGGGTTTCACGTTTGCGGAAAGTTCATGGTCATTGCTTGTGAGTTTATCCTACATTGCTTAGATATTGACTTGCCAGATGATTAATTCATTTATTCAATTTTATTTTTAGTTCTTACTTAACATTTACCGAAACACGAAATGAGACTCTGTTTCTTTTGAAAACGGTTGAAATCTCATAAAATTTGATGTTAGAAAAAAAACGATCGGCATCTCTAGTAGATGCAAGGAAGACATAATAACTGTGTTCAAGGCTCGAAATATTTATTGTTTAGGTATTCAGAAAAATTTACCTGGTTCACTATAGTGTCGCGGCACACGGTTTGAACCACTGCTCTTGTGTCAAAATGGTTTACAAGCAACTAAAAAGTGAGGTTCCTTTGAAAAATTATCTTCCTTTGTTAGCAGCACGAAATGGCCGTTACACTTGATGCCCGTAATTATAGCACTTGGCGTATAACAGTAACAAAATATAAAAAGGTGGAAAGAAAGAGATACGTCGTCGTCGTCGTCGTTATGTTAGCTTCTGTTACTTGTTCGCGAATCGAGGCTATAATTTGTGCTCGTTTAATTACTACCTGTGTAAAGGAGACTGGTGAAACTATTTGAAAACTCTTGTTGAAATGTGATCATGTGATGAGTATTTTGTTGTCTAGCCCATGAAAGGGATCTGTGGGTCGGATTCCACCCCCACCTCCCAATTCTCTAGGTGGACGTCAGACAAACACCTGAGAGTTGCACGGGTCAGAGGGTGTTTTCTGCTTTATTCGCTAGACTAAAGGAAGTAGAAAAAGAAATGAATAGAGAAGGCCCAGAATCGGGGTGGTGGTAGACCCCTGCTTGTTGACAAGCAGGTATTAAGTGGCTGGGGTGGAATAGAGATTGCAAGGGTTGGGGCGATTTAACTTGTGTTTGTGCATTTTTTTTCCTCTTCGTGTAATTATCAGTCTGCTCGACGCCCCAAGATGACGGTATTACATACGAACATTGTTTTACTTATTGTTCTCCGCCCCCGTGATATCCGTGGTTTTTCCCATTGAGGAAAACCCAAGTGAGCAAACGGGTCTTTAAATTGAAATATAAGCAAAGAGGCGGAGGGGACGCCTCACCGTTGGGGTTATGATTAACAAGTTAGTCTGTAGACCATTACTATAGCGTAGTGGGTTCGATCTCCACTGGGTTACTCTATATTGTTGAGTTACAATGAGACAGGTGGGGAAAATTTTGACAACGCCACCTGGTGGTGATTATTAGACAAACGGGGACCAAAAATTCGTCGTATACGCTTTGCGTTGTGTCTAAAAAGGTTTCAAAAAGAAAACTGGATTCCGGGGCTGATGAGCGACAGTTTTAACTCCAAACAATCACTTGCTGGCTACATAATTTCATTCTAACTAAACTGTCATTTATTTATTTTTGGCAACCATTCTCATCAATTTTTCCCTATATGGCAATACACCCCCGCTTGTGTAGTGTTGCCAACTCAGAAATATTTTCAAGCCGACTAGTTAAAAAAAAAAAAACGCCATAATGCACTAAAAACATTGTTAGCTATTTTGACTATTCAAATAGCTAGATTTATCATGAAATGGCTAAAATTGTTGGAGAAATGGTGCTAAAATGTATTGAAAATGGGATTGCTCTTTGATTCTTGCACTCCTAAAGCAAGAAACACACTAAATCGGCAACCCTGGCTCTATGTCCAAGGTACAGAATGCATCGTAAACTTATTCCTCAGTTCTGCATAGATTTATACTAACTTTGTATCTTCTGTTTTTGATTATGATAGTATGATATCTATGAAATCAAACCCAAGATCCAGAAAACACAGCAGAATAGCAAATGTCAGAGATGCTGATGTGCCTATCTATCATGTATAGAGCAAAGACATCAAATTGACTCAAAAAGTTTACATATAAAATTGGCTTAGAAGAGTGATTCACTGGGAATTTAACAAAGGTTAATGCAAAGTGAAAGTTAGCCGCCCCAGATGAAACTTGAAACTGGTTAACCTATTCCGCTTTCTAATGCCAATACTCCATACCTCCTCTACCTTACCATGATTACCTCCCCCCCCAAAAAAAAATGGAATGTCTTTCTGTTTCCTGTGGAATCTGAATTGTACTTGGTGCCATCGTAGCTGAGCTGGTCATCGACCAGGTCACCAACTGATCGAACCTGATGACCCACCAGTGTTAGTCCCCAATTTCTACAACAGAGACGATATGTTGATAGGATGCCAAAATGCAGCTGTCAAACAAAACAAAGCAATGCAGACTTTGAATGGTACAATCTAGCAAAATGTTATCTTTGTTGTGACATTTGCGGATGAAATGCGCCCTAACACCAACAACCGAATTCCCAATCATTTTTGTGTATCACCAATTTTGCAGGTCTTGTTTGTGGTCACTGAGGTCACCTGTCAAAATATACCTTTGTCAAACAAACTGCTTCATAGTCACAAGCTTTTATATATATATATATATATATATACATATATATATATATATATATATATATATATATATATACACACACACACACACCCTTTTATACAACTATCATGACTTCATTAATAAAACAACTAATACTCATGATAAATTGGTCATTGAGGTTAGACTACTCCTTTTTTTTTCTTTTGAAACCACTTATTACTTTGCGATTCAAATCAACTGACTGTTAAGGTAAGGATTCCTTTCCTTTTGGGGAAAACAATTTCTGTATTTGATATCATATAATTCTCCACCCTTTATTTTTCTGCTGCGAATGTTTAGAAAAAAAAAAAAAATTAATTTCCCTTCATTGATCACCCATTTTTTTGATGGGTTAGGGATCCAATATGCTGCCAAATTGCTTGTTTTGTCATCATGATTAGCATGGTTATTATTGGTTTGCTTCCTTGTAAAATCATTGCTTTTTTTAAAAATCTTTCCTTCTGACTCTCTTTGTCATATTCTAAGGTGATGCCCTTTTCAAAGGTGCATGTTTGGAAGCAGACTGTCAAATTGTATGTTTTAGATCTAAATTTAGATATTTCATCATATCTAAATTTGGAGTCATAATTGAGGATAGAAGATCTATAATCTATAATTTTTAACAGATTTCTTGAAAACCACTGATTCAAAAACTTCAAACTCTATGCAATGCTTGTCCTCTGACAAATATATTTGGAAAATGTCAACTTGGATAAATGTCTTCAATTGTAGTTAAATACTTCTTTAAAAAGTTTCAGTTTTGTCTACAAAAGAAATTAATTGTGAGTTTTACCCAAGCTTGTTTCTAACTGATGCTTGTTTGAGTTTGGGAAAAAATGTGGCTGTTTAAAATCCTGTAAAAAGAAATTGTCAGTGGTCAAGAAAAAAGGCAAGCAATAGAACTTAAATAAGATTATCATACCTTTTTGCCATAAGGCTATAGTTAATTTCTTTGTGAATTTACCAGCAACTCATCCAAGCCCCCAAACTGTCCATATCAGTCTTCAATAGACTGACCCCTGGTCATAATGCCAGTGCATTGGATAAAGAGCAATATTTGAATAGTTTTGAAAAAAAAAAATCCAATGTCCTTCTTGTATGCCAGCATGTGTTCTATTCTAACTCTTAGAGGGATATCTATCTTCTTTCACTCTTGTTCTCATCCTCTCTCTCTCTCTCTCTAATCTCTCACTTAGTCACACACACTTTGTTTTTTGGGGGCTCTCTGCCTATTTTAAGTAATTTTATGGTCTTATGATTATTACATAATTGGAGAAAGAAAACATGTTCACTCTGTCGATACAATTGTTGTATCTAACACAGATTTCCTTTTAGGGGGCAAATGATTTTCATTTGGTTTTTCTTGGTCTACCAGTTCTAAATGCTTCAAGGGTAAGTTTTGAGGCCGATTGTTTTTTGCCATGACATGATCTAACAGGTGCAGTGTAGTCATAAGAGCCGAAGAAGGGAGGTTATTGGTGCCAAGCCAACTGTGTAGCTTCAAAAGTTGGTCTTCATTCTTCAAATTGTCTTATCTCTGAAGAGGCGGGCAGAATCTGTTGCAAAGGGTTTTTCTCATTCTTCTTTGCTTTTCATTCCTCGATGATTGCCTTAATTCTCCGTTTACTTTCGACAATATAAGTCAAGTGACTTCTAAGTGGCCATCCACTCAGTTAATACAAAACTCAAGTTGGTCGACAAACAACACTTGTACAACATTCAGGATTCTTTTCCCTCCACTTTCACGTTTAATTTATTTAACATTTATTGGCAGAAGATTTTTTTTAATGTCTCTTTCTTGGGCTTTCTTCTCTGTTTTTCAATTCAATTTTTTATTCAAAATTATTTATTAAAACTTTTATGATCTCAATGTTATTTTTTCTTTTGTGTTGAACTTGTTTAGTGAATGTGATCTTTTTTCCCTCCCCCAAGTGTCTCTTAAAAAGCATTTTTGCATGAACGAATGAAGTTCACGTCTTAACGGTTTTATTTTCTGTATGGCTGTCAAGTATTTTTTTTAATGGACTCTTATCATTCCTCTGAGTGTGTATGTGTGTGCCAACACTTAGATTATATTTAACTAGCAGAATGCCCAGCATTTCTCAGGCTCAAAAGTAGCTATGAATGGCCCAGAATTGTTGTTAATGAAGACATTTTTAGCATAAAACACTATTGGATTCCCTCATGGAAAGTTATTTTTATGTCAGAAATGAAAATGAGTTTCCTCTACATATACATAGCAGTTTATTGTCTACTGCATTCTTCAAATTATGGTTCCTAAATTCAATACAACTGGTTACAATGCATGTTTGGCAGGAGAAGATTGGCATACATACACATAAACTTTCTCAAATATATATTAGATGTATATCTGTACCTGACAAAAACGAATCACCATAGCTTGTGCATGCACCAGAACTAATTATGTAAAAAAAAAATATCTAAAAATCAATGGGGTTTTTAGCTAAAATTATCTAGAAAAAAATACCAGCACAAGATTTGAGCTTGGTCTCAAAGCACTAAAAAAAGCTCTTTATTGAAAAAAACAACATAAAAAGTTTTTACATGGTGTTTAGTGGTTAGTCCATGTTGGTTTTCAAGGTTGTAGCCTCGAAAATGTGATCAGGAGCATCTGAAGACACCCACTGACGCAGGGACACTCAGAGAGAAAAATCTGTAGCCCACTTGGTTGGTTGGTCAGGTCATTTGTGGGGCTATGGTTATTCATTTCATAGATAGATAGTTTGCAGGTAAACAATGTACTTCACTCATCTTCCTCATCGCCTACCTGGTAGTATTTAATGATTACCTTTTGTTAAGGGGTTGGAATTATTGATGTACTTCCCAGGAATGCCAGTAACTGGTGCTGTTAGTCTCATTTGGCCCCTGTATGCACCCCCACCATTCCCTCTGTTTCTTGCCAGTATCCCAACTGAATTGCTCTGATCCCAAGCACCTGTAAATAATTCTTTCATCCGCAGATGGCAACACATACACCTGACCCTGATCTCACCTTACTTCTTTGCCTCTTCAAACTGTTCTTGAAGCATCTTTTGAAGAATATGAAGTCATTTTCGCATGGAATTAGCTGGCTCAACATCAAAAACTGAGCGTAATGGGTATTTTGGTATTTCTACCAAATTCTGATCTTATTGACTGGGGGCCAGCAGGAAAGGTGATTTGACATTTGTGGAATTCCATAGATGTTTGTGCCACAAGAAACTTTTCAAAGATTCGTTATTACAATATCTTGTTTGTTTTGTCCCTGACAGAATCATGATGGGGCCCTAGTGCATCATTCATGTAGTTTTCTACTCCATAATAATTGCTTTAAAAAAAAAGAAGAAAATATCATAAGGAAACAAAAAAGCTGTTGTCCTGTCCCACAACTGGCTTAGATCGATTGCAGTGTGTGATGGTCTTCTAAATACTCTTATAGAACATTTGTCTTAGAGTTTGAACTTCCTTTCATTTTGAATTTCTTTACATCAAACAGACCCTACCTTAAGGTAATGATTGAGATTCATTCTATTTAGACAGTGCTTTCCAAACCTATAGCAACATGAAGACACAGGTTTTATTCCCCTTTCTTCCTTCTGACCTCATTCCTTTATCTGCATTTGGTACTGATTAATTATCTCCTTATTTGATTTTGTCGTCCCCGCTAAAACTAATGTCTTCACGTATAATAAGTGTTGTGATTGTTTGCGGGAAAGACATGTTGCCAAATGGAAATTATTCATTGGTAGAAAACACCAGTGAATACTTATGCGGACTATTATTCTGCTGGTTCCAATTTATGAAACAGTTGTTTCTACAATTTAATCTTGTGCTTATTTTCATCTGATAGCTTGTCCAATGATCCATTTCCGGATCTGCTTTTGTTCGGATTACCAATCCTACTGTCTTTTGTGTTCCTCTTGTTATCCTGTTTTTGTCTGCTCTGCTCTTCTAAATCTTGCTTAAGGTGTCTGCATCCAAGGTCAAGTTCTAACAAGTAACAATCCTCTTTATTGTTATCATTCCTGTGTATCAGCGGCCCATATTTAGATGGGGGTCAGTCCGGGTCACTCCCCCCTTTTTCTTGCTTTTTTTTTTATCCCCACTATGCTCTTTCTTTCTTTCTTTCTGGTTTTTGAAAGAAAGGATTATCATACGGATATTATGTTTCCCTCTTGAAGGCTTTCGATCAATCAGGACAGATTTACCGCCTGGTTTCGCCCAAAATTGCTTGCAGATAATTTTTCTATGGCTTCCGTTGGGAAGGAAAAAATAATTTTTGTCCTGTCAAAGGTCAAATGGCAAATAATATCAGTCATTGTGTACAACTTGGTCTGTTGCCTCCGAGTGTATGTGTGTATCTGTGCGTATATCTGTACGTGTTCGTGTGTATCTGTGTATATATGTCTGTGTGTACACGTGTGCATTGGTGGGTTCACTGCATTTATTTTCTTCTTCAAATAGATGTCAGATTCAATATTCCCAAACACTTTGCATTTAGTTCTTTCATGTCAGAAGTAAAGAGTTCGCTTTAAATCAATCAGTTTTAGTTACCACAACACTGGATCACTATCTCCATCTTTTCCCAACATTCTCAGCCATAAAAGCAACTTGAAACGTAAACAGGTACATCAAGTGATCTTAATGAAAAATGATTGTAGCTTTCTTGCCTCGGCTTTTATCTATAGACACAGTTGTCTATTTTTGTTTACTCTTCTTCCAAATATCCCTCCTTTTTTTCTTTTTTCTTTTCACTCTTCCCTCTTAAAATCTTTTTTGTCTGTCTGTTCCTCCCTTTAGCTGAGTCATGGTAGCTCTTTACTTACTTGTTTGTATGATCATTACATGTCGATTTATTTTATGTCTTTTGTGTCGTGATTTGTGTCTAGCAAAATTTTCTGAGTGTGTGAAAGTGAAATTGTTGATCCGTATTTTGTGAGCAGTTATGAAGAGAGGCAGAATTGACGGGCATTTAGGATGATTTAGTTTACACTTAGCCTCGAAGCACAAGATAAACCTTTCTCTGCCTGATCAGAGCTCTTACTCCAAGCAAGGAGTAGCAAATTGAATGTTTACCTCCCAATGTCTATAAGTTCAGGATTCTTGTAAAAACCTTTCATAAAGTGAAGAAGTAAAGTTCTGGCATTGGTCTTCAATATCTACATCATTATTTTGTGTTCATACCTGCATTTGAATGTCCAGGTTACAGTTGTAGCATAAAGGAGTCATTAGGTAGATTGAAAAAGGAGTAGGAAGAGAGCAGAAAGTAAGTTATGTAGTTTGATTAGAGGGTAAGAAAAGAGGGAAAAGATGGGTAGTTTACTGAAGGGATGGGAAGATTTTCACATATCACACTAATCCATGTTTATTTGACATTTGATAAAATCACTGATGGGCAACACATAGAGAGAATGAGCAGAGCGAAGGCATGAGATAATGCATAATCCACTGGTTCAGCTAGTTTTTCTTTTAAAAGCAACTTACTTTGCCGCCTGATGTATTTCCTTCTATTAGTTATAGTTGTTATTTTTCTTATCATTTTAGAATTGGTGTCTTTTACAGAAATAATTGTTTCTTCTCTCTACATTTGACTTGAAGGAACTGTTAAGATGAAGCCTTCAATCAAGTGAAGGAAGATTGTTTGAATAAACATTTTTGCTTCACATCTGTAGAATAAGGCAGAGAAACATCAAGTGTTGCTGATTAAATTTCCTACTTTACATCTGCATGATAAGCACAGATTTTACCAAAGTGCTCATTCACTTTTGTACTCTCCCTTCTCCCTCTCGTACTCTCCCTTCTTCCCTCTCGTACTCTCCCTTCTTCCCTCTCGTACTCTCCCTTCTTCCCTCTCGTACTCTCGCTTCTTCCCTCTCGTACTCTCGCTTCTTCCCTCTCGTACTCTCCCTCACTCCCTCTCGTACTCTCCCTCACTCCCTCTCGTACTCTCCCCCACTCCCTCTCTCCCACTACCCCTTTCTCTCCCCCACTCACTCTCCCCTACTGACCTTTCTCTCCCCCACTCACTCCCCCTACTCTCCTTTCTCTATATTCTATTCTTTCTCTTTTTTCCACTTGTCTTTGTCTCTCTCTATCTTCTTCTTTGTCTCTCTCTCTTCTTCCCCTCTTCTGTCTCTCTCTTCTTCCCCTCTTCTGTCTCTCTCTTCCTCCCCTCTTCTCCCTTTCTCTTCCTCCCCTCTTCTCCCTTTCTCTTCCTCCCCTCTTCTCCCTTTCTCTTCCTCCCCTCTTCTCCCTTTCTCTTCCTCCCCTCTTCTCCCTTTCTCTTCCTCCCCTCTTCTCCCTTTCTCTTCCTCCCCTCTCCTTCTCCCTTGTCTCCTTGCGCCTGAGGATATTTGAATATCTCGCAATATAAAATAAACTCCTACACTTGATTGCGTGTATGTGCATGTATGAGTTTAGAAACCTCAAGTTAAGAATCTATAGTGTGTGTGTTTTTGATTTAAAAGCATTTCTTGTTGTATTTGTATTTTTGTGTATATGGACAGGATTTTGCCGCCATTAACTTATCTGTAATCTGTGGGGTGGTGGGGTTTGTGTGTGCATCTTGGGTTAGTGTGTCTTGGGTTGGTGTGTGTCTCTAGCTTTTGCAAGTGAGGCTGGCAGATATAAACTCGGCAGGAAGGAAGCCATTTTGTGTCATGAATTTTTATGATAGTTTCGCCTGACATTTTCATTTTCGACAATCAGGGAAGTAGTCACTTTCATTCCATTTTTGCCGCTGCAGCCCCCACCCCCTGTCAAAATTTTTGATGGTAGCTTGAGGCGAAATGGTGAGAAGAGAGAAAAATGAAGAAAAGAAGATAAAGAAAAGAATGAATGAAAGATAAAAGAGAAAAAAAATCGAAAATCATCATTTTACTCTTGTTGGCGGCCATTTTTATTACATTTTTATTTCATTTTTTTCTTCTTTTCATGTTTTTTCTCTTCATGTTTTTTTTTTTCTTTTTATCGTTTCTCAAATTTGATTGGAATTTATAGATGTAGATAACTTTCGATATTTTTCCTTTTGGTGGTAGTCAGATGAGGTTTTTAAGGGTTGGGATATTCTTTTTCTTTTCTTTCCCTCTCATTTTCTTTCATTAATTCATTCTTTTTCTCTCCTTTACTCCCCCTATATTCATCTCAACTTCCTCTCTTGGGTAATAGCTAGATTTGATGTTGTGAGCAGCATTTTGTGAAGGAGCTCTTTGTAATATTGTGTATATATCACACATCTACATAAATGGTTTTCACTTGAAATGGTAGTGATGTTTTGGTTGGTGAAGGGGGGGGTTGATGGATCAATGAACGAAAAAAGCACTTTCTCCTCTCCCCCCAATCACTTTTTTTTTCACTCTTAATTTGTATCCTTTTTGTATACTTTTCTTTTTTTTTTTCTTTTTTTTTTTCTTTTTTTTTTTTTCCCCCTATAAAGTATTTTAAAGCTCAGAGATTTCGGTTCATTCTCATTTGCAACTTTCAGTGCAGTCATTAAAATCCACCCAGCTGGGGGTGCCTCTATTTCTTATGCACATCCTGCTCAAGAAGCCTCATTTCCGCCCATGTTTTCTTAATGTTAGCTGCAAAAATAATTCCGAAAAAATCATGAGAAAAATGGAGGTGAAGAATTTTGCCTAATGGGGCTTCTGATATTTATATACTATTTTTCTTATATATTTATATAATTTGTACGTTTGCTGCAATTTTTTTCTTTCTCTTATGTTGGTTTCAGCTTGTTTTTTTTTGTTTTTTTTTCTCCCTCAATATTTATATTTTATCTTAGTTGTTGAAAAAATGTTTTACAAATTATGAACGAGCCGAACAGTTTGACCAAACATGAAGCATTATTCTGAGTCACCACCTAGATTGAAGACGAGACTTTGGGGGTCAGCCCCTTATCAGAGAACCAAATATGTCCGCAAATGAGTTTTTGTATAATCTTTCTTCAAGAGATGCCAAGTTCATTATTGGATCACTGATTTAATATTATGTTTGTCTATAGCTTAGCCATGTCCTAAACTGCAGTTGTGGGGCACCGAGTGAGGATCAATATCACTACACTTGGGAGTTGATCAGTAACACCAATTGAATCTGAATGTAACTCAGGAGGCCACTCTTAAAACATTTGGAAAAAAAATTTTCCAAGTAAAAAATGGTTCAACACATGATATTGTAAGTACAAAATACAACTATTGAAATATAATGAAGAGTATACAATATTTACTCTCCCTTTGAAAGTGTAGATGATTGGATTTCAACTTCTTCTGGCAGTGACCCAAAATCTGATCTAAAATATATCATAAGAGACGCATTTCTTTCATGAATGATCTTCATTATAGGTATAAGTAGAATCTTTTGAAATCGGTCATCATGAACTTGAAAAAAAAGGTGATTTTACAATATTTTATTAATAACTAGCATACAGAAGTAAGCAATATTCATGAAAAAGTTGAGTTGAATTTGTTACACCCGGGTTTGTTAAATCAAGAGTGGACTATACTTGGTGCTATTTGGCTATTTTCCAAAGTTCCCATAGCATCTTATTTTTTAATCCAAATTTTACCGTGTTTTGTTGACAAGAGAGTATCATCTGCATTTCTTCTTCTCTCTGGTCAAAGCCTGTGTACTATTATATGTGAATACACACACACACACATATGGTAGGGAGTGAAGATGATCTTATATCAGTGCACACCTCTTGTACCAGTCAATTTGAAGCCATAACACTTGAACGTGTACACTTGTCCGCTTTTTTTCTCCCTTGCTTATTCTTGTGCGTTATGCATGCACTTGTACGAATCATCGGCTGACTGCTGCTATTACAACACTAGCCTCTATCTCCATCACTGTGATTGTTGTCAACCGTGCCCAAGTATTCGTCTTTTTTCTTCCTTGTCTTTTGGCACGTCAGTAGCAACAGCAGCAAGAAACCATGTTCGCTGGCCAACACGTTACCACCTCTCTCTACCCTAGCAGTAACTGTGGCAGGGACGGTACGTACTACAAGCTGGTCCACAATAGACATTGATTACTACTAACTCTACTATAACTATCTCAAACACAATAGTGGTCTCGCTCGGTTGTAATGATGATGGTGGTGGCGGTGGAAGGCGATTTGCCGATAGATTTCGTACTACTAACCACCTCTTGCAAGATTTTTGCAAACTGGATTTTTTACCATCATCTTTAAGGAAGTACTACCAACGGAAGCCTACCCAGATGCTTGGTGTGGGCTTTTTACCCGACAGGTGAGACAAGTTCTTCCACCCCTTAAACACCCACTTGTTGCTATCATTCCACCTATAACTTGATTCCTTTTGTTTATTTTTTTTCTCGTAAGGTCTATCAGAAAATTTACTTGATATATTGGTAGAAATTTGTATATTTTCGATAACTAAAGATTTTACTGTTGACAAAAAAAGAAAGTGATTTGTAGCAATAAATCTCATCCAACTAGCTCTTGAAATGAAAATTCTGACAAACTTTGAGCCTTCACCTTTACCTCTAAGCTATGACCCCAAGTAGCTATACATACAGGTATACCCCACTTTCTGGAACTTTCTTTTGATTTTTTCATTATTACAATAAAAGGAAAAAGAGCGTTCAGGATTCATTTAGTAGCAAGCCATCATAGAGGGGGCACATCACCCAAACTTTTGATGACTCAGCCTAACATACCATCATCACCCTTATTTTAGTCTGGGAATGCTCAAAAAGTTTTCTCGGGTGCCTGTATAATGTATTGCTGCAAACCAACACTGAATGCTATTTTTGCATTTCTTTTCTCATAGAAGCGAAAAAGTGGTGTAAACTATATTGAATTTTCGTTTTTTTAGATTTTCACTTGAATTCCAATTTCAATTAAATTTCCTGTGAAAATGTTTTTCAAACAAATCCTCCACCAAGTATGTGTCATACATTTTCTAAGCCCACCAGATAATTGCAGTGATAAGACATGCCTTTCTGCGTATTTTTCTAAGCCTAAAAGTCAATTAAAAAGATTCTCTGTCAATTTAACTACTGATATCTATCTCTATATTTACCTGGATTTTTATCTTTGTTTTACTTGAACCTCTTCCTCATCATTTGTCTCTGTTGTTATCTTTGCTTTCTTTCTTTTCTATCGGTGTTACTCCCTCTCTCTCTCTTTCCACGCAACACTCGACATAACCCTCTCTCTCCACCTGAGAATGAATGTTCACTTCCTTATCAGCCAGATTCCCCATCAACCCTGAATCCAATCAACTTCCTGATATTTCATTTACAACTGTCACGTCTCGTAGATTGATGCCGATAATTATATTAATGTCCAACTGTTTCTTTAGCATTTCCTCTTCATGCTGTGAGGGGGGGGGCGTTAAGAAAGAAAAAAAACCACCTCTGCTGAAAGTGAATGCACTCTCCATTATTTACCTCAGTGGCAAGTGCTACACACCTTTTTCCTGTCGAAGCTAGTTATGTGTCGTTGGTTGTCATGGCAACCCGTATATCATCAGGTGTATCGCAAAGAATCTTGTTCTTTGTCACAAGATTCCGCGAACGGCAGCTGCAAGTAAAAATGCATTTGACGTGATTAAATTGTATCGTGCTGAGTATGAATTTCGAGTGTATATGTTGTATGTTTAGAAATGTAAGCAAGGTGGATCGAGATACGTGCGTCTGTTGTAGCCGTAGAGATAGAGAGGAGAAATCTCCTCAAATTGACTGACTCAAGGGGGAGAAAAGTGCAAAGAATTTTGATAATTTGGGGGTTGCAAAAATCTCTTTCATTTATTCTGAGGATATATGTGAGCAAAGTCTGAAGAGGAAGGAGGAATGATGTTTTGTGTATGTTGGGAAAAAGCAGAAATGAAATATTTGAAAATGCAGTTGAAATATCAAAGGGTAATAATGCAAAAATTGTTGTTTTTTCGTTCGTCTGATTTTATTACGGCATGTCATACAGTAATCTCACACAGATAAAATAGGTTTTATTTGGGAATTTTGAACAGCACACATACTCACAAGTTATTTGTATGTGCAATATCTGCTAATAGAACCATTATTGTATACATAGTTCCCAATATGTAATAACCCCACACTGTGCCATGCTGTATACCAAGTTCCCCCGAGCTGTGCCACACTGTGTACCAAGTTTCCCCCAGCCCCCTGATGTGTACCAAGTTTCCCCCAGCCCCCTGATGTGTACCAAGTTTCCCCAGAACCTGCTGTGTACCAAGTTCCCCCAACCATGCCACATGGTGTACCGAGTTCCCCCAGCAGTGTCACATGGTGTACCAAGTTTCCCCAAGTCGTGCCACAGTGTGTACCAAGTTCCCCCAAAGTTGTGCCACGCTGTGTACCAAGTTCCCCTGAAATGTACCACACCATATACCTTGTCCCTCCAAACTCTGTCAATCATTTCAATTATGGCACACACACATTTTGATAGTAGAAGAAAAACCTTTTACAGGAAATATCTCTCTCCTCCTCACGAGAGGATCAAAAATTTCTCGAGGGAGCATCAATGTTCCAAGGAAAGTTCCAGACTCCATTAGACAGAGGGAAATGTTGGACATGGAAAACTTTCAAGTTGAGAAGTAGGTATATGCCATATCCACCCCCTCTTCAAATCTCACATCCCTTATCGTGAAATTAGTCGAAAATGAAACTTTTTTCTGCCTCCTGGTATGTTGTACCTTCAGTTTTTCTCTTTTGAAATATAAAAAAGTGTACATTGAAAATTCCCACAATGTCTCAAGACGAGAAGAAAAAGGGTTTAATTCAGACGACAGGTCAAAGTTTATCATCTCCACCCTCTGAACCCACTTAGACTTTTTGTGTGTGGCCAGTTGAAAAAAACCTCCCAGGGTCAGTTGCTTGAGTGGTCAACCTGATCTGATCAAATCAAGTGTCTGGTGCTCATCTCCCCTCCTTCCCCCAATCCACTCTAGCCCACACTACCCCCCCTCGCTTTCCTTTGGTAAGAATCGAGGTTTTGTGTCCACTGCTTCAAGTGGACAGAGCATTCTTGCAGTTCTGCAAGAGCTTAATTACTCGTAACTGCCATTCAGATGAATAGGTTCGTTTCTGCTCAATTTTTCCGTCTTTTGTGACGACTGACCTCGCGGTTCTGTTGGGCCAAGATTCTTGAATGTAGACTGATTAAAATCAGGAGCCAGTTTGGCACTTTTCTCTGATGAGCCACTCTCTCGGCTTCTGGATCTCAGTAACTGTTTCTCCTTACAGGCCATACAGACCAATTCATTGGGGTCTTCTTTATCTCATGACTAACTTGTTCTCTTTCTAGTTGATATAATGACAAGCCTATGAATTGGGGTCTGAAAACCTGATTAACTCTTCACAGAAACTTTATTAGGATTTTCTGACTTTTATTCTCTCATCTATAAATTTCTTGGTGTCCTTCACTCTTAATGTCATTATTTTCCATTTGAAAAAAACTTGGCAGTGCCCAGCTCCTCTCCAAGTGAAATGTGACAGGTTGTATAGGGTTACATGGTGCCAGCAACAATAATCCCGGACTTACCATTGAATACATTTTTAACTGTCTCCCATCCTCTATCTCACAGACACAAAAGCCAGAAAGGCTAACATTTTATTTTCTCCCTATGAGTTTGAGAGTTAATTGAGGAATTCCAATGTGGAAGTAATAAATTGTGTTGATTTATTCATACAAGATTTGTGTGTGTATCTTGGAGGCTGAAATGAAGAAGCCAGCGCTCGCCTTCGATCAAAGCCGTGAAAGAGATACTCTCGCTTGTCTTCCAACCATTCATAAAGTCATTATTGTTGAAAGCAATTAGAAAATTGGATAATTTTTCCTTTGAGCTTTTCCAATCTGATTATTGCAATGCTTGATGGCTGTAATAATTGCTGTAAACACATCATCCAGATTTAATTACGTACCCTTCCTCTGTGTATATGGGGGCGGCTGTGTGAGTGTGTTAAGCAGAAGGAGAAAAGAACTGCTTTAAAGAAGAGGGGAATGTGAAATGAAAATACGAACATTATAGAATCCAGATCAAAATTTGGTACAATGTAGGGAAAATGGTCTCAATTTTAGAATAAGAGAATTCATAAAACAAATGAATGGATAAAATATATTGTTATTGCTTTGAAAAAAAATGGATTCTCTAATTATTTTTATTTATGCCCCTGTTTTAACATAAAGCGTGTGAAACTTTCCAATGTGGACCACAAAGTTATTCAGAAAAAGATCAGTGCTAAGACAGGCACATCTCAATTAGGATGAATTATTTAGTTTCTGTTGAATTTCAGCAAACTTTCTCATCTTCTCTGTTTATATCTTCGCATTGATTTTGAATTCTTTTTTTTTTTATTTTTTAAATTCCCAACTTATCTCATTTTTTCTGTTAATTTATTTTGTTTCTCCTCATCTCTTATTTTTCTTTCATTTAGCAAAAGTTGTTGAATCAAATCAAAATAATTTGCTTGGAGCAAGGCTCTACTTGTTAATAGAAAGTATTTTGAAAAATCTATTACAATAACAACAATAATAATTTTAAGATGGAAAAGAGGCAGTTAAATAAGATAATAATAAAAATGATAACAACAACAATATTAGTAGTGGCAATGAAATTCTTGCCTCCAGACATGATGGGTTTTGAACAAGCAAGTATTTATTATTGAACTTCCTTGTGTATTTTTCTTGTTTTTGTTTTTAAAGAAGAAAAATAGAATTAAAGTAAGGTGAAATTCTGATTACCTCCCTTGTTTTGGTTTGCTGGAAAAATAAAGATCAAGTTGATTTAAAATAAAACCAAGATATGGAGAAAGAAATTACATGGTGCTGAGAAAAGAAAAGGATTTCTTTCCTGAAGTGTAAATTTGATGAAGGGTTGGTTAGATTCCAAAACCATCGCTGCCTTTCTTCTCTCTAAATATTCTATGCCTGAGGCACTTAATTCAAATTAAGAATTTTATCAATTTTCTCCTTTTTTCATTTAATGCTTTAACAACACCCTCTCCCATTCCTTTTCCCCCTTCTTCCCCCCTCTGTGAATTCGTTATCCTCATCTTTTTATTCCTTGTTAAATTGAAAAATTTTCTTTTTTTTCTTGTGAGCTTGGCTTCCTTCGTTGTTAATAGATTTACCTCGGAGCCATGTTTTAGAATTTGATTCACATCCTGGCGGAGAAAAAGGGGGGAGCATGGGGAGGTGTTGATTTAAAACAATAGTAAGAAATTCTCATATATCAATTATACATGTAAGTTGACGGAGCGGAAAACAATGTTTGAAGGATAGGGGGAAAATAATTCCTTTCAACCCCGCCCCCTTGTATGCATGTGCGTGGGGGGTCTCTTAATTGCTTGCTTAAATCTATGCCCCACTCCTGGGTGCAAATCATAATGTGTTCGGTTACAGAATCTTTCTCTTTTTTTTTTGTATTTTTCCTTTGCCTAATTTGAAATGTTCTTTATTTCCGCAGTAGTAGAGAGGTTTGTTCATGTTCACACCACAGCTACCCGTTGTACCTATCACAGCATTTTTTCAAATTTATTTTGTATTTTCTGTTCAGCTTTTCTAGTCGATAAACCTCAAACAATCTCAAAATCCTTTTTAAAGCCCTCAAGAGAATTTTGTACTTGTTGGTGTTCGTTCTTTTGTTCTAAGGAAGAAAAAAAAATGAATTTCTTGTTTGTTTAGCAATTCTCCTGTCGTTTTGTAAGTTTTTTTCCATCCATTTCCCTTGTGTGATGGCAGTGTTAGGGATTCTGTTAGTGTATATCCTTGCTTGTAGTTGAAGCACTAACTCTTCACTCTTTACTAAATACACGATGCCTGTTTCTTAGCTTCTATTATGGATAATAAAAATGATTCTTACAAATCAAACGCTGTTTTACTGTTTTTCTTCAATTTTTTTTTATAGGGGGAAGGGGGAATTTTTTCTCTGTCCCTCCCGTTCTTTTGACTAGAAAATGAGATCAGATCTGAAAGCTTGCAAGATCTTTTTCTTCTTCTTTTCTTTGATCTCAGTCTTTTCACATGATGGATTCTACTTCATATCTGACATGTTTACTCCTCACACTATAAAAAAATATATTAAAACACACACACACACAGATATATATATATATATATATATATATATATTCAGTCTGTTACTCAAGTTTCACTGTCTTAATGCAGGTCTTCAGATGGGGAAATATATTTTCAAATATGAGATCAGCTTTTTCTCTTTTCCTTCTTCTTCCCTCGGTTGGTTTGGGTCGTAATGTCAGTTTTGATTTTCGTGTATATTTGTGTATATATATATATATATATATATATATATATATATATATATATGGAAAAATAGATATGATAGCCATGTATAAGTATCAGCTATCAGCCCTGCATCCTTCCTTCCTTCCTACTTTATTAAATCAACTTTTTCTCCCTGCACCTTCCCCCTACTCTCTTATTAAACTATCTAAGGTTTTCCTCTACCTCTCATTAAACTACCTAACTTTCTTTTCTCCCCACTACCTTTATGGCTCTTATAGTATTAGTAGCAATCTTCGGCCAAGCCCAAGTACTCTCTAAATGATAACCGTTGATGAAGCGACTGGTCATGGACTAGTTTGTAAGATCCTTATTAACATTGTTTTTTTTTCCACAGCCCTTAAAAGTTCTTCTCCTATTCCAGGGATCCCCAGTCAAATAGGGATACAATACAGATAAGCATCGATTTATTAATACTCCAGTCTGTGGTCCACTTCAATTTTCAAAATGGCTGTCGTTGTGAATTGATCCTTGATAATTAGTGATTTAATGGAAGCAGGTGGGGTGGGGTACCTGGCGGCGTTTACATCCTCTCCAAGGAAGCGAGACAGATGGTATTTGGATACATGGTAAAACGGAAGAGTCCCAAACCTGACTTAGATTGTATAAACTTGTATCAATATAACTTGTCTGTAAGATACACCACAAAATCCATTGCCCTATGATGAAAAAAGGATTTATGTTTCACAGCCAACACATATCTAATTTTCAACTTAGGGTCTCAGGTTCGCATCTTGGTGTGTAATTATTTTTCAAATCAAGATTTTGTAGCCGTCTCTCTGACAAGGTCACCAAATATTTCTCCTGAGCCAATATTGCCCCCACTGAACTCATCCGTCCTCTCCCACACCTCACCCGAGGTGCACTGACTTCCAGCTTGTCCCCTCCCAAGGGACCCTTGCATACACAAGTTGATTACAATGTTTATATTCAACAATGTACCGTTTTGTTCGACACACTAGAGTGCTGTATTCTGCTGAAGCAATACGAGTGTGGCTGCCAGCTAACCCTTGGTTCTCACCCCCCAGGAATTTCACCCTGGGGGTGGGGATGAAGGGGTTCTGTACATTGTCCTCTGTAATCTTTGATTAAACTCTGTAATTACGGAGGCCAACACTTGCCACTTATACCACCTCCACAAGTAAGGATTACGTAATGCACTTGGATAAGGTGTCTTCTTAAAACTGTGTCCACAGAGGGTTACCAGACGCACATAATTCCCACCATTGTGTCGTTGCCTTATGGATTTCCTGTGACCTTTGAGCCTTAAGTAAATCCTTCGTTTTTCAACTTTGACACATCTTGATTTGCTTTGTGTCGTGGAGATTCTTTTGGGATACCCCCCCCCTGCACACGTTTCCTTGAGGGTCCATTTGAACACCCCCCCCCCATAAGTTTTGCCAGTTACACATTTCTCCTCTAAAGCAGCCTAAAAAGAGGTTTAATTGTAAGCCATCGTAATTTATAAAAACTTCAGGAAAATAGTGAAGTAACGATCTAACACTGTTGCACCCATTGTCAACCTTGACCACAGCTGCTTTAATTATCAATACTTTTTCTCGATTATTGCGTTGTATTTTTTTAAATGTTATTATTCTTTTGGATCTTGTCAATACCCATTTTCCACAATCTCCTTCAAAGTAGCCCATTTACTGATCTCACAAAAGTTAGCAGTAGATGTCCGTACTACATTCGGTTTTCGTTCTCTGTTCATATTTCTTGTTATACATATATAATTTTGGCATCTGATATAACTCTGTTGTTATAAACAGGAAAGTTGTTGTGTCGTCATAGTAGGCTGTATTTTAATCAGCTTATTAATAAGCACCCGCCCGGTGGCAGCTCTTAGGTAGCTTTTATTTCACGCTTTATGATGATATAGTGAGGAGGTTATGTATCCCAGGAGACATTTAACTTATATTGTTACTTTTAACACATCCTCTTTCGGCTCAGGAGGGAATGGATTTAAGTTTTTTTTCTTTCTCTCTTTTTAAGTGAAATGTTACCATTGTGAACACTTACAAACTTCGTTGCTTATGAGAGAGAAAAAAGGAGGCGGGTTAAGAAAAAAAAGGGTTCAACCCTTCAGGGGTTCCTTGAGGATAATGTTGTGGTAAGAGACATCTGACTTTTTGTTCTTTTTCACCTTTGTGTAAAGCGAAGGTGGGTTAGGGAAAGAAAAAAAAAGATTAAAGGAAATTATGATCTCATTTTTCTCTCCCTTGTCCCCACCCACCCGGGGACATTTTTTTCTCGACCTGGGGGTCTCAGTTGGGAAGACAATGAATTGATAGACTCGTACAGTGAAGCATAAAATCTGAGCCGAACAAACGTACATGTCCTTGTGTGTTGGGCTCCTTTTTTTGTTATTAGAGGCAAGTGCCGGTCAGAATTAATTTAATTAATATATACATATGAAATGGCCCTTTTTTTCTTTCTCTTTCCTCCTCCTTTTCATTCTCTGGTCCCCTACTTTTCTTTCTTTCTCTCTCTCGCTCTTTTCCTCTCTCTCTCTCGCTCTTTTCCTCTCTCTCTCGCTCTTTTCCTCTCTCTCTCGCTCTTTTCCTCTCTCTCTCGCTCTTTTCCTCTCTCTCTCGCTCTTTTCCTCTCTCTCTCTCGCTCTTTTCCTCTCTCTCTCTCTCGCTCTTTTCCTCTCTCTCTCTCTCGCTCTTTTCCTCTCTCTCTCTCGCTCTTTTCCTCTCTCTCTCTCGCTCTTTTCCTCTCTCTCTCTCGCTCTTTTCCTCTCTCTCTCTCGCTCTTTTCCTCTCTCTCTCTCTCGCTCTTTTCCTCTCTCTCTCGCTCTTTTCCTCTCTCTCTCGCTCTTTTCCTCTCTCTCTCGCTCTTTTCCTCTCTCTCTCGCTCTTTTCCTCTCTCTCTCGCTCTTTTCCTCTCTCTCTCGCTCTTTTCCTCTCTCTCTCGCTCTTTTCCTCTCTTTTATTCTCTCTCTTTCATTATCTCTCTTTCATTCCCTCTTTCTCTCTTTCATTCCCTCTTTCTCTCTTTCATTCCCTCTTTTTCTCTCTTTCATTCCCTCTTTTTCTCTCTTTCATTCCCTCTTTTTCTCTCTTTCCCTCATTCACCCTATTTCTTTCTCGTTCTTTCTGTTCTCTTTGTATGTTTGCCATGTGTGTCTCATTTAAAGGATAGTAAAAACATGGCTGACAGTGAAGGCAGTAAATGGCTGTTACATTCATTCTCAACCTTGACTGGGGTCGGTCGTATGTATATGTGTTGAAGAAATCCCCTCAATTGAAGTATATCTGCCTTGCCTGTGTAGAAGAGGAAAATATAAGCACCAAAATCTCTCTCTCTCTCTTGTTTTCACTTGGATTTGGAGATTAATTTTGAACGAGCCCCATAATATGTGGATGAGTTGATTAGAAATTAATTTGAAATATGACTCTGACCCCTAAGGTATTTATCCGCCCTCCGAAGCTATTTGGTGAGCACCCGTCGGGTACGGGTGAATAAATAAGAAATCGGCCGTTCTCAGATCATTAACTCTAACTAGGACACCTTATTCACTTGAGATGGTGTTTATGGAACAGTGCTTCTCGGACTTTATTGCATGATGGCACACCAAGAAATAGATTTGACTTATACGACACATTAACTGTTAAAATGAAATGAATCAGACGAAAACATTTCAGTATTCAATGAACGAAAATCTGATACCGACCTACTGATACACACACCCCTCCCTCCTTTTCCTCTGTCACTAAAAAGATTGAGATCTCAGAAAATCAAGTAATAAAACTACTAGATGGGTAATTCAGTGGCGGAAAAGGGACAGACATAATACTCGTATTTGAAATGTCCAAGACTCGAATACATATTTGTGTATCTGACAACAAAAAAAAGAAAAGAAAAAAATACGCGGTACACTATTGTGCCGCGGCACACAGTTGTAGAACCACTGCCATGGATGGTGTATGATTGCGTCACACCTTTGGTTGGAGTAGAACAAAAATCCCTCGCTTTTCAGAAGTTCACTTTACGTCACTTTGTCTTTTTTACAAAAAAAAAAAAAAAAAAAAAAAAAACGAAAATAACGTTCCGCGTTTGTTCGGTAATGAATCGTTATAGAGACAGCGCACACTCTTGAACCCTCCTTCTCTCCAGTACCTCCCACACTCCAATCCTTGAGGACTCGGCCTAACAAACTATCATCATTTTGGCGAGTAGGAACGTTCAGAAAATTTTTCTATGTAGATTAACGGTAATTGTTTCTTCGCTTTACGTCATCTCGGTTTGCGAAATGTCTTACAGCGGGGAAAACCTGTTGTATGTTTTTCCTGAATTTTCTTTCTGATTTTAAATAGATCAGATGATTTATCTGTCAACCTGTCTGGGTTAGTTTCATATCTCAGTTTGGCACTTGGTGGCATTTGATTTACAGCGTTGCCTTATTCCTGATTTTTGATGTATTAATTCCTTTGGGCTGTCAACAACAATAGGTGTCAAATTATTTACTTGTTCTGGCCTAATCCATAAATTGTGAAAATAATGCAACTTTCGAAGAGGGTGGCTTGTTATGGTCTTTTCTGGCTAACCGGCAACCGTCCGCAACCCCTCTCCTGTTCAGTCCCCCAAACTCCCTCACCTCCTGGAGTATCTGATATCTTATCTTGGGGGACACTTGTGATTTGTAGGATTCGAATAAACCTCCTCTCTTACTCCAAATGCAGTGTTGCCAAGTTTCGTTAGTTATTTAGCTTGGACTCTGTTTTTAAAAAAAATGGCTAAAATTGGCTCAATTTTATATATCCTTGATTTTAATTCTCCTCTCTTGCTCTGTGCCGTGCTGCCGTGACCGGATCGTAAGGAATTTTTTTTTTGTAACCCTAAAATGTGTTTTGGTGCCGCCTACTGGGGGTGGTGGTGTTAATATCAGTAATTTAGCCCCTCATTGTCACCGCTTTGGTAGGTCGACTGATACGATCAGGTGAAGTGAAAGAGTACGGATTTATTTGCGTTTTACTCCCTTTTCGAGACCCCCATAACTTTTTTTTATAGGGTTGATCAGGGTCGATGTTGTTCTTCTTTCTTAGTCTTGTAATAAAACCCCGGAAAAGGGGTTTAATTATTCCATTCGTGGAGATTTTATACGTTTCTCAATAGATTTTCTGATACTTACGACAACGACCAAATATATTTCATTTGAAAATCCTTCCAGAAGACAAGTTGATCAGTTTTTTTTTTTTTTGCGAACAAGTTTTAGACAGAGTTGATTTCTAAATACTTGCCGCCCCGTTATCCGAAAGTAGAGCTTTCCTAACAAAAAAAATGTAAGCTGAAATGGCGTAAAGCCAATACGCCATTACCATTTTATTTATACGTGGAAAAATTCTCGGCGTTTCCATATTTTTAAAAAATCATGATGTTATGTTAGGCTGAGTCGTTGGAGTCTTGTAGTGGTGAGAGATGCAGGAGACTGGGGTGTAGGAAATACGCTATATTGACTTGTTGTGAAACAAAACGCTAGGTGCTATTTTTTTTCTTTTTTCGTCTCAGTAAAAAAAAAAGTGTCGTAAAGCGAATTTTTTTAAATCGGGGAATACCTGCATACGAAATGAATTGGGAAGATATTGCCGTCTACTAAAATTCGCTAACGTATTTAAGAAATAAATCTAATTCTCTTTCCCTGGCCCTGGTTGATTTATTAATTCCACCGGATATAAGCGATTAATTTAACCCCAACACAGCCATAAACTACTAATTCAGACCCCCACTGGTGTTGGAAAGAAATTCCTCTCGGTAGTAAGAGTATGGAATAGCCCAAATGAAAAGACGGCCACAACCGAGAATATCAATATTTTCCGAAATAATCTCCATTCTGATGTAGCGGTCGCGCTATATTTGACCCTAAATTTTCATATTAGTTTAACCCCACCCCAACTGAAGCTGGCTTAATGACGCAATTAACTGATATCAATAAATGTCTATTTTAAGTACGTTTGAATTTTGACTAGATTTATGTTGAACAAAAATTTAATGAGGTTAGATCTTTCACGATTGAAAAAATCATAGCGCATACTGATCTTCCTTTTCTTTTCGGTTTATGGAAAATGAAACCTTCCTGTTTGTATTTTAACGGGCACGCTGGGTACGCCCACCCCGGCCTGTTTTGTCTTTCCCTCTCTGGGTCTCTGATTAGTGGGTCAACAATTTTCAATTGCCCCCCCCCTTATTTTTCTATTTTCATCTCTAAATGTCTTTTTATTCCTTACGTTCAATACGACTTATTATTCCTGAAAGGTGCTCCATTTGTGTGTGTGTGTGTATATATATATATATATACATATATATATACACAAGGTCGGAGTTCAAGTGTCGGACGCAGCCCTTAAATCAAGCCGGCTTTTGTGCTGTTGAGAAACTCACACACTTTATGCATACTAAACTTCCAGTTGAGGTTGCCCAAAGGCTGCACAGCAGTCTCGCGCCTGTTCCCCTCCTTGAATTATCTCCCCCTTTCCACTTGTCATCCACTTGGTCTCTCCTTCTCCACGCAGTCTTGGCCGGCCACTAGGTCGACTCGGCGTGTAACATTCAGCCTACTGCCCCTTTAACAACTACTACAAGTAGCTTTTTCTACAACCAGATCAGTCAAGTCAGTCAGACAGGCAAGCAGCCAGCAGATGTGTCAGGGTGTGAAGATCTAAATGTGTTCGCTAGACGCACAACTCCGCTGCGGGTGTGCTGTTGGGGGGTAGAACACTGGTTATGGCGCTAACAGCCCAACTTCTCGCCGCTTTCTCTGTCTTGATGTAATTGTATATCTCAATTGCCTTCTTCCTCCTTAAATACAAAATAGATCTGGTAATTTTTTTTCATTTTTGTTACGGCGAGAGTCTCACTTTTTATTATTAGGCTATCTTTGTTGAAATTATATTTAGAAAAATAACGCGACCATTTCTTGGGAAAATTCGTAATGACTCGAGAAAATTTGTAAATCGCTGAATATTTAACGTAGCAAGAGATTTAGGGGGGGAGGTGGCCCTTTGAAAGACCCTCTCCAACATTGGAGAGATTTTGATGGAAAAAGGAATATATGCATCAAATAGACATTCATTGTCACTTATTTGGTGAAAAACAAGCCCAAATGCTGTATTATAATTTTTCAATTCATGTTATGTACAAACATATCCTTGTATAACGTCTGTAGAAATGTAGTTGGTGAATGTGGGTTTATAGTGTCTATATTTAAAGGTGTGAATATATCTGTGTGTATATGATGCTTTGTAAAGATTTTGGAGTCCTGGGGGTCGTTTTCAAATGCCCCCACACCAGCTATACCTATGTGTGTATACATTTTTTGCTTCAAGCGCGTGCACACACACACACACACACACACAGATTTAACACATATTAATTGTAAAACCGGGTGCGTGCGTATATTGAAGCTTTTTTTTTGTTGTTGTTGTCTTCCACACTGACTTCCATGGATTGTCAGTGTTTAATCTGAAGCAGCTGCTAGAAAAGTTTTGTGTTTAGATAAACATCCCAACAGTTTGTTGGTCTGCTTGGTGTTTGCCTTTTCGGCTAACCTTGCCGCACCCCCACCCCCCGCTTGCACTACCCCCTCCCTACCAAGCGAGCGGCAGATTCATCAACTTATTTTTTATGGCAATTAACTCGATCCACTGATGTTAACGAACTCGCCGTAATAAGCTTGTTTTTACTTACCTTTCTTTTCTTCTTTTTTCCCCCCAAAAAACTCCTCCTGTTCCAACTGGTGTTGCTTTAAAACCCAGGGGTTCAAGGATGGGTACTGCTTTAAAGGAGATGTGTTTCAGGGTTCATGGGGGAGAGATGTAGGAACAAATCTTCCCTGCAGTCTTTTCCCAGGGAACAATCGTTTATTTATGTAACAGACAATAAAAAAAGTAACTAGTAACTTGAAGAACATGAGCTTGCACGAAATCTTCTTGTTACATAGCCAGCCGTGTGTGTGTGTGTCACAAACAATGTTGCCTTGATCCTTTCTTAGACCTTTGCTGGGGGGGGGGTTGTGAAAAAAACTCAAAAGACACAACGAACTAATGAAGATAAGATGAAAAAACAAACTACCTGACTTGTATACAATTATCTGGTAAATAACTCTTCAAGTTTATAGAGGACATTGATGTCTTGTACAAACATTACATTGTTTTCAGTGTGACACGATATTGCTTGCCGATATGAAAGTCAACGGGGGGGGGGGTTTAAATTATTTTAATTTTTTTATTTGCAAAGCATTGATAACCATTATTTTTGATTTTAACCACCATTTTCCTTCATCTTAATTTTTAATTTCCTTTTATCACAACTTCAACTCAGGCTCTTACCTTATGGCAGTGAGTTAACAACACTGGTTGAGAATAAAGAATAAACTCTCAGTGAGAATCAAGCTCACAGCTCTTTTTGCCTTGTGAAACCAGATAAACGCTTGTAACCGTCTGAGCTATGAAAACTCAATGGCTCGGAAAAAGATCAAATCTAACCCCACTCTTTATCCCTTGATCTCTTCATGTTAGTTCTCATTAGATGAAGCATTGTTAAAACAAAAAGATGAATGATTAATTTTGACTCTTATTCTCCTAAAATTATGTTGGAGAATATATGTATATATTTTTTTAAAATTCTATAAAAATCCAAGATAGCTATGAGTGTTCAACATTGTTTTTAATTAACATCATTTTTCTGTGAACTTTTCCATTTTTAATGTTGAAGTTAACATTTATTGTCGACAATGTTTTCCTTTTTGAAAATGCAATCTAAATTGAGATTTTGACTTCAGTCAAGAACATATTCGAAAAATAAGAATTTTTTAAGCCTTCAAGGTTTTTTATTTTTGATTTACACTAATGTAAAACCAGACTGTTATTTGTACAAACATTAATATTTGGTGTGGAAAAAAATTGTTGTATGAATTTCATATATCAAAATTTAAAAACCAAACATTTAAATAATGGTGACACCAGAAGCTATGTGAACTACATTGACCCTACCATCAGTGCATGCAGGCCTGTATAGGTGTACCCAGGAGTGTGCAGGAATCTGTTCATAAGTGTGCAACAACCATGCCAAGATTTGGTCATGCAACCTACCAGTTACTACCCTGAATAGATTCGAACAATATTTTGGCTCCCATCACCCTGCCTACCTGGTTATGGTGTATAAAAAGATATTTAACTAGGAACATGTTATGGTTCTGTATTGTCAGATGTTCATTTATTTTTCCCCCAGGCAATGCCAGGATTCCCTGCTAGAATATATATATATATATATATATAGTGTGTGTGTGATCGAGTGATACTTTTTTGGCTTCCTTTCCTATCTTCTTGAGAATGTAAGTGGTTTGTCTTATGTTACTCAATGTTGATAGCTGCCCAATAAGATCTCCCCCCCCCCAGGCTTATATATTTCCTCTTCAGTTGGCACCTCAAAGAAACACATTCCTACTTTTTCAAAAAAAAAAAAAAAATTCCTTGCTTATTTTACTTATTTTTTTTGTAATATATAATTGGTTGTTGTGCGCACATGACTGGCTTAAAAGAGTGAGAGAGCTTTAAACTTTTGAAGGGAAACCAATTTGTCCCTTTGAACTTTGAAATCAGAGGCCCTTAAAAAGTTGCTTCAAACATTCTAACCACATTGCAAACAAGTGACTACACCTTTTATCTTTGATTTGCTCAATTTCTTCATTTTAGTATATCTCTGAAAAAAATCTGACTTTCTTTGCCCAGAACTTCAACCTCGTCTTCCTGTGGTGAATTCTTTAAAACACATTGCCTTTGGCAGCTGTTCAAATTCATCTTGAGCTTTTCTTATGTGCAAAAATGTGTGTTAGTGGTACTGTTGATTAATTCCTATATTAGTTTGTATGCATAATGCTTCCACTCACCAACATTAGCCTCGTTCATTGAATGAGTGAAGTTCTAGTAGTTTTCTTATTCAATAGATGGTTATTGGAATTTGTTAAATGTATAATATTGCGTGTGTGTTCTAATATATTTTTTTGTAAAATCTACAGGCATCCTCAGCTTTTTTAAAGTTTACTTAATATTACTTTTTTGCTTATACCAAAAAAGGGGGGTGCTGAAAATAGTGTCTAGCTTTTGTTTCACAGCAAGTCATCATATAAGCAGTCTACACCCTCTTCTGCTCTCTCCTACACCCTAGTCTTCCGTATTTCTGATGGATAAATCAAATATACCATCATCATCATCATTTTCGGGGGTGGAGATCTGGGTTTGCTCAAAAGAATTCTTTATAAAAATTAATGGTTATTGCATTTTCACTCTATCATTTTTTTTCCATTTTATCAGAACACTACTTCAGGATAACCGGGGGGGGGGCTGTAATTGTAATGTAATTGGACAGGTTACAATTCAAGGTTGCTTCGCTTTGTTCTGTTAACTTTTCTCTCAGCCAAATAAGATCTGAGGATGTATTTCAGACAGTTTCCAACTTCAGAAGAAAATAACTTTTTCCTTTTTTGTGCGGATTATGTTCGATTTTTGATCCAATCCTTCTGACGTTTACTTCATCACGAGTTGGGTTTCAGTTGTCTAAGGGAATTTCATTTCTTCTGGGAATTTCTTCTGGGACTTTCTATTTACCAACTTTTGCTTTTCTGAAAGAAGCCCACAACTAAATTACTACCTTTTGTTTCGATTCACTTTCTCATATAAAATGAAATGAATTTTGCAGCATGACTATTTCCCATCAAATTTAGACTTTTATTTTTAATTTTATTTCCATCGATCAAAGATACATGGAATTTTTTTGTTTTGTTTACACTGCAATATCTTGAATAGTGCAATTTTCATTAGTATGGGTTTTGATGTGATACTGTTAGCTGTACAAATTAATGTAAACAAGTATAAGCTGGAAGAAATGAAATTACATTATAAGACCTTGAACAGCACGTAAAATTTTATTATGTGCACTAATCAAGGTATACCTATATTTATCTATATATTTGTCTATTTTTCTTTCTTTTTTTTTTCTCCAAATTTTGTAATTTAATTTTGTATTTTAAGACCACTTTTTGTACTACCTAAAGTGTCCTCAGAGAAGTAGATAAACTTTCAGTCTCAGCTCTATTGGCCCTGTGTCATACAACACATGAGGAAATGATTTTGTCTCTATTTCTCATATTATCTATGGAGACCCAATTATTGTTTGTAGCAATAGTGATTTTTTTTTAGGATGGTAGATTTTCTAGATGGACTACCTTACAGGGCTAAAAAGGCTCCTACTGACCTATTTACTGGAGCGAGATTTGAATACATGCCTTTCCCATGGGCAATTCCGTTCTCCATGTCATTGAATACAGCCAGGCAAAAGTTGTCTGTAGGCCTCAACCAGATGGGAAAAGTAGGTACCATTTTACGCTAATTTGACTTGCCATGGCCCCTCTCCTCTCTGATGTTTCAAACATTGTGAGCTTGCTATGCCTCTACACTAAGGCCCCTCAAAATTACCCCTTTATCCAGACCTGATTAACTGTTAGGCCATCCGCACCTCATTAAAATCTTCAAAATACTTTTTCTTTTTTTGTTTTTATATTCCTATTCTGTTGACATCGTTTTATGGCATAAGTGGAAGCGTTAAATTTTTATGAGGATAAAGATGAAAGGATAGACATCATCAAACAATCCCAGCTTTTTGACTGATTATATTTATTGTACCTTTGATCTTAGAGATGTTTCTCTCTCATGAATAGACTGCTAATATTATTTTCATCATCAATATTTTCTAGGTTTATTTTTTATTAGATGAAGCATTGACAACCTTTATTAATTTTTCACCAATATCTTTCATCCTAATTTTAGTTGATTTTTATCACAAGCAGAGTTTTACAAACATTTTGCATCGGCGACAAACTTTTTGAAAAAAAAAATTTTTGCAACTACTTGCTTCGATTTTGTTTGTGAAGCCGAATATATAATGTCATCCCAGCAGTTCAACTGACTCTGAAAAAGTATTTTTTTGAAAGATATACAAAATTATATTTGATTTTGTGACACACCTGGAGATTATACACTACACACTGAAGTGTCACACCTCAGTGTTTGAAAAGCTGAAATTGGATGATCTTGCTATCTCTGAATTTTTCTCTGTTCTTTTAATACTAAACTTGTAGATTCCTATTTTATTTGAATTGTTCTGTGTTTTTTTTAATCATTTCGTTAAAAAATCTTTCCTCAGGTACTTATTAAGTGATCTTGGAGTAAAGAGTGGAGATAAGAAAACACGCACACACACGCGTGTATATGTATCTT
>OY735235.1:25047696-25230196 GCA_963457665.1 Thysanoteuthis rhombus
GACTATCAATCCGCACTCACTGTTGTTAAGGTCACTTTGGTGTCATTTGCCTGAGAGCGCACACAAATCTACGCGACATAATTCTCAGATAGCACTGCTTAAGTGCTCACTGCTGATTAAACGACTATTTTTTGAAGAGTCGAGAAAGAAATTGATGCCAGTGGTTATCACTCCGCCCATTCAGTGAGATAGCAGCGACACACACGCTCTCCTTTCTCTTGCACATAGATCTATCGCTTTCCCCTTCAGTTGCAACCGCCGTAAAAGACGCGAGTGAAATGGAGTTATGGTATATCTTCTCCTTTCCTGCCGACATCTATCCTTCCCTTCTCGTTTTACCTTTCCGCTGTGTGTAGCATATCAATTGAAGAACAAGACTAAATAGTCTCCTCTGTTGCTGTTGTTATTTACCTCTGCCAACCAAGTTGGAAGAGATATTTGTATTCACTCATGTCTGTTCGTCCACGTACCTCTGAAAGTCCTTTATGAATTTCAATGATATTTTGTGGAAGAGGGTTTCATGGCCCAAGGAAGTTGTAATTAAATTGGGGTGGGGTAGGCGCGGATCCAGGATTTTTTTCTTACACTTACCTCTTCCGCATCATAGCTATATGTCCCCTCGAAATCTTCAAAAGTTCTCAATGAATTTAAATGAGATTTTCTGGGAGGGTATGCCATGGGCTAAGGAAGAATTGATTAATTTTTGGTGCAGATCCAGGATTTTTACAGTTACCTCCCCTGCATCCTGGCTACATGTCTACGCGTCTTCAAAAGTTCTCGGAGAATTTCACTGACGTTTTGTCGGAGGATGATTCATGGGCTTAAAAAGAATCAGTGACATTTGGGGGCGGATCCAGGTTTCTTTTGCAGTTACCTTCCTTGCATCATGAATTGATCATCATTCAGTATGTAGTAACAATTGCGTTGGCAGAGGTATGCGCTCTCCGAGTGATCTCTAGTTATTACTGCCAACAGCGCTATCGGCATCATCAGGGCTATTATTACCCATGGCCATGATATTATTAGTGAGAATATTAGATGACTGATGCGTCAAGTTGTTGGTAGTGAACCCAAAGGTAGTAGAACATTTTCGTTGAATTGTTTCTATGGCCCTGAAAACCACCCACAGCTATTCATGTCTCTACTGCCCGCCTACTCTGCTGTTGAACCAACAGCCTAACACAGCAGCAACTCTCCCTCCCTGCCTCTCATATGCATCCCCTCCCTCCCTTCCATGTGCAACCCCCTCCCTCCGTCTCATGTGCAACCCCCCTCCGTCGAAAACTTCTCATTCTGCAAGCCTCCCCTTTCTTCCGCCTGCTTTTTAGCAAAGAAAAAGCAGTAGCCTTGCTCTCCCTCTCTGAAGCCGAAGAGAGGGAGAGTAAGGCTACTGTTTTTCTCTTTTTCTGGATTTCCATCTTCGCTCTTCTTTTTTTTCTCTCTCTCTCTCTCTCTCTTCTTTTTTGTCGTTGCTCTTGGCACTGTTGTTTCTTTCTCTCCCCTTTTAATTTGATGGGAGGCCAGGCAAATAAGGTAGACAGAGACGGGTGCTGGGAAAAGTAATAGGCAAAATGTTAGCAAGGAGGGACAGGCTATAACAAATAAAGCACTGAATACAACATAGATGTGTGTCTGACTGTCTGTCTGTGTACGTGTGTTATTACAGAGTTTGCCACGCTCAGTCAGTCAGGCTGGGCAGGGCTGGTGTACTTGAGAGACGGAGGAGGAGTAGGTCGGCTACCACTATTCTCTCTCTCTCTCTGAGCTGTGCTTCTTTCTATTTCGCTAGTGCATACACTCACGCACACAACTACTGTCCTACTACTATATTTATATATGTATATATAGATAGATGTATGTAAAAGAACACAACCACCACCACCACTACTACTACTACGGCAGCGGCTCGGCATCAGCAGCAGCCTTTTACTTCTCACTCTTAACACACTCACACACGGACAAGACACGTCTTCTTTCTACCTCTCCCCTGGCTGGCTGGCTCGGCTAGCTCGCCTTGCTCAATCCAAAAAGGAATTTATACGTCTATAATAACTGTGTGAGTGTGTATAGATATTGTGTGAGCAAAAGAAAGAAGAGTTAAATCGTGATATCTTTGTATATATTTATATTCCCTGTGTTTTGTATATGTAATAAGCCCGTCGCTACGCACTTGGTGTACAGTTGGGAGTCTACTGTGTTCTTTTCTTTGGGGTTGGTCTTTCTCCAAGCCTCTGTCGTCGCTAACTCTGTCATCAACCTCCTGAAAATAATCCTCTACAACGTCGCTTTTTGCAACTTGCTTAGAAAGCGGCATTTAGTATGACTTCTCGCTCTTACACTGGATTTTTGCCTTTTTTCTCTTCATTCGTCTCTTTCTACGGAGTATGAGTTTGAGCAATGAGAAAATTAATCACTTGTTTCCTTTGAAAACAAATCCGTGAAAGTAAAAGTTGTCCAGAGAGAAAGACGTACGTCATCGACAACTCATGTTGTTATCTAATGGAAAATTATAACATCGGGGCTATGATCCCTACCGTGACGTATATGAAGGCCTCTCTTCGCGCGATTTCCCCTAACTCTACTGACAAAAAATTGTTCGACGCACACACCGTTTCTTTTTGCTTACATCGGAGCACCATTGGATCTCTTTATTGTTTTTAAAGTGGATAAAACAAAACAACTACAGCTTTGTGGAATTATATACGTATATTATTTTCTAAATGATAAAATAACCGGAGCTCTCCGTTTCCAACTCGTTTTTCCGACACCAGTTTTGGATTTTTTTCTTGTGGATGTAATTAAATTTGGAAATTTATTTATTTATTCAAAGTGTTTGTTTTTGTGCTCGGAGAGGATAATATCATTCGATAAATACCGACGGATGTAGATTTTCGATCTTGGATCTTCTTTTTCCGTCTGTAAGAGCAACAAAAAAGCCATCTTTTGCTATCTTTCAATACCCGGTATGAGAATAACATTGTTACCTCACTTGAAATCGGATTTATAACTCTCTATCTCGCCTTGCTTGGCGAGAGACCACCTCTGTGTTTCCTTTCACCACAACGACGACGACGGCAACCACGTCGTCGTCGTGTGCGTGTGTGTGTATATATACACACATACGTAATATGATGTGATCACTACAACAAGATTACCCGGATTATCTTTGGATCATTACAACTGCTACACGGTTATCTCCTCATCTTGGAATTCATAATGCCTGGGATATCACTACCAATACCATCTGCACCACCACCACTACTACTACTATTACCAAAGGAGGCTTTGTACGTCTACCAATGATAGATATATTTATACGTATTTATATACACATATAAAAGTGTATGTTTGTGTGCATGTGTGTTATCTTCTACTTCTATTTTGCTATTTGTAGTGCGTTACACACGCACACGTGTCTATGTGTGTACATTTGCCAGAGTACTTTCTTTTCTTTATATGTCTCTTTGATTGTTTCTTCAGTCTTCATGACATCAAGAAAAAATCATTCTCGTCAATTTCATCCCACCTACGAATATATATATATGTGTGTGTGTGTGTATACATGAACAAACACACACGGAACTTTCACTATTGTTTTTCTTTCCCTTCTCCACTAATTTGCACTTGGATCGTATCATCGGAGATGTATGCGATTTTCCCATTAATATTAACATTTTCAAAGGGATTCCCTTTTCATTAGTTATTGTATCTCCCTAGGAACTAACTTTCCTTTCTCCTTCATTAATAGTTCAGAATTAAACTGCAGATCTTATTTTTCCCAAATGCGGACTTTCTACGTTCTGGGTTCTCGTTTTCGGATATTAAACTTCTTCCATCCATCGACACAACACACACGCACACTAAAGAAGAAATCTATTAATTTTTCGTTTCCAAATAACTTCTCATAAATGAAAACCATTTTGTGTTCATAAATTGTACTTGTACACATCTCCCGTTAATTCCACAGTGCCTTTTTCTAGCTTGATTTCTGCCTTTTAAAAAACACTTTGTCTAAACCGAAACCCCCTTCTTCTTGAAGACCTATTTTCTGTTGTTACTTAAAAACAAAAGAAAACATTTTACTCATAAACTTCTACTTCTGATTAATTAAAACAGTTCCGTTCTGTTAAGTGCCTTTTCCTTGCTCTTCAATCCCGTAAACCTTGTTCTTTTATTTCTGCTTTGAAGTGAAAGCGATATTCTATTTTTTAAAGGAATTCATTTCTATTTATTTGAAAGCTTTTAGATTAATAATAGCGAGTCGTTCGTCTCTCTACGGCCGTCAGCTCTCTTTGCACACACGCATCAGCTACATCGTGATTTATAAAAAAGACTCATTTCGACATAAAAATGATCTACTTTTCTCTTTCCTACACTATTATCTATATATAGACAAAATATCATCTACATTGATAGGTTTTACTGTGTCTGTGCTATTAATAGGGTTACCCGCAATTATCTGAAGCCGCTTGTGTGCGTATGTATTTTTCTTGTATGAGACATGAGGTTGGACCAGAATTTCTTACTCATTTTCTGTGCTAGTTATATGAAAAAGGGGACAGTAATTCTGGTACAACCTCATTATCGCTCCTCTTTTCTGCTTATTAATATTTATATATACAAAATCATGTATATGAATATGTTTTAGTGTGTGTGGTATTTATATTGGTTTTACACAGTGTGCCGTATTCACTTAGTATCCCTAATCTGGAACTGCTGGTGTGCGCGTATATCTTGTATGATACATGAGGTTGGACCAGAATTTCTGTACTCATTCTCTATATATATCAAGATGAAAAAAAGGACGGTAATTCTGGTCCAACCTTATTATGGCACCTCTGCTTCTTATTTCTGTCTGCTGAACGATCGCCCTAGTTTTTCTAAGGGTTTACCTTTCTCCCCTTCTCTGTTTGTCTGTGACTTTCTTGCTGCCTGACTCTGAGGGGAGCCAACACACGCTGCCAACATTTTGTGTGTGTGTGCGTGTGCGTTCTTTTCTCACATCCTTTTTAATACCTAACACAGAGAAGGGGGGGGGGTTGTGTCGATGCAGTTACTACCAGGGAATGGCACAAAACCTGGAACACGCACATGCTCTCCTTTTTCTATCTACTGTATTTACTCGTGTATTATCCGAGAAATTGTACTGAAAGAGACCAGGGCGAATATTGGAAGGTAGCATTACACTCCAGTGTAAAAAAAAATCATAACTTATGTACATGAATTTCTGTTTTTCACCTACGAAAAATAGGGTTGAATTGCACTAGAGTGAATACCCTACCTCTCTTTCTGTCACCTTTGAATGCTAGGATCAAATATACAAACCTTTCAGAATTTACAACAAATATTTGGGGCATAAATTTCAATGATCCAATGAATATTTTTTGTACATTTTAAAAGAACTCGTGCATCGGAACCCAAAAAATCTACTTGAATTCTGAAACTTTAATCCTGAAGCAATAACCCCGTCTTACCACACACTAAGATTTGATCTGTATTAATTGGGATAGATTTGAGGATTTCAGAAGTTCTTGTGAATGATTTTAAAAGTTTGTCAAATTTTATATATATGTTGTGTTTTCGAGTTCATCCACATGGGCGTTGCTTAACACTTTTCAGTTAGAGCCCAGATACTACACTCTGATCCCAGGCAAAAGTGCCAACCTATCCATATGTAATCTAGTCATTTTCGATCATACGTACTATACTAGTATTTTATCTTATTCCTCTTGCTTGAGTCTACCAATTATGTAATGAAGAAAAATTATTACCCATTGTTTTGGTTTTTATAATTTTCATTCAACTACAATAATGAAAATAGATTTACCATCAGAGCAGATTCTGTATTCTTCTTTAAACAATGTTGTCCCATATCCATTCCTTTTCGATGTTGACATGAAAGAATGATATTATTTGGATATGTTTGTAACTGTTATCAACAGGGATGGGGGGCACGTGACTCAGATCTTCGTCTTTGTTTAAATGCTATAATTTTGCTGCTTGAATCTTGATATCTGTTTTTACACCCTCAAATCTAAACCTTGTGAAAATCCACCGTGGACAAATCAATAAATTTCTGAGGGATGAAACAAGGTCTTCGATTGTTTCTTGTCTTTTTTTCATCATTGAAAAAAAAATCCCCATCATGTTATCCTTGAAGGCAGTATTTAGCACCCCACTATAATACCATGTTTTATTTCTGTGATGATATTAAGGCTCCCTCTTGTTAACCTTATTTCAGACAAACAATCCAATTGTATGACTGTGATGTTGAAGACCTTTTCCCTCATTTAATTCCTTCTCAAAATATTTGACGTAAATTTGTTTCTCTCTGCAAAGCCATTTGTTAATTAAAGTCTTAATTACAGTCTTGATCGTAACATGAAGATAACTGAACATTTGTAAAACTTTTTTATGGTCTCTGAAAGATCTCTGTTCTTCACTTTTCTTTCTCACAAGACTCGCACGCATCTGTTAACAAGAAGTTGAATTGACTAGAACATTTCTTTACTCTGATACTATGGTGAGAAAGAAGGAAAAAAAAAATTTTGTTTTGACTTTTGAGATCTCTTAGATTAATTAATTCTCTTACGAAATATTTCCCATTGGTAAATATTCTTCCTTATCTATTAACATGGTAAACATGTTATTAACGAGATAGATGTTGATTTATTATTAAATGAAGTATTATAACCTATTGTAATAATTTTGACCACTATTTATCTTATTAATTCTTATCAGATGAAGTATTGTAATAACATAGGTATTGAAAATTGAAATGAAGGTTATTAGTCAAAATTAATTCAGAGATTGGTGTTATTGTCTTTAATGAATTATCAAAGACAATAACATCAATTTTATTCCTAAGCGTCCACACATTCTGTAAAATTTAGGTATTTTTATTTACTCTTCATTTGTACAAGTTTTCAACATCTTATGAGTTGGATTGTAAAATTTGGCTTTATTTTCAATTTTCATTTTCCATGAACCATAGATTTTGTAGGTAATTTATTTTCCTTTTAGTGTTGTTGAAAGTAACTTTCAATCCATAAATTAAATCATTTTTATATTAGTTATAAAGGAAGCTTAAGTGTCTGTTGAAGTGTGGCCTTGTCTTGAAGTACAATACAAGGTGTCCATGAAGTCCCTATCTATTTTCTATCTAATAGAATAGATAGAGATTTTATGGACATCCTGTATTAGTTGTAAAGTAGCCTTAGTATAGAAGTTTGTTGTAAAAAGGATTCCAAACCATCTCATCTTTTGTGTGTAGTTTGTAAACACTTGGATCATAGCATCTCCTGCTGGTCTGATCCCTGATAAAACTTGTGTAAATTGAGATTAATGAATTACAAGGAGAGGAAGGAGGACCCTGGGAGTAAAGAACCCTGCTGGACACTGTGTACATCTGGGGGGGGGGAGTCCTCTATGCTCTTCATCTTCCCTCATCCCTCTCTTCTAATTTCTCCTTCCCTCTGCCCTACCACTAAATAAGAGAAGAAATTTGCCAGCCAACTTGACACACACACTCCTTGTGTTGGTGTTCTATGTCATAAATGACAAAGAAGGATGAGACTGAGCCTCGGCTCCCACTGTGCAGTTTTCCTTTGTGTCTGTCATATTGCAAGACTAGGCACACGATATAATCATGGGAATGATATTAATAATTCTACGTTCAGACTGAGACCGGCTATCTCAGCAGTTCATAACCTTTTTTCAAGACTCGCAACCCTTTGAGATTTAAAAATCTTGCACCCCTCTCAAGGCTAATGGAAAAGAAATTCAGAAAACATAGGCGGAGTTGATATTAAAAAGTATGAATAACAATGTTGAAAATTTATCAGATATCTAAATCAAGTCTAGAGAAAAAACAGAAGTTGTATATACATCAGCATCAAAATGAAAGCAGTTTGTTATCCTCTTCTCACGGCTCACAAAATTGCCTTATGCACCATTTGGAGGGGGGTGTTTACCCCAGATTAAGAATCACTGCTTTAAACTGAGACAGTCTGTCTTCTATTTACTGGGAATAATAAACAGAAGAGATCCTAACTAAATGCTTAACTAATTCACTTCAGTTAATTTAGTACAATCTTAATTTTTTAACTAGTTAATCTTATAGAATCACATAGTTATTTTAAAAAACAATAAAATGAGAAGAAACAGCTGTATAAATACACAGAGGATTATTTTTTCATTTGTGTGTGTGTGTGTAATTTAAGTGTAAATAAACAAAAATAAAAACCAAAGCTTTCAATATTTTCAAGATGTAATTGCTTGTTGAAAATTTTTCTTTACAGACTTCGAAGGAACTATTTCTTTTAAGTTCACTTTTATAAAACTAATGGAACTTGTGGAAATAAAATGGTTATTTTTTAAACTATATGAAACAGAATATGCAGATACAAGCAGTTATCATGTTGAAAGTTTGATTTCAATTTAATACTTCCTAAATGAAAAAATACAAAATGAGTCAAATGGATATATAGATGATTATTTTCATTTTTCTGTAATATATTCAATTAATTCTTGTTTACTTTCATCTTGTATTTTTCATTAGTAATGGATAGCGGGAGCTAATGACAGAGAGTCTAAGAAAATCACATTGTTCATACATTATGTTTGAAAATATCAGGTTAACTGTAAAATTTCTCGGCACTATTTTTGTCGTGTTAACATTAGTTCTCGTTTCAATGGATAAATTTTAAGAAAATATTTTAGGGTCTGACTAGGTGAAAGAGTGCTCCTTTTTAATATATATTTTTATTCATCAGTTGAAATGTATTTCTAGGTAGAAGTTGCTGATTTCGAACATTTTTTTGGTAGATGAATACTATATGAAGAGTTCTGCCCCAAATAAATAACATTTTTCAAAATTAGGATTTTACGTTTTTGTTTGCCTTGCTGTAATACATTTCATTGAAGGAGCTTTTTTTTTTTTTTTCCTTTTCTCCCTTTAAAAGCAACTGATTATATTTTATTTTCAAAGATCTGGTTATTTACTATTGATAAGAATTCAAAAAAGTTCATGAAACTTGGTCAGTTTACAAATGTTATCCTACAAATAAAGCAGTCCTAGTCACTTGAATGTTATTTGGAAAATTTAGCAAAATATGTTTGCTTACTCCCAACTTTTTCAAAAACAAACTGAATCTGGTATAAATATGATCCTGCTTCAAAAACACTCTTCAATTTCCTGTGAGTGACTTTTAAGTGCACAAGAAGTGCCAAAACATATCCTCCAAAACTTTCTTCAGCTTTTTAGTATCCTGATTTTTATTTTCTCTCTCTCCCTTAATAACATCATTTTTTTCTTTGGGCAGTGAGTGCACAAGATATGTTCTTTCCTGCTAGGCCATGTTGCCTTCGTTAGCTTTCATCCTTTTGGGGCCCTTTCATTAAAGCTCTCCCTCTCTCCATGCTCACAGTTAAAAAATGATTCATTCTCTCCATTAATGGAGCTTTTTTCTTCTACCCATAGTAAAGGTAGTAAACTAGCCCTCTTTTTTTAAAATAATTTTATTTACTTCTAAAGAAATGATTATTATTTGATATGAATTTTTCAAAATTAGTGAAATTATCTTTTTCAAATCGCATAGTAACTTTAAAAAATGATTTGATTATTTACGTATGGATCGGCATTTTCTGCCTAGAATCAGAGAATCTGCGTACTCTGCTTAGCATCAAAGTGTTGCTCCCCAGTCTTCTGTTCAGGATCAGAGTGAAGTATATCTTGCCTATGAACACAGTGTAGTATCATTGCGCTGAATGAAAAGTATTATACATAGTATATACATATATATAATATGGGTTCCCATTGCATTGTATATATGTGAATCAGGGTTTTTTTTGTTGTATTTTTTTAACATTTTCAACGGGAAAAAAGGCTGAATATAAATTCTTAGATATAAAAAAAATATTGCAATTCTGATTTTCTGTTAAGTCTATATAAGTTTTTTTTTGAGGGGATGGGGTGCTCCATACTTATGGCCTTGTGCCTCAACTAAGCTATAGCTTTGTTGATAACTACATATATTTTTTTCAATGTCTTTATCTCTTTCATTTGTTGTATGTTGGCTATTTAATTTATGTTTGACCTACTCTTCCAAAGAATAAGGCTACCTTACTTCATGGAGGGTGGTAACAAGGAAAGTAAGGTTCCTTTTGATGAACATGATATCCCATTGTTTATTGTTTAAGATTATCCATTCAGATGAAGACATGGAAAATATCTGTTTTCTTAACCTTTTCTCTTTTCTCTTTTCTATTCTCTTTCTGAGCCCTTCCCTCTTTTCCACCTTGCTCTTTACCCATTGTCAAAAAAGATGTGGGGTGGGGTAGAGAAAAATAATTTCCAAGGTAGGAGAAGCATTATAATTTCTATAAAACAGGATTTTCAAGACGTGTTCTTTATATATATATATATATATTTCCTCCGTATAACTTTCTTTTTTCATTATCATTTGTGGCCCTTTAAGGTATTTATTTAGTTACCTTCCCTCAAGGAAAAATACAACATGCATAGATGTTGATAGAGAAAAAACAAAGTTGTCCAGTTCCTTCAGCATTTCCCTTGAGGCTACTTCAGGCATTTTCCGAATTATTAAACCTTGTTTTTTATTAAATCTTTGGAGGAGCATCCCTCTCTCTCTTCATTACTTTTAGTGGTGACAGGGTTATTAAACCGGGGTCATAATAATACCCAGATTTACCCAGTGTCACAACATTTCAGCCATTGTACCGTGTGGCCATCTTAAGGTGCTTTTTATATTAGGTAATATTCTCATATCTTCAAACTGAACCCTATAACACCCAAGATGAGGGAACTAGTCTGTGTGAATCAGTGTATGAAATTAATGATATAATTCCTTGTCTCAGAAATTCAGACCAACTTCTGTTTGTGGAAATCAGACATGAATATAGCCAGTTAGTCCTTAGAATTATTAATTTGTCACAAAGTTGACCCTATTGTGAATCCTGGGACTTGGGGTTTCTGCTGGGATATTTATGTCCCGCAAGTCTCTCTTAGAAATCTTCTGAGACATTTTAATTCAGTCATTAAGCACCTTAATAGGTTAGTCTTGAAAGGGTAGAGGAGAAAAAAATGTCTATTTTTACTTCATCCATTTCAATTATCTGTGTTTGGTTTGTTCGTAAGCAATGTGAAATTGGTGTCTGTCTGTAGACCTTAATAGTTTAATCCTAACAAACTGTGACTGTGTAAATAGAAGTAGACAAGCATTAAAACTTTCTCCTCTTCACTTACTCCCTCCCCCCCCCGTGAAAAATTGATACAAGGAAGAATCCCAAGTTCATTAGAGAACTCTTTTGTAGAAGAGACTCATAAGTAATCCATTCTTAGTCACAAGTAGACATGAAGAGCCATATTGTCAAGTTTAAATTTTCTCCTCTCTTCAAAGCACTTGACAAAACACTTAGAGTCCTTATCGTGTGGACAGCATTATTTTTACCCCCTCTGTCCCCTCTCTAAATCAGTTCCTGTTTGTCTTTTTCAGATCCCACCTTTTTCCTCTACTCGAAAGTTTCATGTGAATCTCTTTATTTGCTGAAATTCATTTTCTTGTTCAGCATTTTTGTCATCATCACTTTCTGCTTAAAATAACTCCTTCTCAATTTGAAATATGAAGGTTTTCTTCATTATTTCCTCACAAATTTGTGTAATTTCATTCTTATTCACTTTGGTAGATGTACTATCATATATCATTATCATTTATTTTTGCTACTACCTTCATCTTTGTTGTTACTTTTTATTGCAACTTCATGATTTTGTGAGTTCGATTCTCACTTAGAACTTATTCTTTATTTTGATCTGTTGTTGATTTATTTACTCACAACTGAAGGATACCCAGCCTGAGTTTAGTTGCGATCAAAAGTAACAACAATTAAAATGGAAGTAAATAGTAGCAAAAATAAATTATAATGATTGTGATTTGCTTAGAGTTGCCATACATCTGTGTTTTCCTCAGAGATGTTGTCCATTTACATCTTGAGATTTTTACCTTAAAGGAATCTCAAATTCATGAAAAACCCTAAAATTAATTATAAAAGCTGCTTTAAGGGTGAGACAGAGCTCTGGTGGCCCAGTATATCTGAGGAATCCTGAAAAATCAATGTCTGATGTAAAAAATGCTATTGAAAAGAAATTGCTGGCAGTCAGACTTAGCGCTGCCAGAATGTTTTTTGAATGATCATATATGGCCATCCTACATTTTTTTAGGATTGTCTGACAATATAGATGATGGAATTTTTGTCTAAACTTATTTTTAGTTTATTTTGGTAGTAAATTTTTTTTAAAAGTCTTATTAGTGTATCTGTCAGCAGAGGATTTAACTTCCCATAAAGATGGTTACAAGGCCAAAACACTTGAAGCGGGAACACATGGCTATCATGTTCATGTGAACTCATGTAAGCATTATTAGTGTTCAGGCCAGTTTAACGCTTATTTGAATCGTTAAGAGACACACTACTGAAATGGCTGCAAGTCACATGATATATAGGATCCTTGCTGGTCTACTCATATGACTTCATGTCTCATATTTTCTGTTTCTGCAAATATTTGCATTGAGAGTGTGAGACTAGTTTCAGATCTACAACTGACTTGAAAAAAAGAAGGATGTGCACCATATAATATTTGATGGGCACATGTAAAATTATATGATGTGACGTGACACAAGTGTGAGTCCCGCAGCTGATTTTTATACTTTTGAGACCTTGTATAAGTTCACATGACGTGATAACAATATGTTCCCACCTTTATTCAGTTGTAAACTTTTGTACTCTGCACATTAACTAGGATTCCTTCAGACTTGCTTGTTTTTTCTCTCCTTCTGTGTGAAAGTAAGAACTTGACTCTTTCTCCGCCATGCTGTGAATAATCTGACTAAACTTAACCTTTGTTTTGTTTGTTCTCCACGTATTCAAATTGGCTGTCAAGTGCCTCTTAGTTAAATGAAATTGCCAGTGAGTGAAATAATCTTACACTCTCAATGTGAGTCCTTTCAAAGCAACAGTTTAAATCATCTACTTCTGCCAATGAAGTTGGATGAGGTATATATATTCATTTGTCTGTCTGTCTGTCCGTCCGTCCACACGGTATCTCCAAATGTTCTCTATTAATTTTTATTGAAGGGTGGGCTTTGGGAAAAAGTGATTAAATTTTAGGCAGATTCCTGCATTGTAACTTTTTTATCCATACAATATCTTCAAAAGTTCTCAATAAATTTCAATGAAATTTTTTGGAAAAGGGTGGGCCATGGGCTCAGGAGGAATTGTTTGAATTTAAGCATGGTTCCAGGAGTTTTGCTGTTAGTTACCTATCCCTTGGTTGGTGCAAAAATGATGGCAGTTTTTTATCAACTTTGAAGCAGTATCTCGACTTGAAGTTAATAATCAAAATAAAAACCTTCAGAATCTACGCATGTTTACAAACTAGAAACCAGTTCATTTATTCTGAAAGCATCAGTTCTTTAAAGATGTTTTGAACTGTAGCTTGGTTGCTGAAAACCTTCCCTCGCAAGAATTGATCAAAATACTAGTTCTCCAATGCAATGTTAGTAACAGATCCAGTGAATAACCTGTGTTAGGTAGAGTTCATTCAATTTCTACTGGGTTATTAGGTCGGAGAAGTGTTGGTCATTTTCAATTGTCCAATATTGGATATGAATGTTGCATTTTCTGGTGCATTTTGTTGATTTCCTAGCAAGACTTTGGTTTTGCCAGGATTCAAACAGTTTTTGATGGATGATTCTGCTTGACGACCACCAAATAGTGACCATAAACTTTGGTTTGGGGAAGTGTTTGGGTGCTTCACCTTCGTCCAGTCACTATACAGAACATTATCAATTGTGTACGGAATCCATTTTCTGCCACGTCTCAGTGTGATCAAAAACTGGATCATTTTTGCCTTACAAAAGAAGTGCAGAGCAGACTTAGTTACAGCAAATTTTTCACATTTCATTCAGCTTGGTCGGTACTGAATCGTCAAGCTTTTTTGCTTCTCCAATTTGGCGCTCATGTTGAACTGTTGAATGCAACCTCTCAAGTTGTTTAGTATGGGTCCACCTCAATTTTTGTTGAGCTGTATGTTCAGTGACGGTCCCATGGTGGATATTGCAAGCAGTTTTCTTTGCTTTACACCCTTTTTTGAACTCGTACAACGAAATTGCTTGAATTTGCCTTTATTCATCTTTGAATTGACAGCCTCAAATAAATCGGGATAGATAGTGATAAGAAAGGTTCAGCTTGAATGAATAGAACAAAATTCACGTTTTAAATGGTTTATTCCATGAACATAGTTAAGTAATTGTTTTTCAAAATAAGCATCAAACAAATAACAAAATACGCAAATATTTTTGTGCTAACCTAATAGCTATATATGAACTGATTCTAATTCAGTTTTTAGTGTCAATGGTGTTGGCAAAGGAATGTGCTCTCTGAGTACTTTGTAATTGACGTTTCTTTTGGTATGCTTTTTTTTTTTGTGGTTGTCTTTTTAGAAAATGTATAGGCTCGCTAATATATATATATATATATATATATATATATATAAAAGCATCTGGCAAATGCATCTAACTCCTATTAGTGCCACATTGAAGAGGATGTGATATTTTATTACCAACTCTCACCCATGGGATTTAGTCATGATCTGCTTAGATAATAGCCCTGCTACCCAGTGGAGCTTTTAATTCTTGTACAATTCTTCTGAAGTGACAAGCAAATGAATGGGGAGTCTGGAAACTGAGTTCTGATTCCCACTCCTCACCATTCCTAAATTTCTACCAACATCCACCCCCGCTGTCCCAGATGACCAATTGGTGCCACCAAAGTTTGCCCCTTGATATTAATCCTGAAGAGATGAGAAATTGAAATTTCCAGCTATCACAATATTTAAACCTTAGGGAAAATCCTGGAACGAAGTTGGGATGGCTCGTTCGTTTATCTCTAGCTCGAATGTTTTGGTCATTTGCTGACTTGGCTATTTGAGTCGGATGTAGACAAAACCCTCGAGACCATTGCGTAAACAACAAACACTCTTCGAAAACCACATCCTTCTGCTCTAGTTGTTGAGCAATGGGATGGGCCAACTCAATGGTCTCAAAAATCTCTCATTTTAAACTTCATTAAAAATTTCTTTCAACCCGAACATTAAGGCGCTTAATGCCTGAATTAAAATGTCCCTTCTAAAAGTGATTTATATGACATGTATATCTCGGCAGACACAGATATATGTATGTCCCAGGAGTCTCAAAAGGTTTAAAAGAAAACCTAGAAGTGGGTGGGAAAATTTGAAGTATATCTGGTGCTGGTCCTGATAAGTTGAAAAAGAATATGGAAAAAGTATTTCTTTCAAGATTGCTCCGTCATATCTTGATAAAGTTTTCTTTCTCTTAAGTTTTCTATTTCTGCTGTTGTTGATTTTTTTTTTTTTTTTTTTCTGTATTGTCTCCTAGCATCCCAAATTATCCCCACGGTTGTAATAGTTAGTTTTTTTTGTTGTAACCGAGTGCTGAACAAATACCAGATCTAGAAAAAATGAAAAATGAAAAACACCCTTCAGTTGTATCAACACTTTTTAAAATCTGTTTGTTTCTTTATTCATACAAATTGAAAAAGAAGATTTAATGTGTTCTTGACTAAAGTTAAATAAATACACCTATAATTGAAATAGCTAATTGAGTGTTAACTTATATTTTCTTTTTGGACTTCACGTTTGTTTTCATTAGGTTTAGTAACTGCTTCATTAGTATCTTGTATTGTAATTGACCAAGTGCCCTCTCAACGAGCTTTTAGTAAGTTCTCGTAGCTCAGTTGGTAAGAGTAGGCTGTTTGGTTTGCTTAGTATCCTTGAGGCAAAAAGGATATGTTAGTCTCACTAATGCTTTATTTCCAATATGAGCTCATTAAACACTGCAGTAGACTGATGGACTGAGTAAAGTTACAATATAAAGCTACTAAGATTAAAATAAAATTAAGATGAAAGGAAATACTCAACAAAAATTAATTTTAAAGAGTGAAGTTATTAGTTTTCAGGCTAGATATTTTGATTTGAAATGAAAAATATTATCAGTTTAAGGGTTTCTTGTGATTTTTTTTTCTTTTTCTTTTAATCCTATTTCCATTTCTCAAACTCAACTTCGTCGTTTGTGTTTAATTCTGTTGAACTTTCTAACGATGCTAAGATGAAAGAGGAAACTATTTATTCTTGAAATGCAAAAAAAAAACAATCCTTTTATTTGTCTTTTTTTTCACCTGTCATTTTGTCCGAGGATTAAATCTGATATAAAGAAGGATTTAAAAAAATCGTCAGAGAAGAAAAATCAATATATCCCTTAATGCTTTACATATGCACACAATTAGAGCCAAGGTTTATATAAGTACTTAGATATGTGCATGACTTGGTAAATTATCTTTATAATTTTATTATGAACTCTTGTTTCTGTGTTTCTCCATCTGTAAATTCAAATGGAAGAGCCTATTGTTTCAAATGGTGGGTAGGAGATACTTTCATCGGCTAATATGTATATGAAAGTGAGATGGAATTTCACTTGAACAAGTTCAGTTATCTTTCAATAAAACTTCAGGTGGAATTGATCAGCTGTGAACTTTCATTTACACTATTAACAGCTTAAAAGTAGTGAACTAATGAATGTGAAGAAACTGCATAAAATCCTTACAAACATGAGTAGATATTTTTACTGAATATATTATGGTCTCCAGTGTGTGTGTGTGTGTATATATATATATATATATATATATATATATATATATATATTCCTAAAAGAATCATCTCATTGACATTCAAATATATGTGGATTTTTTCATGGGTTATAACTATTGTGTATGCGTATATAGACACACACACACACATATATATATATATATATATATATATATATATATATATATATATCAATACAGTTATTAATGATGGTGTTTGCTTATTTTGTTATCTCTTTTTTTTTCTTTCCTTTATTGAATAACAAGTCGAGAAGTCGAAGAACTTTGATGCTCACATCTGTAGGTTTCTTTTTCTGACTTGTCTGAGAGGCATTTGCAGAAAAACTCAAAGAATCTACGAAACCTAATGGCAAAAAAAGAAAAAATCTTCACAGAAATCCATCTGAGTTCAAAGAATTTTATTATTTATGACTTTTTTTTTTTTTTCACTTTTCCTAACTCTTTGAGGTAAATATATTGGTACGCTCCTCAAACGGTCTTTGATCGCAAAAAATGTTGCAGCATACGCACCTCCTCCACCCTGACAAAATCCGTGCAAATTTATCTCATTTAAAAATTTTCCTTTCTCATCTTTTCCGCAGTCAAAGATATTTAATGTAATTATTAATGTCAAATCAACTTTTTTGCGGGATCAACGGTACTTCGAAGAATTTTTTTACACACTCCTACACACTCATAGGTATGTGTGTGTTAGGATGGAAGGAGGCTACAATCCAGACTGAATAAGGACTTTCTTTAAATTCCCTCTTGTTCCCTTTAAGGCTTCATTCCAAAGGCACATACACACACACACACACACACACATACATATATATATATATATATATATATATATATATATATATATATATATGTGTGTGTGTATGTATTTCAAGATGTATATGTGCTAAGAAGGAAGGAAGCTGCTATCCAGGCTGAGTAATGACCTTTTTTTTTTTAAAAAAAATCCCTTCTCTTCTTCTTGTAAGGCTTCGTTCTGTAGGCACTAGTAAGTGAGGGTCTCCGCCCTTTAGCAATTGTCGAGAGCCGCACATCTCCTCATTTGTTTCAAATTGACTCTCAACATTCTATCTTTTCCCTGTCATTTTTGGCATTTATTTTTTTTTTCAATTTGCTTTCTTTGTCATTAGAAGATGAGAGATGAAAAAAAAATATTGGACCTCGTCTATCTCCTAATCTTCCGTATACAGTTATAGTTCTCAGTGGATAGATTATTTCTTCAATCACTAGATTCCTCTAGGGTGGGGGGGGATTTTCTTTTTTATCCTTTTTTTTTCAAAGTGGTAGAATAATGAAGGATTTTTTTATTCTTTTTACTTTTATTTATTTTTCTGCTAAAGGAAATAAGGAAATGTTCAACTCTTCTTGATTTCTGGAGGAATTTCTTTTTTTTTTATCAAGGGATGACTGTGCCATCTTATCAAATGGTGAATCTCTCTCTCTCTCTCTCTCTCTCTGTTTCTCTGTCTCTAATCATGTTCATTTCTTACATAATCACCAGCAGATTTTTAAGAAATGACAAAATGGCTTCCGTCTAATTTGGCTGCAAAGAACACACATTTTTTGGGGGTCTTGTTGTTCTTTTGAAGATATGCTGGAAAATTGGGCCCGAAGTTAAGTTGAGGGAAGGTAAGGCAAAGGAAAAAAAATGGTTTCTTCCTTCTTCCCACCTCATTTAGGTTTCAAGACCCAGGCGAATATGACAGATAAGTGTTGTCTATTTAATTTCATTATATCAAATGGCCATGTATTAGGATATCATTAAAACCGTTTCCTTTTCTTTCCAGTAATATTTTAGTCTTTTGTAGTATTATGTTCTCTCATCATCTTTTTTTTTCAATCATAGAATTGACACTTTTGAAAGAGGTTAGCAATCATTATGGCTTTTATATTCAATCTTTAGTAGAGTTTATCGTAGAAAGTTACTATTTCATCTTTATTTTTTATTAGTTGAAGCACTGTCACCTTTTTTTTTTCTTCTCAGATAAAGCATTGTCAACCATTATTGTCATCTTTTTGTCAAGCATTATCTTTCATCTTGCTTTTTATCGCAACTTTACTCAGGCCATCAATCTACTGCATTGCATAAACAGTGCAAATTGGATATAAAGCATAAACTCTCAATGAGACTCTTAACTCTCGTCTATTTTGCCTCCGGGGAAGCCTGCAACGAGAATCAACTAAAAAATTAAGATGGATAAAAATACTGGTCGAAAAAAATTCTGGCAAAACTATCTTGTTGTTCAAGATGTAACGATTTTGATAGCTTATTTTTTGGTTCCTCTTCTGCTTTGAGATATTTATAATTTCATGTGTGCACTCGCTCTAATTATTCTAACATCTTCCAAATACAAATTGGTTTGGCACGAAAAAATCCAAGTTGTCTGCTTTTGGTTGAGGAAACGTGACTTGAATATCTGAAAAATTTCTTTTTCTGCAAACTGAGAATTTTTTTCTTTTGAAGTTGAAAATCATTGCATTTTATTTGGGGAATAAAGAAAAATTTTGATATATAGTTGATACGTGCATTTTATATATATATATATATATATATATATATATATATACTCAGACAGGTAACAATTCCTTCAAGTTACTACTTGGATGTGTACAGTAGAAATCTAAATCAGATTTGTTTGATACTCACAAAAAAGGTTCAATTAATGAAATCAGACACTGTAATCATAGACATTTTCCTTTATCCTTTTGTTTATCATTTATTGAAGGTTCCATATGTTCCTCTTACCTTTTTGTTATATCTTTATTAACTATTCCAGAACCAAAATCCTTCTGCTCTGTCAATAAATTCAATTGCTTGCTCGTATGTTTGTCTTGAAAGGGATTTTATGGGTTCGAATGAAGAGTAAAATTAGATAAATATGATGCCATTTACGAATGTTTCCTGCAAGATTGTTGTTATGCAAAGGAATATTATCAAACTGATTTCAGTCGATTTTCTGAAATAATTCAAATTCAAATTCTGAACATCTGCTCTCCTGGAAGTTTTTTGGTTGGAAAATTAAATCTAAAAGCTAAACTGATTAACGCTCAAGTTTTCTCTTGCTTGCTGTGTCCTTAATTTGCAGAAATTTAATCAACGCCTGTCAAATTAAGTCTTCTGCTCCTTCCCCCCACCTCCCAGATCTGGTTTGTCACTCAATTTAATATCTCTCTTATGAATGAAGCGCTACTGTCGATTGAATTAAATTGAACGTACAGAAATATTTATTTTTGGCAGAATCTCATCTCGAAAGATGGATTTGTAAATAATTTGGTTTGATGTTCGTCATGCGTTGTCCTGTCATTAACTTGAAACCATCAACCAAAACTGTCAACATATATCTCTTCAGTTTTCAAATTGGTCTGGCTGGTTGTATATGTGTGACATGTACAGGATGAGGCAGAGGGCTGAAAACTTGAACATTCACTTATCGTGTCCAGAAAAAAATGTTTTCTTTTGAACCATCTAGTTTTCAGTGGGAAGGTCAAATTTGCAATGTTAGTTCATGCTAAATCGATCCCTTAGTTTGTGTCTGCTTGTTTTTTTCTTAAATTCAGACTCTTTGTTATATACTGCCAACAAAAGGTGAGCGAAGTAACTTATTCTTTGATCATCCCTTTTTTTCCAATTTTTTAATTGATCACTCCCAACATGACAAGCTGCCAAAAGGTGATGGATTTGTTTGGGGTTTTTTTGTTTTTTTTAGAGATATATATCTATCTATATAATGAAGAATGTGACTTTTTCTGTCTGTTTCTATATTCGTAACAATGAACTATAAGATTTTAAAATAATAATTCTGTTGGTTAAAATGTCTCTTACCCAGCATTTGGAACAATGAACTCTTCCATTTGAGTGAGTTCAGTCACTTTTGAATAAAACCCCAGATGAAATCAATAAGACATAAACATCTATTTTACACTTGTGCATTTTTTAATCAATTTTTTTTTTTTTACGTTACGGCCTGCAGTTGAGTTTCTTTTCTTGAAATAATCTCGTGGAAAATCAAATATATCCGTGAATTTGTTTATGGGTAGTAAATATTGTTGGAATGAAATAAAGTGAAAAATTGACGATGGCTATTATCTTTTGTTGAAATTTGCCTGCTAGTCTCTCTTTCTTTTCAACATTGTGTTTGTAATTTTGCTGTATTTTGGGATGGGGGACTCGTGTCGACAAGATAAATTCAATCAGATATCACATGCTAATTACAACTCTTCCCCCATTAATAACAAAATATCTAATTAACTTAATAAACGATATATAGTTCAGTGTGATCGAGTGCATCTGCCTTTAATTAGCGGCCTCTCCTCGTCTGTGTCATCTTTCTCGTCTTGATTATCAACGCTGGAAAAATTAAATTCTTATTTGATCTAAATGTTCACCTGCCTCTCTCATTGTAATTATGTCTTTGTTGAGGAATATAATTAATTACAAAACTCGTGCTTATGAACTAAGTAAATTGGTGGTGGTGGTGGGGGGGGGAATCTTGCATCTAAATTACTTAGCCTTTTGTTATGTAGCATTGTCTTATAATTTGTATCTTGTTCTAAAGTACTTATTTTGCTATAATATAACTTTGATTAGTGAATAGATTTGTATATAGATTATATGTGCAAATTAATTTTTGTCTACATCAGCAGTCACATTAATGTCATGGCTTTTGCATAGATACTACTCAGAATATAGTGAGAGAAAAAAAACCAAGGATAGTAATTGTGGTAATTCATGAAATAACAACAATGGCTTGGACATTTATTAATTTTTGATTAGTTAGGAACTGTCCACCAAATCTGTCACAATAGGTTTCTTCAGTGCTCAAGTTGATCCGGCTGGCTGACAACATTTGTATTATGCATACAGGCGGCACTGATCGAGCTACAGAGCTGAAATTTTCAATATTCATCCTTTATGTCTCGAAAAAATCTTTTGTTTTTTAGATTTTACCCTCAGAGTAGATTTTTGGGGGGTGGGGGGGCAGTTTGCAATGTAGGTTTATGCCAGATTGATCACTTAGTTTGTATCCAGCAGCATTCATGTTGGTCCTTTGAAAATTGACATTTTTTAGTGATCACTACCCAATAGAAGGCGAGAAGTATCTATTGATCAGCCTTTTTTCCATTTTTTTTTCATATTGATCACCCCAAACACAGCATGCTATTAAAACATGTTGCTCATGTGATTGTTTCTATTGAGGTACTAACCAGATCTGTTTTAATTTCTTCTTAATTTTAGTTGCTTATTATTGCAAGTAGTAAAATCATTAGTCTATGGCCAACAGCATGAATTGGATGTAAAGATTAAGGTCTAGGTAAGACTTGAACTTGTATCCCTAGGATCAGTGGAGTATTTGTCCTTATCAAACAGTGATACACAGAAAAAAAAAAAAAATATATATATATATATATATATATATATATATATACACACACACATATATATATATATATATATATATATATATATATACACACACACATATATATATATATATATATATATATATACACACACACACATATATATATATATATATATATATATATATACACACACACACACACATATATATATATATATATATATATATATATATATATACACACACACACATATATATATATATATATATATATATATATATATGTGTGTGTGTGTGTATATTTATATACACACATATTGTGGTTTATTTATGTGGATTCATCTTTCTTGCTGTACATACTGGATTTGCTGACTTCTTTTATTTCCTTCAAATTGCTGTTCTATGAAAACAGTGCCTGCCTGACTTACTCAATTTCTCTCTCTCACACACACACACACACACATATAGATTTCTTTCGCCCTTTCATATACATGTATAAAATGTGTGTGTGTGAGTGTGCACACATACATACATAGTTCATCTATCAGGCCATTCACCTGCAACAGGTGTGACCACCTTTAATGTAGATTAATGAACTTGTTTGCTGACTTACCTGTTTGTCATGAGGTTAGGGAAAGGTATTGTTGTCATTGTTATTTACTCTTTATTCCTACCAGGAAGACTTGGGTTACGTCTCTGAGATACTAAAAGGTATGAGACATTCTTTTTGTTTTCTACGTATTTAATTTTGACCACAGGGTCTCAATACCATTTTGTATTGAGGGTAGGGCTATGTATCAGCGTGTTTCTTTTCTTTCCCGTATTTATTCAGTTTGAGTAGATCGGTGTTCAATTTAGTCATCAGAGAGCAGAGAGAATGGTAAATAAACTTACTGTATTTGCCATCATATAAGACGCTCATTGTTTAAAGAAAAGATTATGCAGATATTATAATGCATCAGTGCAATGACTAGGGGACCCTCTATTGAAGTTCAAAATGGACATCTTGAGGGCTTGGGTAGACGGCTGTCGGCACCAGTTTTATATGATGGAAAATACAATATTTACTTTTTTACTAGAACTCTGATTGTCCAATTGAATTTGGTTCCAGCAGGATTTTCAACTGTATGTAGATGAATATTTTTTTTTACACAATTGAGTATCTTGTATCATTTTCTCTCAAAGTTTTATCTAATGCATTGTCCTATAAAGTATATTTTTGAAGACCTCCTCTACAACTCCCTAATTGTATTGCATGAATCATTAGCCTCTCATCTGTAATACCAGCAAATGGTATGTAATATTTTGATTCCCTTTCTCTCTCTCATATATATATATATATATATATATATATATATATATAAGCAGAAAAGAATCCATGCAAATAAATCATTGCTTCACCTCATGAGAATTATTAAAAAGCAGCATTGGTTAACCCTTTTAAGACTCCCGCTTTCTATGACTGTTGAGATATACATGTCTTGTTGATCTTTCAGAAGTCTACTGGGACATTTCAATTCAGGCTTTAAGCACATTAATACATAATTCTTGAAAGGGTTTCAACCCAGTTTATTCAAATCTCTCAACTCTCCAGGCTAACCTCTCCCCCACATGCTTTTTCTCCCCATAATCAGTTTATTGCTGTGGCAAACTTTCCTCTTGCTGAAAATGTGTTTCTCATTTGAGTTGTAATTTTATTTCCTTTACAAGAAAGAAAGAAAAATAAGTTATGTTTTCAATTTAGAAGTAATTCAGTGTTTATGTGCTTTATAATTGTGTTATTTACGAGGAATTTCGATTGTTTTAAGGCAATAAAAAATTTCTAAAGAATGCATACTTTTGAAATAAATTTTATAATACACTTCAAATGAAACTAAAACTCTACTTGAAAAAAAGTGCCAAAACATCAGATTTTTATCAAGAGAAAAAAAAACCCCTGTCAGATTTTGGAAAAAATGCAAGTCTAAGGAAGTATTGTATTTGACGGCATATAAGAAACACATTTAGATGAAAAAAATTGAAAAAACAATGCAAATATTACATTGCATCCAATGTGCTGGTATTATGACTTTGGGGCATTTACTGAAATGGCAAGCTATCAGGCTGGGATGAGTTGCTGTAAGCATTAGTTCTCTGAACATTCTTGTAAACCTTTGAGTCTTATAGGCCAGTTAGTACAGGTTTTTTTTCTTAAATCAAAAAAAAAAGTCTTCATAAATTTCTGATTGCTTGAAATTCAATATAGTCTTATAAAAGAGTCAAGTGATGAAAGAAAGCTTTTTAGGTATCAACATGCTTATTCCTGTAGCTTTCTTGTAGAGCAGAGGGCCACATAAGTATGAACTCCAAATATTACTAAAAACCTTTGGTGTTTCTATCAGACATTAAATGGATTCTTGAATGTAATCTATTTCTTGGCTAACTTTGCCTTCCAGTGTTATGTTCTTTCGACAAAATTACTTGCAATTCTCTCAGCAGGTTCTTTACATTTTAACTTGATGTTCTGCTTTCTTCCGTCCTAAAAGCTGTAAGTAGATTGTGTAATTTAGTTGTTTGTATACCAACTGAAGACAGAAAATCGAATTCAGCAGCACATAGATGTGTCACAGATAAGATTGTATTCCTTTAAACCCCCCTCAATTCTTAAGATAGCCCCCCCCCCTCCTATTCTTAAGGGAGTTCCCTCCTCATCTTAATTCTCTTTTTTTCTTTACTTTCACTTTTGATTTTACTTTTTCAGATTTTGTCGCCCCCCCCTACTCTTGGGGCACAGGCAGTCGGGGGGTTGACTTTTTATTTATGCCAAATGGAAGTCTTTTCTTTTTCCCATCTTTCTGTTTCTTGAAAACTTTTTCACTTTTATTCCACCCGTATGTAGCCACAGCATTTTTTTTCTCACACCGTCCCCTTCTCAACTTCGAATCGTTTTTTTTCCTTCTGCCTTCCTCCCAGAATAAATCAATGATTTTAGTCATTTGGATTTTGGAAAAGTACTTTGCACCCCTCCCCCCCCCCAAACTAAAAGCTTGAGTAATTAACATGTTTCAGTATGAGAGAGAGTGTGTTCCAAAATTGGTGTATCGTGCAAATAGGACGATTTAGTTTGTCGGTCGAGTGACATTCCTGATAATGATAAAGAAAAAACTGCTGTCTCTTAGCCCAGTTTGGAATTGTGTTCGCAGATCGGCAACTACTTCTTCCTTTGCAGAAAGTGGAATGAAATTGAACGGCTACGGAGATTGTTGTGAACAATGACAGGTGTACTTGTGTGGAGGCGCAATGCAATGGCATGCAAAGCCTATGTCTTGGCAGGAAATACATTTAACATCCTTGTTGGGGGGGGGGATGTTTCTTTGTACTGGGTGGCTCTGTCGTTACTTCCGACTAAGCAGATGATTTCCTCCCTGTGAGGTAAACAGATCTGGTTTCTTCTGAACATACAGCCCCATCGTCATCATCCTCCTCCACCTTGGTACAATCAGTAAGTCTCATACACGCACACACACATTTAAGATGAATGACTCTCTCTGAAATATAATTGCTTTTATTTACTTTGTACCCTTCCTCAGTGTGGAAAGCCATGCCTTAGACGGTATTGCTCAGGGCGTCATTGCAAAGTGAATGAGCTTCATCCAAAGCAAGAATTCTGTTAGCCAAGTCAGCAACCACTATGCCACTCTGCACCTATGATGTGAACATCAGTGCCTTTTGATAAATTCTGACTCGCCTCCGATACCCTGCCCCTGTCTCTCCATTGAATCCCCGATTGAGAACAATTCAATGCATACTAATTTACTTGATAATTTGTTTTTTCCCATGGAATTAGAAAAAGAGGCAGAAAATATGAAGTAAACAATATTGACTCATTTGTCGCTCTAAGTGAATTAGGAAAATTAGATTATTCTGGAAAATATATTCCTAATCATTTCTCATGATTAACATTGTGTCTTTTCTATCTACTTTTTAAAAATGGTATGACATTGCTTTTTCAATTTCATCTCTTGACTTTAATGTCTGTCTCATTATCTTTATCTCATTCCAACTATTGTTTTAATGCGTTATCTTATTGATTATTATTGTTAATTAGTTTTTAATAAACAGTTCCCGACAAGTATCTGTCATTTGGGTGACATAATGGTTGACAGTGCTTCTGCTAATCAAAGAAAGATGCATCAAGACAATATTATTGCCACTATTAACAAGTGGTGTAAAAACAAAAACAAATATGGTGCTGGGAGATCAGGAGAAGAAGAGGTTAAAAGTTTAGATTTGATCTTCTACCATCCGTTCCCATAGCTCAATCTGTAAGAGAAGCTGGTAGGGATAATTGTACTTCCCTGAGGAAAAATGGGATGCAAGTTCTTTTTCCTTTATTTCTGATCCATCCTTTTTAGTCAGTTGTTTGTTTTTCTAATTTTCTTCTGTGCTCTGCTGAATTTGGTTGATGACCTATTCGGACAATTTTTTTTGGTTGGGGGGGATGCTCAAAATTCTTCCCTGGGTGAATTTTGATTTATGCTGTTTGGTTTATGGAAATGTTAAGAGTAAAAAATTCTTTTTCTTTCAGTTTTCAAGCTAGGCTAAATTCTGTTAATGACCTATCTGGATATTTTTCATTTCTATTTTTTTTTTTTAATGCCTTATGCTTCCTGGATAAATGAAGAGGTTGATGTGTGTACGTTCCATCCTGACCTTTCTCGTTTGAACTCTCAAACCTTGAGTGTCTGCAGGAGTCCACACATTTCCACTGCATGCATAGTGATACTGATTCCCCCCACCCCCCGATTGATAGGTCCCACCTATTAACAGGTGTATTCCTACTATCCGTCCTCTCTCTAAAATGCATTTCTACAATCCTTACCTTATTCTCTCTCTTTGTCTTTCTCACACTCTGGTGCATTTCTTCTGTCTTTCCCTTTTCTTTCTCACTCTTTCACCTAACTGATAGGTCCGACCTATTAACTGGTGCATTCTTTCTGTCCTTTCCCTCATTCTCTCTCTCTCTCTTTGTGGCTCAGACTGAACAATGTGACTAAATTGCAGCTTACTAAAATTACACTTTACCGGACTCCCCTAGTAACATTTTCCTAATTCGGATCTCTTTTGTTGGGGTGGGAGGTAGGGTAGGGGAGCTATCACTTGCATCAAATTGTATTCGTCTACTTAATAGTGTAGAATTAAGGCTTGCCCTGAAAACCAGTGGCCTGCATTGTTTGCTGGATATTATTTCCTCCTGCTCGTTCGCCATATCGATCGGTGCAGCAGCTATGATCTTACACTGTTACTTTCTGGCCAATCTATTTCACACTCCTGCCCTGCCTGCCACTCCTTCCCGTCTCAGCATGTGCACTATCGACCAAGGGCCACAAGTTGACGAGATACTGTGTAGCAGTGACACGGACCTCGATAATAGTGGTGCAATTTTCTAAATCAAGATGCCGCATGGGTCGCTGTTCCCGACCGAGCCTCTCCTTATGTTAAATTCCCGATTTTATTAAAATATCCTTGCCACTCTGCTTAACATTCGCTCTTTGGCTTGTCGCTTGGGTTTTTGAGTTGGTCGGTTGGCCAGACGGTCGGCTGGCCTTCCGGTCGGCCATTTAGTCGGCCTGCAAAACTGCTGATGCTGATGTTGTTATTGTGCTGCTGGCGTTCGTGCTACTCTGCACCAAACACTGGTCGTGTTGTTATGCCAAACATTACTGCTGCTGCTGTCGCCATTGCTGGGCTGGGGGTGGGGGAGTAAAGCACTTGCTCTCAGGCTAGAAGCTGCCAGTTTATTAACTCTCCCTGGAGCAGTTAGTTGTATTAATAAACACTATCGTTTAGACACCCTATTAATACATTCACTTGAGGCCGTGTCAATTTGCTTTAATATTTTCTATCATTGATTTGTAAGACGAGTGATCACTTAGGAACGCTAGATATGATCAGTGACTGATTATCTACCATTTGCCGTCCCTAGGTTTCCTCTGATCTTTACATGTTTGGAGTCTAATTTGAAAAACAAAATGGTATTTGTAATATTTTAGTTATGTAAAAATATATATCCATAAATACAGAAAGATCATTTAAAATACTTGTGTGTATACTCAATTCAACAATTTTTTGCTCTTGGCCCAACCTTTTTCTCGATCCCTAGGCTTGAGCCCACTCAACTTAACAGATAATCTTTAGGTACAGTGAACAATTTGTGTTCTTGCACCAGAGTTAGCAAAACTTGGTAAATATTTTTTTATCTGTTTGGGAATCATCAATAGCCTTCTCTCGAAACAAAGCATTTATTTAGTGACTTTGTTTACTAAGCCTACTCTAGCCCAAGGCCACAAGTAAGGGGCGTCCTTTGAGGATGGAACTCACTACAGAACAATTAGCATAGGGAGGGGTAATTCATAATCATTGAATTGTACTGGATTTACCACCTTTGTAGTTTTTAATTCATTCATTCTTTATTTTAAATGAATTGCTAAACATTCTAATGCCTGCCCCTTGGGCTTTTTGTTCAATAATGATAGTAATCCTCCACCCCCTAGGCCTCTATATAGGAATATTAGCTCAATTTGGTGCTGAGCCATAATAGAAGGCTGGAACTCACTCCACTATCAATGGCCAATGAGATGAATGTGCTAATGATAGTGCCATGGAAGGTATTTATACAAGTATAAATCCAGATGTGGACATTAGTACAACACTGTGATTTAGGATGGGAGGGAAAAATACCCAAACCTGATCTGAATACAGTCTGTATAAACAGACCACTTTCTTTAGAATTCGAGGTCTAATGCGTTTTTTCTGTTCAATTGATTTAACAAAGAATTTTTTATTTCTTTGGGGTTTGGGGCTTGAATTTGACTTTGCCATATTGCCCCCAACACTTTTTTTCTTCTTTCAAACCAATTCCCTGTGCTACTTTCGATTTTGTACCCTCTGTCTGTTTTTTCGGATATTTCTCAGATCTACACCGATAATGAATTCAGAATTTACAGGGATATTTTTCTCACAACTTTTTACATCCAAGGATTTTATAAAGATTTTTGCAAATTCTTTGCCACTTTTTAAAAAGTTTAAATGGTTTCAGATTCAGGCTCCATTGCTATTGTCTTCATTTCTATCTCTAGAGACCTATTCAGTGTTTCTGTTGCAATGGTGAGGTATTATGGGACTGGGGGTGCTAGCTTGATGCCTTACATGGACTGCCTCACAGTGCTAAAGCACTCCAATTACCTTTCTATTTACCCATATGTAGTGGAAAAAATTGATTCATGCCATTTCCAAAAGAATCAGTACAAAGTGAATACAGAATATCTCAGATAAGCTGGAGTTTGAACCTGGTTTGCCTATTCCATTTTCTGTGTTAACTGTTAGGCCACCCTCTCCTCCTTCATTTCACTTCTACGTTAATTTCCCAGCAATATTTACATTAATAATAACATGCATTTTAGTTTCTTCTTTGATCTGGAGTCGGTTTTATTTCTCATTGGTGAGTCTGTTGGGCTGGGTGGCACCGATCTGGCCTTATTTAGATTAGGGCTCAACTTATGGCCTTCACAACAGGTTTTGGCTAACAACCTCCTCTTCTAATAAGTGCTGCAAAATCCATTCAGGGAAATGAGAATTATTCCTGGGAGAATTGGAAATACAGTCAAAAGGATCTTTTCAACCATTTTCTTTTGATTCTGTGACCATGGAACCGAATAGAATCTTCCCAACTTTGTCTTGTTGATTGCTCCCTCCCCCATTCACGATCATCATCTTCTTACCTATGTCATTTACTTGCCGCTCAACTGCACTCTTGTGCTAACAGCTGGATTTGGCCCTACTTAGATGTATTCCAATCTTTCCGTGCGTATACAAAGCGGTGAATTAACTCCCCGGGAGAATAAAGTGGTGTTCGCAAAATATTCCCTTGCTCTCTCTCGATCTCAATTAGTCGAGAGTTCAAAGCCCATTTATATCAATGAAATGGTGGCGGAAATTTTCCTCCTCGCAATCTAATTTCTTGTAAAACTTTGGAACCCCCAGAGACCGTGTGCAACACAAGTTGCTTCGAAATGAGCCAAGCGCAGTTATCGTTGGACACGCTTATTCATTGTCAGGGTTATTGATTCTTCGTCTGTCTACAAATGCCTGGACGATCACAAAATTGCCCGCAGTAATGTTGCCATTTTTGATTCGATTTTGAAAGTAGACGAGCAAAAGACTTTGTGTTTCTTCTCACTCGGGATTTCTCTCAGTTCTATTTACTTACTAGTTATTTACTAGTTATTACTAGTGAAAAAAACTTCAGTTGGAATTTCTAAGAAAAGTAACAACTGGTTTTAGTGAAAGAGTCCATTGTTTCAAATGGTGGGTAGGAGATATTTTTATTATCAAAATTGTTACTTTCACGTAGAACAGTCCATCTTTGCAGGCAGTTAAAACAAGAAAAAATCACTCGGTTCATTATATAAGTAGATAGCCTATTTCTTTGCCTACATTTTCTTTCTTTTCTTACTATATCTGGCTATACCATTCAGAACCATCCATGGTCTATTTTTTACTAGAATTTTCTTTCATCTTAATTTCTGTTGCTCTTCATCCCAACTGCTCAGACCATCAGTCTACGGCTGTGACTTGAGGGCTGATTGGAAATGATAAATAACTTCTTTGTCAGACTTGAACTCACTTCCCTATTACCTGAGAAAACATGCTTATATATGATTGTTCTCTCTATTGAGCCACTAGATTTCTTATCAATGGCCCAAGATCAAATCTAACCTCTAAGCTTCATTTTTTGTTGTTTTTTGTGGGTTTTTTTTGGACAAGATGTTCTCGTAGGAGTAATGTTATCCTGATGTTTTTTTTTTCAAATGAAGCATTGTTAACCATTATTAATACTTGACAAGTATTTTTTCTTTCTTCTTTAACTGTAAAGCAATTAAGAGTTAGAAATCTACCTTAGTTCAAAACCAGACTATTAACTTTGGTGGGAAAATGTGCAACAAACTCCTAAACAAGCCATTATTTATATATATATATATATATATATATATATATATATATATATAATCCGATGATGAAGTAAATAATGAGACCCTACCCATCCATCAGGAAACAGCTATCACATCTGAGCTCTGAGAAGACCTCCTCACCCATTACAACCCATGTGCTGAGGATGGCTAGTGGCCGAAACTAGTATTTGAGAATCGCACATATTAAACCAAAAATGATAAAATGAATCCTTCCACGGAAACACTTCTTTTCTGTAGTGGACTCACCTGTTCTGTTATGTCTCTTAAACATAAGGGTACAATATAATTGCATTCTTTAGCTTAGACATAAGAAATGATAGAAAAGAATTGCATGGATAATCAAGTCTTTTATATGCAAAGTAATTTCATCTCTCTCAGCTCTGTACATAATAAACCTTTCATTTTTGTTATTGGCTTCCATATATACATCGGGTAAAACCTTTTCCACCATAGAAAGTAATATTTTCTATAGGCATGATGACACATTGAATGAAAAAGGTAATATGATCCAGTTATTGGCAATGTTCATCCTTGCGGACTTATTTATTGTGGATTTGTCTTGACCAATAACATCTGTTCAAAGTGTAAAGTTTATTGTTTATTCCTACCAGTGTTGGCTGGCTTATGTTTGTGTGTTAGGGGAGGGTGGCTGAATACCCAATATCCTCAACTCAGCTATTTTCCTTCAAGAAATTATTTCTTTCCTATTTGCCTGACCAGTCAGCAATTATTTCCCTCCATTTTATTTATATATATATATATATATATGTGTGTGTGTGTGTGTGCATATACATACACACATGGACACTCGTGTATCTTCATATGTTGTGTGTGTATGTGTATATCTTCAGCTGAGGAACCCAAAAGGGCTGAGACATAATCATGTTTTTATTGTAAATCCATTATTTCATCCTATTTAAAGCTCTACACTAACTAAATGCTTTTGTATTGAGCACTTTTATGAAATAAACCCATCACACATTGTATATTAAATTTCAGATTTGTGCTGTGCTGAGTGTGTGTGTGTATATATATATATATATATATATATATATATATATGTTTGTGTGTTTGTTCATATATAGAGAGAGATGTGTATATATATATATATATATACACACACACACACACACACATATATTTTGACTTGTTCACTCCACTCTCAGCATATTTTTTGTGCTGTGTTTCTCAGGAATTCTGGGTTCCATCATAAATAATTCTGTGAAATGAAGAATTTTCATCTTCGTTTTTTTTTCTGATTCATTTATCTTTTCTGTTTCGGCCTTTCTCATTTTTTCTTTCACTTTTCTTTTTCTCATTTTCCGTTCAAAATGTCTGCCATTTCCTTCTTGTCTTTGAAATCCTGCAAAGAAAGATCAAATAAATCTTTCTCTTTCCAACCAACAAATCTCTCTCTTATTTATTTTTCTGTTGTAAGTCATGGGTGACAGCTAATTCCATCAACAACATCCTGATGGTTGGTGTTTTGGATAAACAAATGCTCACTTCTGGTGTTCTTAGCTGATTCATGTCAATCTCATCTTGTATTCACTCTTTAAATGTTTTTTGCTTTATTTACTTTGACTTTCCTTGGTTAAGCCAGAGTGAAACATAACTTTCATAAGATTGTTGTTTGCTTATAGTTCTCTCTCTTTTCATCATCATCGTCAGTCTTCTAACGTCCGTCGTTGGACATAGACCTTCCCCAGGATTTGCCACACTTCTCTATCATGGGCATCGCAGAACCAGTACTTCCTGAACTTGTCTAGCTCGTCTCGCCATCTAATATTTTGCCAGCCTCGGTTGCGCATGTGATCTAGGGGGATCCATGTCGTGAGTCATGATGTCCATAGGTTGTCTGCCATTACTCGTATCTATACTTATAGACCGAACATGTGTACATTTCTATAAATGGACTTGTATGTATATACCTATATTTACCATGAGGGTGCATCAATAAGTATGCAGGTTATTAGTGAGATTGATGTCTGAAATTATAACCAATGTACAGATCATGTGATTAATATTAACCACCATATCAGTAAGGAAAGAGATTATGTTGGAAAACAATTACTGTATTTTTTGGACTATAAGGCATGGTTTACCAAGGGTTTTTAGAGGACTACCTCTCACTGCAACTCATCCAAGCTATATAACTGTCTATATCAAACTTCGATTGACGGACCCCTCATCATAATACCAGTGCATTGGATTTAGTGTAATGTTTGCATAATTTTTTAATTAAATGTTCATCTTATAAACTGGCATATACAATATTTGTGGTGTGAAATACTTTTTTTTTCATCATCATCAGACTTTGCCACAGACTTATTGGTGTATATATATATATATATATATATGAATGTAGACGCACATACCCACACTTATATGTACTCCCCTAATAGTGTCCATTACATTTCTCACTGTTTTTCTCATCTCTTCTTGCCTGTTTATAAATAGACATTTTCTGTGTATATATTATCTACTTTGTTGATATCTTTCTGTAGAAAGTCACATTAGGAAGGTTTTATAAACATCATCCAAGATTGGCAGAAGTTGATGTATGCAGAAACAGCTGTAAAAATATACAAAGTCACCATTCTGAAACTCACAAATTAATCCTGTTAGCCCTCCTCCCGAATCATGTGAATGTACACACGCAAATAGAAGATGAGAATGAAGAAGCAGAACTGAGTGATGAAGCTATTCATGTATGTGTATATATCTGTGTAAAATATAGATATTTTTATGTAAGCCCAGATATGATTTGTGTTCGTGCATGTGCCCATATATATATATATATATATATATATATAATTCATATATATGTACATGTCAGTGGAAAACACAATTGTGCTTATGAATGCACAAGTAGGATTTCCTCTGTGTATGTGAGCACACACACACTCATATATATGCGTATGAATGTAATTGGTTTAAATGCATTATCTGAAAAGTAACATTAAACATCTGTGCCAGAACTTCAAAGTAATTTTATTTATTTGACTTTTTGTTCCAACGGTGTGTATATTCCATTATGTGAGTAGCTTTTGTGAACCACCATTTTATCTGGTGCAACACCCTCTTCCTCTCTCCTTGTCCAATAATCATTCACTGTCTACATTTAAAACAGAGTACAATATATTTGAAAGATGGATGCTGCAAAATCTATGTATGGAAATGGATGTTTACATTGTGTATAAGTTGATTTATTCTTCATTGTTGTTATTTCTGCTGAGACTTGCTGGTTGATTGTATAGCTCAAACATTTTGCTAATGATCATTTATGACTGTGAGGGAGAGAAAGAGAAAGATGAGTAACCAGTTAATGCTGTGGTTCTTAACCTGGGGTCCTAGCGTCTTCAAATGGTGTGCACAGCACTTTTGTAGGTGCGAGAAGAGGATGGCAAACAAATTTTTTCGTTTTATTACAATGTTAACTGAGGAAAAATATCAGCCAGCACATTAAATGGTTTTATTAGTATTATCTTGATACAGACTACTAATTTTGACACCTGATAAGTTATAACATTTTGTTGTTTACTCTTTTTAATATCAACTGCCAATTCTGACTTTTACAAAATTAGTATTTTAGCTCTAAGATTGAGGGATTAGAACCTTGGGAAAGGTCAAGAACCAACAAGTTAGTATATATCTCAGCTAGCAGTTGACTCTATTTATATAATACAATCCTTTCATTATCATATTATTTTGAAGACTTGCTGTCACTTGATCTTCAGTGAGAGTCTCTACAGTTAGTTTGAAAATTTGTAAAATGAAGAAAGCTGTGAAAGATGCTGTAGTATCGCTGTTATTTCTGCTGATGCTTGCGGGTTGATTGTATAGCTCCCATATTTTGCTAAAACTTGAAATCCGTTAGTGGGTGTGAGAGAGAGAGAGAGTGTGTGATGGATTGGTGACCAGTTTGTGTATAGCTTCTTGGCTAGCAGCTGACACTTTGTTTGTGTAAGACATTCCTTTCATGTCCAATCTGTTCAAGTAGTTCCCACACCTAAAATGGGAGTTGAGTTTTGTGTTCATAAACATCATTTGCTTGAAATGGGAGGAAATCTAGAAGCTGTTGAAAATTGTTTTGCTTCTCCTTTTAGAGACCATCCAGTGGTGTCATCAGAATTGATATTCTTGGGATGTTTGACATTTTAAATGAAGTGTGGATGTTTTTCTTTGCTTTTGAACAGACCCTAATTTACCCTTTATTTTTATAAAGAATGAATTATAAACTCTGTTTCTTTCTTTCTCTTTTTAGGCTTCAGATACCGAATCTGACCTGTTTACTCTAAACCCCAAAAGTAAGTTGATTTTTTATTTACATTTTCTACTCTTTTGTGAATTTTTTGTTTTTATCTTGAAAATTTGAGAACTTCTGTTCTTGGATTTTTGAAACTGGGAGAAGAATGTGTTTATTGTTCTTTAGGTGGAGTTAATTTCTTTCCAAGATAAATTGCCCAAACTCTCGGTGCTTCTAAAGAGTGTGGGGGCTGTGGGATTGATATCTAACTTAGACTGGGGATAGATTTTATGTTTTATCCAGACTTCCTTTGCTTATTGTTTTATTAATGTTCTTTAACAATTAGAAGGATTTACTTTCCCTACTTAAATGTGATGACTGAAACCCTTTTAACAGGATATTGAAGGAATATGATAAGATTCAATCACGTTTCTGTACTGATATGTTCAGCTTGTTTCAAGTTTTTTTCAATATAGTTGTATGGGACAACAAAAGATAAGTCTTGTTCTCTATAGTTTCCTGTTAGCTGGAGACTTCTCTAAATTCCTGTAAACTCCTCTTTGAGCATAAGGCTAGATTGCAGTTTCAGTAATGAGTGGGTTTTATGGGGATTTAACTGCTAGCCCCATGCCAAAGATGGAATGCTTTATTGGGCTGAAGGGCTCCGATGGCCCTGCTCTTTTACCCATTGGGAGAAGTGATGGATTCATGCCTTGTTCGAATACACTAGTGCAAAATATATAAGCGAAGAATATAAGCTGCCTCGGCTGAGATTCAAATTTACGCTGCCAATTCTGCTTTCCGCATTCTGCACCTCCGAACTGATGACTTTGACGTTTATACTCAATATACATCTGAAAAAATAATAGTTTTGTTATAGAATTGGAAGAATCCTCAGTTTGCAGCTGTCCGTTTTGTGGCCAGAGGATATCACAAAATATTTTTTGCTTCTCCAATGCCTACCTCTGTAGAAACGGCCTTCAGAGTCTTTTTTTTCCTCTCTTGATGTGCTACCATTTGGCTCTGAGACAAACTCATTCTATTTTGAAATAGATTTACAAAATTCTCAAGGTTGTCAGAATTGGCTGCCTGCCATCAGGCAGTCTTTACAAGGAAAATACATTAGTGTTTTTGGAGTTTGAAAATTCCTGTCTTGGGAGAATCAATATTCTTATAAGCTACCAACCATGCTAGTACGGCAAGGATCAATTTTGTACATCCTTCCTTGTTGGTCCGCAGATGACAACAAAATTATAAGAGCCAATTTGATGCTGCTTGGTGGTGATTTCTTGCTCCTTATCTCTCTTAAATTGGCTGGTTTCTTCTGATTTGCTTTTATTTATATCATCTAGTCAATATGAAATAGGTGTGAGTGGCACAACAGTTAACGGCATACAGGGTAGAATTAGCAAGCAGAGTTCAAACGCTTGTTGAGACTGTTAGCATTCCACCCTCATCTATGGGTTAAATAGTTGGATGGACTGGGCTCTTTAGCCTTGGGAAGCAACCAATCTAGGAAAAAAATCTTATTTTCTTAACCATGTATCAAGCCACAATGAATCACTCCAATATCTTTTTCGAGAACAATCATAGCAATGCACAGTTTGAAGCTGTGAAGAGCCATGATTGCCCACGTTTTGAGGAAATATGGCACGTAAAGAGAAAGAGAGTTAATATGAATCTGTGATGATGGATTAATCTGAGGTATTATGAATGCAAATGGTTGAATAGATACTTATTTGAATGGACCATTGCTCTAATTCGAAATCAGCTTTGCATCTTGTTAATATTTTATATATGATATACAGTCCTCTTTTCTGCTACTAAACCATATGGATTAGTGTTCAAGTTGTGAAATTGGACGTGGTACATTCATTCAGTTCATTCAAACAGTGCAATATACATTACGTAGAAATTATTCTTTTGACCACTCAGGCCTCATCCAATCATACAAGGTTGGCTGCCTTGCATTTCTGGTGCAGTCCTCTTTTAAAATGGCAACATGGTCCGGTCAGTTGTGCACTCAGGCTTTATATAGAATGGTCAGTGACTTTTAACTATCAACTGCCCATCAAGTGAAACCTTTGATGTTCGCTCAATTGAAATCAAAAGGTTCTATAAGCCACATAGAGATTGTTCAAATAGAGAAAAGCAAATTGAATCTTCCCATTGGCCCTTCCCTTTCTCCTCCTTCCTGATTGGTTGGGAAATTATTTGTTTGCTTTCTACTTGCAACTTTGCCGTAGCAATTTGAAGGAACGGACGAACAAAGCAATTATATTTTGACTTCCTGTCCATTTGGTTTATGGGTAATAATCTTGATGCGTTGTCGAGCCTGAATGATAACAGAAATTAATGCTGAGCCGACAATTTTGAATTTTTTAAATTTGTTTCCACAGTATTTTTGTTTCATTGATCTTGTTCTTGTCAGTTGTGAGGAGGAAAAATAGCAGAAATGATCATATATATGATTAGAGAGGTATCTGTCACATTTATAGTATCAGTAGCAACTGTCGGTCTCTCCCCATTCCTACTCTCCTGTTGAACTTCCTACTTTTTGTCTCTTTTCCCTTTCTGCCTTCTCATTGAGCTACCTAACTTTCTTTCGTACTTTTTCACTAAACTAATTTTTCCCCTCTCTTATTACCATTTTATTTAAGTACCTAACTTCATTCCCCCCATCCTACCTTCTTTATTTTCTCACTTCTCCCTTAACACTCACTTATTAAACAACCTGCTTTTCTTTTCTGCCCTCTCCCTTTCTACTCTCTTATTGAATCGCCCGATTTTCTTTTCTCCCCGCTCCCTTCCTACCTTTTTACTGAGAGATGCAATTTTAGAGGCTCTTTAAGTCATTGTCATCAAATAATCAATGAGCTGCCAAGCAGAGCTTTGTTGCTCATGACAGATATAATCTGTTCTTTCACCTCGTTAGATCCTACCTAATTAGTTATTAGTTGTCATTGTATTATAGTCATCCATTTCTAGTTGAAGCAAATTGGTTCTTTATAATTAGGCAGGCACCTGACAGCACCTTACTTGATTCTCCAACGACAACCAGAATAGATATTTATCTATACACCTAAGTAATTGAATTGCTTCGTCTATTTCTGCTGCCTCCTACAATTGTGTCACTTCCGAGTCGATTTGTACTCCAGATGAATTATTGAAAGTGTCAACTTATTAATATTTCATAGTTTTTTCCATGCAAGACACCATTTTAAGAGTCGGAAGAACGTTTTTTTTATTTTTTATTTCTCTAATTGAGTAAAAGAGAAAAGAAGGAAAAATAGAAATTCTATTAACTTGATTTTTTTCTTTTTCTTTCTTTTCTTAACATCTTTTTTATCGATTTGTCAGATTAACCTGACAACCAACTGACGAGGGGAAAAAGATGAATGGTGTGAATTTGTTTCCAAAGAAAACATTGTGTAAAAATTTCTGTCTATCAAGTTTCTTTGTGTAACATTAATTTTTTTTCTTCACGTCTCTTTATTTGCTTAAATTGATTATACAAGTGCAAATGAGAAGTCTTGATAATGCGAGGTTTTTAATCAGAATACGATGCTGTGGAAGACTTGAATTATGTGCCCTTGCACATCTTATAAATACCTAATTACTACAAGTAATTAATTTTATAATACTTTTTGCTTTCATGATTTCTTTTCCATTTTTATCGTCAGAATTTGATTGTGAAAGTAATTTTAACCAAAGGTTTTGGATGTCGTTACAAATATCAAGTTCAGGGTTAATATATGACATATCGATCAGCCGCTGGTGAAATGTTCAATTGTCACTTTCCGATACTTTCTGGAATCTGTTATTGTAAACTAGTAAAATACATGTTGCTTTGCTAAGGGTGGAAATTTAAAGCACTGTAGTATTAGAAAAAAGACTCATTGGAGTTACATGGTGGGACCATCTCCAACACTCAACTATATCTTCTGTTCACCAACTCTCAAAACTGAGTTCAATTCCACCTCATTTTACTTTCTTGCCTTTTTTTTTTCCTTGACGACCAAATTCTGCTGTTCTTCTTTGATGAATATCTGTATTTCACCCTCCTAACATTTTGTGTACCCCAACCCTGCTGTGATCTCCCCTACAGAAACTCTCCTTTACCCCAACTTCTTTCAATGAAAAAAAAAAAAAAAATTTGTAAGTGTGACAGACGCGTTGCTTATAATAATATAGAAGATTAACTACTTTTCTAATTGTAGTGTTTGAGAAATAAAAAATGTATTTTTTCTCTTTCCGAACTGGAAAATTGCTTCCTACTCAGCTCCGTCTTATCAGTAACCACATCATTTCCATTCCTGAACGATTTATAAGCCGTCAGAATTTCATCTGATCTGATATCTTTTCACTTCTTCTCCCGCATCTAGAGATATAACAGCAGATGTTAGCATGGCTTTTTTACTTACTACTTATAAGCAACAGCCCCCACCCCACAAAGCTGTACCAACTACCCACCCGCCCATGTTCACACCAGGCACAAATCCACACTTGAAAAACAACTTTGTGCTTGATTCTTATGAAGAGCTTAAAGATCTACTGTCCGAGTCACATGAATGAGCCTGGGAGAGGGGGTTGGCACGGCACGGTACTAGCTACTTATCTTCGAATAAGAACAAGGCGAGCTTCACCGTCAGTTATGGTACTGGATGTCCCACTGTTGTCTCTACAATGCTTTTTCTTTCTTCAGATGTTATTTACTCGGTGATCTGCTGTGCTTACAACTCGTAGAATTAGCCTGCTGTTAGGAATCCCGCTCTGGTACTCGAGAAGCCGTTGGCAGGAGGCATGTGGCCCATCTCAGACATTTGTACGTTCTTGCTGTGTTCATTCTGAGAGTAATTCATGCTGGATTTAATTACTTCTTTGTCTCTCAATTGGGAGGTGCAAATGTCGGTGTGAAGTGTCATGCATAGGTGCCTCCTGAACTCAGCTGTTGCCGTATCTCCAGCCGATAAGTCATCAAGTCAAGTATCTTAGACAGAAGGCTTATTCAGCTGCCTTTCTCTCTCTTTCCTTCTCCCTGCCTCTTCTCTCTCTTTCCTTCTCCCTGCCTCTTCTCTCTTTCCTTCTCCCTGCCTCTTCTCTCTTTCCTTCTCCCTGCTTCTTCTCTCTCTTTCCTTCTCCCTGCCTCTTCTCTCTCTTTCCTTCTCCCTGCCTCTTCTCTCTCTTTCCTTCTCCCTGCCTCTTCTCTCTCTTTCCTTCTCCCTGCCTCTTCTCTCTCTTTCCTTCTCCCTGCCTCTTCTCTCTCTTTCCTTCTCCCTGCCTCTTCTCTCTCTTTCCTTCTCCCTGCCTCTTCTCTCTCTTTCCTTCTCCCTGCCTCTTCTCTCTCTTTCCTTCTCCCTGCCTCTTCTCTCTCTTTCCTTCTCCCTGCCTCTTCTCTCTCTTTCCTTCTCCCTGCCTCTTCTCTCTCTTTCCTTCTCCCTGCCTCTTCTCTCTCTTTCCTTCTCCCTGCCTCTTCTCTCTCTTTCCTTCTCCCTGCCTCTTCTCTCTCTTTCCTTCTCCCTGCCTCTTCTCTCTCTTTCCTTCTCCCTGCCTCTTCTCTCTCTTTCCTTCTCCCTGCCTCTTCTCTCTCTTTCCTTCTCCCTGCCTCTTCTCTCTCTTTCCTTCTCCCTGCCTCTTCTCTCTCTTTCCTTCTCCCTGCCTCTTCTCTCTCTTTCCTTCTCCCTGCTTCTTCTCTCTCTTTCCTTCTCCCTGCCTCTTCTCTCTTTCCTTCTCCCTGCTTCTTCTCTCTCTTTCCTTCTCCCTGCCTCTTCTCTCTCTTTCCTTCTCCCTGCCTCTTCTCTCTCTTTCCTTCTCCCTGCCTCTTCTCTCTCTTTCCTTCTCCCTGCCTCTTCTCTCTCTTTCCTTCTCCCTGCCTCTTCTCTCTCTTTCCTTCTCCCTGCCTCTTCTCTCTCTTTCCTTCTCCCTGCCTCTTCTCTCTCTTTCCTTCTCCCTGCCTCTTCTCTCTCTTTCCTTCTCCCTGCCTCTTCTCTCTCTTTCCTTCTCCCTGCCTCTTCTCTCTCTTTCCTTCTCCCTGCCTCTTCTCTCTCTTTCCTTCTCCCTGCCTCTTCTCTCTCTTTCCTTCTCCCTGCCTCTTCTCTCTCTTTCCTTCTCCCTGCCTCTTCTCCTTTTCTTTCCCTCCCCCTGCCTCTTCTCCCTCTCTTTTCCTCTCCCTGCCTCTTCTCCCTCTCTTTTCCTCTCCCTGCCTCTTCTCTCATCTTACTTCAATACACCACATGTCTGGAGCTCTGGTGACCAAATTTTCTATTGTCACAAATGGAACCCTGGAGCATGTTTTTTGCATATTTATTTTTGATAATTCCAAAATTTTAAAAGTTTTAAAAGAGGAGTTTTTTACAAAGTTAAACTGGACCCTTATTTTGTGTCTGTCATGTTAACTAAGCCAAATCTATAGCATTTTTTGTTTAACCATATAAAGTAAGCATCTAGCTGAAAATAATGCTCTTTCCTGACTCATGAAATTTATTTAGAAGTACCATTTTTTTTTGTCTTAGAATATAACCCGTTATGCTCTTCAGGTTTTGATGATAGATACTGTATCACCTCTGTTGACCCGAAGAAGAAGCAGGGCAGAATTTGGTAACGGCACTAATGTCTGCTTTCGCTAAAACCAAGTGTTACTTCATCGCAACTTGGCTTGTTTACAGAACATGAGCACACAGAAATTAACTTGGTCGGCAATAATAGATCATGTTTGGCATTACCGTTATGTTAGACTACAAAAACAAACCATACTGCTGGCATAATTTCCGTTCTAGGTTTTCTTGTATGCTATCTTCTTTAAAGGAGTGTACAGGGTGGTGTAACAGTTATCAGCACAAAAAATAGTGTCGGTGAAGTGAGTTCAAATTTTGGCTGAGGCTGTTAATGTTAATAGTAATGCCTTTGGGAGAGGCATAAATCCAATTCTCTTTTCAGCTGAGGGGTAAATAGCAGGATAGTTTGAGCGTTATAGCCCTTTAAAGCTGTCTATCTTAGGCATCAGGCTAGTGACACCATCCTGTAAAACCCACTTATGACTGTCAGATCAGTTTGGTCATATGCTTCACGAAGGAGTTTACACGAATAAACATTCTCTTCAAAAGATCTACAAGACTAGATTCCCTATGCCATACCTTTTCCCTTTTTTATACTCCCAACATTTTTTTCTTCTCTTTATTTTCCGGCTGTTGTGTACATATATATATTTTTTTTATGATCAGTAATTACTAAGGTGTCAAGTCTGCATAGACTAATAACATCCATCGGTTGGAGTCTATGAGAGAAATGTTCCACGTTGGGGTGCCTCTGGCGGATAATGTATTTATTTTCTGGTTAAGAAGTGTGGAACTCATCAGCTAAACGTCAGCTGCAATAACAAACAACTACGGCTCGAGAAGAATCACACATGCATGTTAACTAACAGGTGCACCGAACTCGGGTTGCCAATCTCACTTGCTCACTCTTGAATCTGCCCCACCCTCTTCGGTTTATGCCTTGCCTTCACTATAACCAAATGGGAAAAAGAACACGAGAAAGAAAGAAAAAGAAGTACCTACATTTTTGCAGGCTGCCCTAACAGACTTAATGATATCAGTATGAGGATTTTCTGCTTTCAGCTAAAGAATAACTTTCATCTCTCTATCTCGTCTCCTCTTGGTGCGGGCAGAAAAAAAGAAAGATATTTTTCTTTGAAGATCCAGCACAATTTTATTGACTCCAAATTGCGGGGATAGCAAATAGTTAATGGGGAAATACATTGCTATAAATGTGCTTGGTGTGTGAGCCAGAATATATGTATATTACTTGGACATAAACTGATAAGCAGTGGCTTGCATGTATCATATGATATATATATATATATATATATAAAATCTGTGCCAAGCTGCACACTCATATGCACAAAATGATAGATTCACCAACCAATAGAAGTGTGTTTATCAACTAAGAGTATCATTACATGCATTTTATTATTACTTTTGATTAGTTTCTTCATCTCCATATGGCTTTTTATCACAATCCTTTTAGCTGAGCCATTCTTTGACTGTAGAATTAAGAATCGATAGAAGTAATAAAGACTCCTCCACATTAGCCCCATAGTCTTGCGATTGAAAGTGCAGGGTCAGTTTTAACATGGAAGATGCCAAATGAAAAATCCTTGGCAAAACAGATCAGACAAGCGTGAACATCAATTTAAAAGATAGACGTCTCCTTTGATGTAAGCTTAACAAGAATTATGAGCTTCTCTTTTACATTGTCCATTACAAATGCTTAATTAAATAAATATCCTTCAAGTCAGGAAGGCATTAGGAAAAAGTCTATCAAGTCAAGAGTGTAGACTGATAAATGGGAATCATTAAAGTAGAAAGGTAGAAATATAAGCCCCGTACTTTTCTCTTTCAAATGGAGAGAATAAAATTGACAAGCTGATGTCAGGGAAAAAGATTTGAATCCTCAGCTGCCAATAATCTTTGGCTGGTAAAAGAAATTATTTTCCGACAAAATGTACTTATGTGCCAGGGTTTTTTGACATATTTGTGCATTTATATAGAAACACACAAAATGAATGTATGTGTGTCTGTGTGTATGTATATATATATATATATATATATATATATATATATATGTACAAAAATCCAAGAAAAAAAAACAGTGTATCCTTGTTAGGATTCCCCCATTTAAAAATTTTTTTTTTTTCAATCATTCTTTCATTTTATCATTTTTTGGATTTGATGTGTGATTTTCATATACTAATTTTGGACGCTTGGATTGAACTCTTGGCTCTGATATGATAGCAGACCACCTGGTGAGTGGGAGAGTGGGTACAATCTGTATTACTGAGCATCTCATCATTCACCCTATCATCATTTTGTTTGTGTATGTGTGTGTATATATATATGTGTATGTGTGTGTATGTATATATATATATATATATATATATATATATATATATATATATATATGTGTGTGTGTGTATACTAGGATGGCTCAATAAGTCTGTAATCTGATACATATCAAGTTGAATTTTGATTTGAACTTTCTGCGGTATATGTAGTATAAATATGTATGTGCTCATAGACACATTTTTGCTGAAGTGAGGCCCATGATATTATTCACATAAAATCTGTGACTTGGTATCATCAGACTTACTGGATATCTTCTAGCAAGAACGTTTCATATTTTCCTTTCAATATCTTCTTTGTGTCTGACTGTTTCTAGTGTGCTTGTATTTTTTCCTTTGAACGCACAACTTTTTTGGTTGTGAGACAATCATCTGACAGAACAGACAAATTGTCTTTGTACTCAGCCTCGACACCAATTATTAAAAAAAAAACATGACAGATCGTGAATATTTCTGCCTGGCAGAATCACTAGTTGCCCTAAGATATCTGTCAGTTGCCTAAACAATAATTACCAATCATAATTTCCTTGCTAATTGACAAGCTAATTAAATCTGTGGCTGATAAAAGCAAAATACAGGCGGGAGAACGAAAATCCAGCTTATCACTGCTATTTCTTTTACACAAAAATAGAAGAGGAAAATTATCTTGCTCTCGGCTGTAATAATTTATAAATTGGGAATGGAGTCTTCCATCAAACGGCAGCCATTTTTTTCTGGAAGGATTTCAGTTTACTGTCGACTAATTTATGATTTCAAATGCTGAATTTGAGCCAGGAAACTTCTTTTTGTTATGTTATCAATTTCATGTACAACAGCAAAAGAACAGTATTGTTTACTGAAGATTTGTTAATGGCTTATTCATGAAATTCGGATTAAAAACATCTTTCATGAAATAAAATCAAAATCGCTGTAGGCTGGAATATGCTTGCTAGTTAATTGTACACACTCTTACTACTTCAATGCCCATACCTAAGACCTAATGCCAGACAAATTCAAGCTTAATAAATACCTTAGTTTCACTTGAATACATTGGAAGAAAATATACTTTTCATATTTTCCCATGATCAACAAATATGAAATGATTTTTCTCTTTTCTACTCTCATAAAATTTATCTACCATTTGTTTTTTTAATTTGTTTCCCTATTGTAATATGAGGCACAGTAAAAGAAAAAACTCTGATGTATGTAGAATAGTTGTATGCACTTGGCTTCATAGTTTTTTAGTATCACCTTCCACGAGCAGTTCGTAATTGTATAACTAATGGGTTATTCATCTTACTTTTTTTTCTAATCCAGGATTTGTTGAAAATAGGAAGAAGTTGGGGGGGGGGGTGAATAGAAAGAATTACAAGCTGTAATTGTTGGAACCCCCCCTCACACACTTTCTTTAAAAAGAATTTATCTTCTTGGGATGAGGAAGTGGCACCGTATGAGTAATTTTTTTGTCTATTCTTTAGTCTGTTGAAGTAATCAGTAGATAGGCCATAACCATGCGTCTCTGTTTGAGAAAGAATAGAAAAACCAGGGAGATGGGGGAAGCTACCTCTACACAATTGTCGATACCTCACTATGTAGTGCACAATAGGGAATATCTATTGATTGGAACGATAAACTAATCTCTACCTCATTATGTAAGCAGCTTCATCTTTTCTGAGATTAAGTTTTCAAAAGGATAGAGGAACACGTACCAAAAAAAAAATCCAATGATCTGATCTGCTCTGGAGTTCTTTGTTTTTTGTATATATCTTTATATATATATATATATATATATATATATATATATGTATTTTTACTATTATTTTGAAACCTTTCATTTTTCCTTATCAGGAGAAGAATATTGGAATTGGGGAAATTAGTGTCTTCTTTTGTTCTCCTTCACCTGACCCCCCCCCTCCAACTAGAAGCCGTAAATTCTGTTTGCATCTACAGCTGGTGCCATCATGGAGATATGATAACTCGGATATCAGTAAATGAGCCTACTGCCTTGGGTGATTCGATTAGTGTTTCTAGATAAGGCCCCTGACCAATATCCTTATTATCCTTCCCTCTCACTTTTCTTATCTCATAATACCTTCTTTGTTAAAAGATCTGAATCTTATGATCTATTGGTAGGCTTCTTGAAAACAATTAGTTTTTTTTTTTAAATTTTTTCTTCAGCTTTTGTTTCTTTTACTTCAAAAAAAAAAAGGCTTGTCACTTTCTTTGCCAAACACACGCCTTCTGGAATTCTTTATGGGGGGGTGTCTCTCAACTCAATCAGTGAGAAAAGAAAAGATTACAGTCCAATTACCCCAAATGCTATTCGAGACCCTGACAGCCTTATGGATGTTTCCGTTTTTCCTGATCTTATCAGATGATCCTTAGAAAATATGAAGCAATTAAATTTGCCGATTCCCTCTATCCCTTTCTTTGAACATTTCCCAGTCAGTCATAGAAATGGTCGACTGCATTGAAAGTTATTTAACATGTTTACCGCTACCTTCGATATTTTGACCCTTTATGAGTTACCATTAGAAAGTGCTCACCTTAGCCAACAAAGTTGGGTAATTGTTAGGGTGAGGTTTGCAAAATGTATTTTTTTCATGCACAGTATATTATCATATATTTCTTTTTCTATACGAACCTCATCCAAACAATTACCTAAAGTTGGAGAGGTATACATATTATCCTGAATCTGTCTTCCTGCATAACATCCGAAAGTTCTCAATGAATTTCAATATGATTTTGCTGAACGGTTGGTCGTAGGTTTAGGAAGGAGTGATCGAATTTTGGTTCAGGTCCAGGAATTCTTTTTGATTTAGTTAGTAAACGGCATTGGAAGAGAGTTTATGTGCACTTAAAGAGCTTTCTAGTTTTGATAAATAATACCGGATTTCTTAGAATTAGAATAATGAAGCTAGTGTCTCTTAAGCACTGTTTTTGGGGGGTTTTTTCTCCATAGTGCCATCTAATACATTCATGCTTCATTGTGAATCAGACTCAAATTGCATCTAAGGCAATGTGTAACATGCCACAAGATGCATGTGTCTCATGAGGCATTAAACCTGTAAACTACTTGTAAAAGAGTGCAATCTCTTGCTGTACATTCTATATGTAGAAGAGAAGCCTACATTTCTGTTTCCAAACTTATAAATATCAACAAAATATGTCCTCTCTTGTAAGTCTATTTTGAAGAAATCAAGAAGAAAAAAATTGGTTACAATTCACAAAAACTGAATATTTGTCATTATTTAAAAAAACAAGCCGTCACCAATGTATTTAGAATGAGCTGAAGGCCCAACCAGATACTTATCTTTTTTTCTTTTTTTCTGCCTTCATAATAATATGTCTTGATGATTTCCCTGAAGGATTAGGATGATAACACTGTCATTTTGTTTGTATCTCTGCTGATGTATTGTTCTCCTTTGAGGTTTGACTGTGGTGTAGGTTGAAGGAAGCAGGGCAGCTGTAGAATGTCTTAGGCAGGTCTCTAGCACCTCTTCCTCCCATCACTTGATCACCCTTTTTTTTTTTCATTTTTCTTTCATTTTTTTTTCATTTTTATCGATTGTGGTTTTTACTCACCAGAGTTCAAGTCTGCTTGAAAATATCAATCCAATTCTTGAGGGGTTGTTTTTTTTTTTTTTTCAATTATATTCTAGAATTCTCTTTTGTTTCATTTTTTTTTCTTTTTTTTTTTTTCGAAAGATTGATAGGTATCTCTTTAGTCTGCAGCAGATTTCGTATTATGTTACATCTCACTGGCACCAGCAATTATTTTTGTGTTGTTATATTCGTTGTTGAAATATCAACTCTCATTGTTTCTTTGTTCTTTCGTGTTCATAATGTACTTGTGCGGATAAATTGAGTTCGAGAAAAGGAAAGAATTTATCCAGGACTTGGTTTTCTCCTTGTTACTAACTGCATTTATACTGTAAGGGAATGTGGTATCTGGATGTATGTGTATCTTCCAAGGTGTATATAGGTTTTTGTCTGATAGAGGGATGCGTTTGTGTCAGTTTTAGGGGGATTCATATGTGTCTCTCTCTGTTGGGGGGGATGGAATGTATGTCTATTAAAGAATGTGCATATTCATCTGTCTGTAATTATGCTGCCATACTTATTCAGTCAATTAACATTGATATAAATAATTTTGATAAGAATATCCTTACCTCGCATGTAAAAATCACTAAAGACCATGTGTGTACCAGAACCAATTATCTAAAATTATCTTGGAAAAAAAAATTGATCTTTTATGTAAAATGAAAATTAAAAAATACCCGTGCAAGATTTGGGCATTGTTGGTCCAGAATGATTGAAGACACCCCAAAAAGCACAATTTTTTCAGATGGTATCCAGTTGTATACTCTTGCAAATCTTCAAGGCTGTAGCCCCTAAAATGTTACCAGGAGCAACTGGAAACACACACACTCACACACACACATAGATCAATAAAGAGAAAAGAATCTTTTACCCTCTTGGCTGGCTGGTTGGTTGGGCCATTAGTGGGGTTACAGTGATTTTGTTGAGTGAAACCAATTATGAACCAATCAGACAGATTTCAAATGAGGAGTTTCCATTTGAAACTAAAATTTTGAATCAAACTGAAATCTTGCCCCTCATCACTCACAGATGTCCTTCGCTTTGAGTTGCAATATATTTTATTTATTCATATTCAAGTTCTGTTACTCTGATAGAGATTTTACAAGAATGTAAATGCTCTGACCCTAATGGTCAAAATGTTTGAAATTTTTTGCTCTCCCAAGATATCAACCCTAAAACATGAAATTCTTCATGAAAATTTGTTTTGAAAGTACATTGATATATTTCTTCTCTTTTTTTTTTCCAGAAGATAGTGATCCTATAGCAGCAACTACAACTGCTACTAGCACGACCATAACGACCACCACTACTACAACGACTACATGTGACCTAAGCAGTAGTAGCAGTTGTAGCAATAACGGACCCCTCAGCAGCAACAGTCCAATCACCAGTGCAGTGACCAGCAACTCACCCACGCCGGTCACCACCCTCAGTGCGAACAACTTGCCCCCAATTGTTGCCCCGACCAGCACCACCACTGCCACGCCTGCTGTTGCCATCGTCCCCACTGTGGTCCCATCCCCAGCAAATTCAACCAACCTAGTGGTAGCGCCAACCATCACCCCGACTAACTCTCCCATTTGCAGTACGGTTGTTACCACACTCGTGGGCACCACTCCGACTCTCTCCCATAACAATAACAGCCAAAATACCACCAACACTACTAGTATCACCAACATCAGCAGCAGCAGTACTCTTAATAATAATAACAGTACTATTATAACTGCTACTACTACAACCACTACTAACAACATCAATTTAAGTAATACCATCAATAATATTAGTAACATCAATAATACAACTACTGTCAGTAATATCAGTAACAATATCAATAATAATAACAATAATATTAACAGTACCACTAATATTAACAACAATAATAATAATACCTACCCAACAGCATCTCTGCCATCACCTTACCCTCACCCCTGCCTCCCGTCTTCATCCCCTAACACACCTTTATTGCACACCACTCTCTCCCATTCGGCCCACTCCCACTCGACTCATCCACACTCAACTCTCTCACACTCAAACTCAACTAGTGTCCGCTCAAGCCCTGCGCTTGTCCACCCCAACGCCAATCTCGCCTATCCGATCCCTGCCTCCTCCAGTGTAGTGATCGGCAACTCTTCTCCCTCTCTACCTTTGTCGGTCAATGGGCCGAGGCCACCAACACCTCCGCCTCCGCCACCGCCTCCTCCGCTACCGCCCCCTCAGTCTGTCATCTTACCTCCCCCGCCGACAATAAAGAGCCCTTCGCCACAGCCTAAGACTGCTTCAATCCAGCCGCCTCTACCGCCAGTGCCAGCTATTGTTCGTGAGCCCCCAAAGCGAACGCCACCATCTCCTAGAGCTCCACCTCGGCGTGACGATCCTGTCCTTACGAAAGAGAAAGAACCTTTGCCATACAAGAGTTCAGTCGGGTGGACCAGGTGAGTTCTCTTTTATGTTGAAGGGCAAACATTTGCCTCATTTTTGACGTATGTACAAGAAAATATTGAGCCGTTTACTATAAACCAAAAACGTAACCCACTTAGGGTGATGATGCCTACCAAATTACTCTCTTTTAGACTTTACACTAATTCTGGCATCCTTTTAATTTTTCATAAGTCTGCAAAGTCCTCCTCCAGGATCAACATCAGCTGTCTCATTGTGTTCATTCCTCTCTGGCTTATGGTCAGAATCCTCTTTTTTAAACAGTGAAAAACGAGAAGTCACTGAGAGCCAAATCTGAACTGGAGATGGGTTGACAAACCTTGGTGATTCAATGTTCCTTCTAATAATGTAATGAATGACTTGGTCAATCATCTTGAATGTGAAAGTCAAGCAGTACTCAAGCTCAATTGATAATATCTCAGTTGTGACTGAGTAACCCTATCTGAGACTCTCTGTTCATACTTGCGCAGTTCGGTTTTCAAGTTACTTCAAAGGTGCACAATCGATATTCAAGATATCATAAATGACTGAATACTTACCACACTATATATATATGTATATGTATATTTTTGTGCCATTTTTTTTGGTCATGTTTATTTGAATTGCATTGGTTTTTCCGTGTTTTTGACCAAATGCTTTTTTTTTTTCTCTTTTAGTCCTAGTGCTCAGCAACTCTACTCAGCTGCGTTGCCGATACCACAACCGCAGAATCTCCACCTGTCATCGCTGAGCTCCTTACACAGTCACACGCCATCATTCTCCCATCATCCCTCAGCTCCGCCGCCCCCTCCTCCGCCGCCACCGCCGCCCCCTCCTCCTCCGCCACCTCCACTACATCCGCACCACTCTTCCGCTGGTCATCCGGGCCCCCACAGTATGTTTGCATCCCCTCTACCTCCTCCACCAAGTTTGACCTCCACTGCCTTGCAAGTCCCAGCCAACGTACAGAGCCATTTCACAGATTCTATGTCTTTCCAAGCAAGTAAGTCCTCGCCTTCAAGGCTTTTGATTTCCTCGTCTCTTCTTGTATTTTTGCTCGTTGTTGTCATTATCGTTGTCAATCACTTTGCATCAACAGATAGAACACTCGTCATTAACACTTAGCAATATTTGTTTCCAGTTTACGATTTAATGTCTCTTGGATGACTCCAAACCTTCTGAATTATAGTCCCTGTTCATGAATCAAACGAAGATAAGTTCAACCAGTGCTTTAACTACCCTGCTATTGTGAGTGATATGCACCTCGGCATCTATGAGATATTATTTGGAAGCTGAATGGAATCTTTTAAAAAATTGCAGATTTACTTTGAACATCCTCTTATCATTAATGGTCATGGAAAAAGTATCTGCGAACTAAGTTCAAGTTGTGGTTGATGTAATTTGTCACTTTGCACCAAAGTATTTGGGCATGGCATGAATCCATTTCCAAGTCCTCAGTATCGGTAAAATAGCTGGGCAGTGGGAGCCCTGTAAGGCAGTTAAGAGAAGGCCACAATAACAAAAAAAACCCCCAAAACAGGCTGCTTGGCTGTCACTTTGGCCATCCTGGCTCACCAATCTGCTGAGAAGAGCACCAATCCTAGACTAGACTGGTGTAAGTTGATCTCCACAACAAAACAATCTGCACAAATGGACATTAGAAGATTGTGTTTTACCAATCTTTCAAGTGAGAATCCCTCTCTGCCTTGAAAATCAGTATTCAAGGTCCTGGCTTTTACTTGAGCTTTGAACTCCAGGCATTAGTACCCGTAGCAAAATATGCGACTGTCCCAACTACTGAGTAGGCCTCTGAATGTTACTTTATTCTTTAGATGTATAAAGCATTTTATGTACTGATATAATCCTTTATAAGAGGAAGCTTTTGTTTTTATATGAAACGAATGTTGGTAAATGTTGATGATTTGCTATGTGAATATTTTTGTGTTGTGTTGTACTCTTTGTTATTGAATATTCCAAATAACCATTGTTTGTTGTTATTGCTGTTCTTGACATTCATGGGAAAGTGGTTCTCTGGTTCCTGTCTTGTGAAAAGAAAACATACGTCAGTTGGATTAAAATTATCTACATCAAAAAAAGGAAACAAATATTTTGCTGAAATGTAATAGTTATATCAATGGAGATACTAGTCTAGATAATTCATAGAATAATGACAATATTATGCTGAATATGATCTTGAATCCCTGATAGAAACAGTGTAAACCTAGAAGTACAACCGAGTCAAATGAACTGGACTTGTTATGGCATATGCCAACTATTCTCAACAGAGACTGAATGCCCCCTTTCAAGGCCCTGGCACATTTGAAGGGGACTGAAATAATAACAAATGTATTCCTGTACGACAGAGGGCCTCTGGAACCTGAGAACTCTCAAGGTGGCTGTCGCCAATACAAGGTTGAGAATGGCTGATATACGCTATGTTCTTGGAATATGCAGTCTTTACTGCCAATTTAATAAAAAATAGAATATTCAGTCATGTTAGAAGTAAATTGGATAGGCAGCTAGTCTTATGCTTCTATCTATATTCTTTTTCTTGCTTTGAGCAAGAGTTTCTCATTTCCAGATCTCAATTGCTAAGTTGCCCCCATAAGTCACACTAAGAGAAGCAGATTTTTGGAAAAGACTTGCACACCCTCATACACAAGTGATTAACACTGTCTCTACCCGAAGCAAGCACTGGATGTTCGTTATGTTCCCTGACAAAGGAAGACAAGAATTCCAATTGCACTTGGCTTATTATTGTCTTCCAAGTAAATTCAATTCCTTTCCAACTCTTTAAAAAAAGAAAAGAAGTAATTTGCTTCCATTGTTGTTCCCTTTTCAGAAATTGATTTTGCCTTGGAGGAATATTCTGTGCTTTCTTTTTGGAAGATTATAATCCATTAAGGAATGCTCATTTTTGTCTTATTTCATTTTACAAAATGGATATAGACTGAGTGTCTCTTTTCTTTACACTCCATTTATTAACAATATTCCACTGCAAAGTGAGATTATGCAGATGCGGAAAAAGTACTGTTTTTCAATAAAGAAATATGAAAGTTTGGAATTATGTTCAGATCGGAAATTATTCCTACGGCTGCTTCATTCACCCCCTGCTTTGATAAGCAGAGGTTTTTCAGAGAGGATTTCCCATTTTGGTAACCTCCAAAATTTTGTACATTAATAATCTTAAAATTTATCTAAATTTTCAACCTTTTTGTGTGTAGGGGGAAAAAGTTGAATTTAAACTGAATTGAAAAAATAGGAAAGATGAAATGAGAATATCCGGAGATTACCAGAAAAAGAAATCAATTGATAGACTTTCAAAAAGTCGGCTTTGAATAGTTTCAAGTTTAAAGGAAGCCAGAGTTTGAATTCTTTCCCTCCCCTCCTCATACAAAGCAACAACAATAACAATACTCAATACATAAGCTCTCTTTTGAGCTCTGAATTATAATAATGAAGTCATTTTCAGCTGGAGATCGTTTTTCAACTATATGGAATGAGAAAAAAATTTCACCGAGATTTCTAAAGAAAATAGGAATGGGTCACAAGTATTCAAAGCTAGACATGGCAACAATGTTGGCGGCAGTGGTGTAGTGTTAAAAAAGATGAGTGGGAATGCAGGGCTGCCTGCTCCTGCCAGAGAAGCAACCTGGTAAACAAAGCAAACCTCTACAGTTGGATAGCAAAGAAATGCTGTTCCTACTCCAGCAAGGGAAGTGATCTGGTGAGCAAAGTAAGCCTTTACAGCTGGATAATGATGGAATGTAGGGCTGCCTGCTCCAGCAAGTGTATCGATCTGTAGAGCAAAGTAAGCCTCTACGGCTGAATAATGAAGGAATACCGTTTCCTCTCCCAAACAAAGTAAGGGAACGCCATTCATATGCTTTCCCACTGCACTACACCACTGGTTGGCGGTGATAATCCCACCAATAATTAAACGCACACATTGAGGCCATACCTGGGTTTTTTTTTTCTTTCCGCCATCTGCTTTTAGTCTCTGAAGGAATTTGAAGGAGGGTCTGGTCTCTCTCGGAATCGGCTAACACTTGTATCTTTCTTTTTCTAGCTCGCCCTCCATCATCGAAGCAGTGCGAGCATTTGGATTTGCCTGGCGGCATGTGTCCGTCTGCTATAAGTCCATATCTACGTACGTTTCACATTTTTCTGTCAAAAGCTGTAGCTTGTTTCATATAAGCTTTTATTGCCAGTTTTTAGCAGCAGCAGCAGCAACTATTTGATGTGATATTGGCCGACCCCTACCCCCCTTCTGAATTTTGAATTCCCATGCCCCCCCCATCATTTACATTGATTTTACCTACCTTTTCTACAACCTGTTCTACCCAATAATAATTTGAACAATTCTTCTTTCTACACTAACTAGCTTCTCTCTCTCTCTAACCTACTCATTTTCCTCCCACCCTCTGCCTTATCTCTCTTAATTTTGTATTTGCTCATCCATTTCATTTTTACTTATATGATATATATATATATATATATGTATATATATATATATTTGTGCATTTTGTCAGTGACTCAGCCTCTTACATGATGCTACCATCTTGCTAATGCTCTACTGCCTTCCCATTTATTCTCTTACACACACACACACACATAAATGTATATTCATGCAAACACACAAACTCATAAAAATATATATATATATACATACACATATTCGTGCTCATGTGCACTTATCTTTTTGGTTTTCTGTTAGTGCTTCAAATTTAATTCAGCAGTCATGTTCATCAGATAAAAGGAAATTTCTTTTATACTTCTTTTTCCCTTCGTCTTTCGCTTCTTCTTCCCTAATTATTTCCTATTTGTTTAGTTCCGACATCTATCCCACCAACATCATCTTCAATCCGACCAACAGATCATGCAAACCAACAAGCCTCACATTTGGAGAATAAACGAGACATTTTTTTACTTTTTTTTTTTTTGTTGTTGTTTTATTTCTCCACTCAATATATAAGCTATCCTTCAAGGAGGAAACTTTTCCTTCCCTTCATTTTTCCTCCCAAAGTCCTTCATTTGCCTTTGCAGGTCCATACCTACACAGTTAAGAAAAGGCTTTCACTTTGTTCCTTTTTTCATATTGAAGGAAATGAACAGTTATGAGCATCCTATATATTAAAATCGTCTACAATGTTCTGCTTTCAAAGAGTGCTCACTTTAATACAGCAGTCTCCAAACTCTACTCTACGAAAGCCTCATCCTATATTTTACATATTTTTGAGAACCAAAAAAACATTCGGTTTAATGAACGCTCAAGTAAAATTGAAATGAATAAGTCCTATTTCAAGAAACTGAAAAAATGAATATTGTCTTTGAAATTAGTCAATTAGACTATTTTCTCCTCTCGTGATAACTGAATCACAGGAACTTCTGGAAAAGAAAGTCTTATCCCATTATCATGATTGGCATTGGCTTAGAATAAGGAAATGTTCTCTGATAGGGGTTGGGTTAATGTGGATGCTGTGAGTAATATCTCTACCTTTGAATAGGAAAATGGTCAGGTGGGAACTTCAGGTATTTACTGTTTAAGCAAACCTCATCAACGTGGAGGGCAGAAAGGACATGTTTCTCATTAGATTTATTTCATCCATTATATTTTCTATTTCCATGGAAGTTTTCTTGAATGTTTGATTCCAATCCCGTGCTAAAGCCAGATTGGAGTTTCCTCTTTTTTCTTTTTACGGTTTAGACATATATCACGTGCCTATTTTGACCTTGGCAATCTTCTCTTGACTCCTTCCCCCCTACACACACACACTTTCTCCCTGTTCCCATTCTTCGTTTAGACTGTTTCTTTTTCTTGCTTTATTTCCAATTACTTTCTCCCTCTTCTGACCAGTTTTCTCTCTCCCTCTCGTCTCTGCATGTTTTAACCTTGACCTTCCTATATGCGCATGATTCCCATCTCTGGGTAGACAACTAATTTTTTTCTGCAAAATCCAATTCATTATTGTCAGAGAATTCTCTGTTTCTGACAGCTTGGATCTATTTTGAAATAGAAACGAAAAAAAAATTGAATTTAAAAAAGAGAATGAGGACTGAAATAATGCTTAAGTCATCCCAATTGCTATGATTGCAACATAAGTAAACATTCCTTGTGGTTTCTGTCGTCGTTCATACAGGGTAGGCATAAAATCTGAGATGTGAGCATCACTAATAATTTCATTAAATGTTACACTTATTATTCGTCTCTGTGCTGAGACTTCATACCCACTGTAAAGTCTGCTTTGAAACAGTGCAGGCGTCTTTTCCCTTGAGAAAATATTCTGGGTATGGGAAAAGAAATGTCTTAGGATCTTTAAACTGCTATTTTCAAAAACATGACAATTCCGTTTAGACACCCATGTCTGGTTGCGGTCACATCACTGATAAAATTCAGTTATTCGCATCCTGGGTGTTAGCCAGGAATTTGATTCCCCCCCTCCATTTTCATAGGATTGGCAAGTTTCCCTGAGGTCCGCACTTGAGTATTTGTATTTATTTTTTGTATTTGAAAAAAAAAAGCCAGAAAAGACATTAAAAATGGTCTAAAACAGGCTTAGCTTAATTGAGAAATTGGAATTTAGTTTCTATTGGAAATTAGCCGTTAAATGCTGCCCAACCACCTGCTATCATTCTTTAAAAAAAATCTCTCAAAAATAAAATATAAATAATAATGGAGTCGTAATTAATCAAATGCTACGACTCCAAAAGGAGCGTTAAGGAATTATCTTCTTGAAGGATACCCACTATGAAACACTGAACGGATTTTATTTACTGAAATTCCCTAAAAGTTTATGTACTTGTGTGTGTGTATTTATACACATATAATGGATTCCAATTAAATGGAACATTAGTTACTAGGACTATCCATGTAGTAAAACCTATTGTACGAGAATAAAATCACACATATATAATGTTTTATCATTTTTATGTAAATCAGTTAGAGGAATGACTGTTCTACTTGAACAGTTTTCATAGTTTTATATATATATATATATATATATATATATATATATATATATATAATAAATAGAATGTGGATTCGCTACACAAACCAGCTCATGTTTCTGCCCTCTTCGGGCCTGATCAGGCGAATCTCAGAAGTAGCTTTATATTATTGATATATTATTATATTATGTTATACTGCTAGCCTGATTTGTATCACATATACTGTGTACATATATATATATATATATATGGACATACCTAGTCTGACAAGAAGATCACAAATTGCATTATATTATTTAGAAATTTATTTGAAATGATTTCCCATCATTACACTTGCCCTAAAAAGCATAAATGAAATAAACATGTATATATAAAGGAATGATAGTTGTGTGTTGTCTTTAACATAACAGTATCTAGGATTTTTTTTTTTTTTTTAACTATTTGGTTTAAAAGAAAATTAAAGGCCAACTAATAATTTGTGTTGTGTTGTCTGATTGGGGAGAGTGTGTCTTTTTGAAATTTCTTTTTTTCAAGTGTTTATTTCAACTTTCTCTCCTATCCTTCCCGTTGCCTTAAACTTAACGTTGGTGTAAATGTCAGTCGTGTCCACCTGCTACTCGACTCAAGCATGTACACATTTATTATTTATTACCTGTATTTCTGTTTGAGAAATTGTACTCTGTGTCAAAATTGTAATTGTGTTTATACCTCTATGTTCCTAACATCTACAAACATCTGCTTGTGTGCGTGTGGATGTGTATACTCTCTCTTGGTTTTTGTGTATTCACATAAATGGGCAATGAAATATGTCTCTCTCTCTATCTCTCGCTCCTGCTCATAATTTCTCTCTCTCGATTCAGTGTTCTTTCGTCTTCGAAATGCCTATAGGATTCCGTCCAACTCATCCATCACTTTGCACACTGACATTAAAGCCATTGCTGCTTTCCTATCTTCCGTTCGTTCCTCGTTTAAAACATATCCGAACGAGTCTGCCCCCCCCTGTCCCTTGAGATATAATATAGATTCTTGATGTACGTATCTGATAATATCACTTCTGGAATCACCCTCCTCTCTAGATGTATCTAATACAATTTTCCTTCCCAGAAGATTTATTTTGATATTTAAGAAGAGGTGGAAGAAAATAACAAAAAAAATGTCCAGTTTTATTTCTTAATGCTATCATCCACTTGAAGATATCCTCTAGAATTGAGATCTGCTATTGCTTTTGTTGCTTCTTAGCATTCTTACTTAGATGAATATTCCTGATGAAATTCTTGATATTTATGGCTTGCTGTTATGAAATAATTCAGATAAAATCCACTTCCTATTCTCCCCTTCTTTCTCATCAAAAATCTATTAAATGTTATTTTTCTCTGGTATTGAAATCCAATATAAAATTGACTTGATTAAATTATTCCTGTTCCAATTTCATTGACAGAGATAGATGAAAGTACTATTCATACATTCGATATCCCAACTGTTATCAATTCTTGGAATAGACTAAAAACAGAAATAGCCCAAGATCAAGATATTAGTTAGCACTTTCCATTCTTTTTCAAGGGTGCCAAGATTTTGTGCACTCAGTAACTTATAAAGCCAGTGAATCTGTTCATGTATGACTGAAATAGACCTGGCAACTCAACCACGGTTGAATACACCATTGTCAGTGATGCCAGTAGTGGCAGGACAAACTTTTTGCTCCAAGAATCAAGTCGACTACAGTGTGCTAAAGGTTGAACATTTAAGTTTTAAAATCTCGTCTTTTTCTCTCTTCCCTTCCACACCCACTGCACCCATGGAGAAAATGAAAATGAGAAGGCATTTATTGATCAGTCTGTTCAAGTCTGGGTTATCAATAGATTCCTGTCATTGCCGTTTCGCAGAAACCGTGTGCTTAATTGATAGCAGCTAATATCAAACCTGTCATCAACGTCAGAAAAAAGCTTTTCATTGAGCTGCCAATCACCCCATTTCGTGAAATTACAACAAAGGAAACCTCTAATTTCCTCCTTTGAATACAACTTTTTTTTGTCGGCTCCACTCCCGCACTGTTATAAAATGCTTTTATTTTTATTTTCATTTCCTTCTTTTCTGCCAACCTTCATTAGTATCTACTGCTTGAGGCTGGGGGCTGGACCACGGCTAAATGATACTAATTCAAGATCTCACACCAAAATTATAGGCGAATACCGGCTAAATACTTGTAATACCACTGTTCTGACCCTACTATTTGTGGTATGACGACAAAGCTTATTTGAGAGAAAAAGATAAGGGAGGTAGAAAATACCAGATGTCGGAAGAGTTAAATGAATCGGGGAAAATTCCTCTTACCTCAAGAATTCTGTACGAGTAGCAGTTAGAAACATTGTAAACCCATGTATCTCGCCGACTTAAGGTGTAATTAAGATCCAATTAAACTGCCTTTTTTTTTTTTCTTTTTTTTTTCCTTAGAAAATTACCATGTCCCCCCCCCTGCTGTAGTCAGGTGGATGGTCTCGCTCGTTGTAAAGGTGTCTTTCATTATGATGTAGGATTTTTTTTTTCTCTTTCTTTCCCTTCCCATCGGTAAATTAGTTGGACATTGGCTTGCATCATTCACCCATTAATTCACAAGTTTGCCAGATAGAAAAAAAAAAATTATTTTTTCCTTCTTCGTTCGTTTCCTTTTCTTCCCACTTCTGCTAACATCATCGTATCTTTTCTACCTATAAATGACTGATTTATTTCCTGCCTTCTACTTTTATATTCTATATTTAAAAAAAAAAAAAGAAAACATTGTTTAGTGTTTGTTACCTTCTTTCCACCGTCTATCCACCCCTCACCGTTTCTTTTTTTTCTTTTTTTTCCTTTTCGTTAACTGGAATTTATATCTTCATGTGCTTGTAGCCAAATTGACACCACTCCAACAGAAAAGAAATAATAGATATGTTTCACATCTTTGGGATGTCTGAATCATTGCTGCTTTTGCATTTTTGTTTCATTTTTCCTTGTGGTTGCGTGTGTGTTAGTGTGGATACTTCTCGGTAACATTGTGAAACTAGTGATTTCGTGAAATTCCAGAATATTTCAGTAATTTTGTGAAAGCCGTAATTTCACTATCAGTGTAGTAATGGTTAACAAGCTTGTCATGCTGACTATTCTACTGTTATGCGTTCAATCCACAATATTACGTTAACTCTTCTTTTTTTTTTTTTTCCTATTTTTTAATTTTTATTTTTAGATGGTTGGGTGTGCTGGTGTAAATACTTCATAGCTGTATGTGTGTGGCATCTTAATGTATACCTTTCCTAACATTTTAATGTTTTCTTGCCATCTGAAAAATGTTTGGATTGTTCTCCATCTTGTATCTTGACACATTTTTCTTGGCTTTATTATATAACGTTGTCGTGATTGAAGTAGCCAGAATTTATCGAGAAACGTTGGATCAGTAATGATCTTGCCATTCCACCTGCTCCCTACCTCCGACAATTTTCTCTTTTTTAGGAGTGAAACTTTCAGCTTACCAAACTTCCTGCCTACCCATATGGACTTGAGCAGATAACTGTCGTCTTACAACCCCCGCCTTATTCCCCCCCCTCTTTCTCTTCATAATATGCTGCTACCGTATTTGATGACATATAAGACCCCGTTTATTTCAGCTGGGAGTAGGAAGAAGAAAATGCATTTCCCTGAATTCCTCTCATTTATCTCCGATTTTTCTTTCGTTTTAAGATCCTCGTCAAGTTCTGGCCAATGCGGAGCTGGACAACGAGGGTTACATTTACCTTTTGAGACATTTTTTTGGGAAAAAAGGTGGGTCTTAAATGCTATCAAATACGGTAGTTTTCCTTCTTTTATTTTACCTTCTCTGCATTGATGATTGAATAATTTACTGCTCAGACACATGAACTTCTTTCATGCTAACTCATCACCTACAGATAAGACACTACAGACACTACTATTAAAAAAACATCAACCATAGCTTTTTTCAGTTTTTAAATTGGTCTGGCTGGCTATGTATGTGCACACCAGCTGCATCAATAGAGCTAGAGAACTGAAAGTTCTAACATTTACTCCTTATCATGTTTAGAAAAAGAAATTTCTTTGCTTTTGAAAATTCTCTCATGGGGGGTGCTGGGGCTTAATTAGCAATGTAAGTTTGTCCTAAATTGATCCCCCCGTGTCCTGCAGCATTTATGTTTTGTTTGTTTTAAACTTTGGATTTCATTTAGTGATCACTGCCCAACAAAAATGCGAGAGAAGTAACTTAATCATTGATCACCCCTTTTCTACTTTTTAACTGATTACCCCCCGACACAGCATGCTGCCAAAAGACATTGGTCACATAACAATTTCTCCTGAGTGACAAACCATACCTGGCTTGAATTTATTAGTGGATGAAGCTTTGTCAATTATTATTTTTTGGGGATTAGTATTTGTTTTATCTTAATATTTCATCTAAAATTCTCCACCCATTATTTTATGGCCATTAATTAACAGCCAAAGTTGGAGATAATGAATAAAACCTCTGTTGAGACTCAAAATCAGATCCTCTATATTGTGAGAAGCCTGTTTTTTTAATCTGTTTACTAAGAGCAGAATGATGGTCTGAGTGTTGGCAATGAAAAATAACTGAAATTAAGATGCAAGAAATACTAGTCGAAAATTAATAATAATGGTTTGTATATGTTTGTGTACTTATGTTGATGTATATCTGTTGCGAGTGTGATTACATGTTTGTGTTAAGCATATTTGTTTGTCAGAAGAAACGTTTTGTCTGTGTAAACATCTTAGTTGTGCAATTATGTTTCCATACTACTTTTTTTAAACCCCTGAATTTTATATTGCCATCTTGTCTGGATTGATTGAATAGGTCACCCTGAGACTCACCCTGGCCCCATCTATGTAAGGGCCTAGTACAATCTCTGGATATATAATGTTTTCAGCCAACGAGTACCTATTTTTTTTACTTAACTACTTTTAATTCTCCAATACCATCTGGTTTTCATTCATAACATTAGTGAACGAGTGTAGTGAGGGAATAGGGTTCCTCCATCAGCCTCTCAGATATCCCCCCCCCCCCCGATTCCCAGATCCCATTTTTGTCATTCATGTCTCTTTAGAATGGAAGACACTTGCTCTGTGCAGTGTTTTTATTTGTACAGGTAAGCCATATGCTTGTCAGTTGGCAAAAGATCAGAAACTAACAAAAAAATTAAATAAAAACGGTAATGATTTTTGAAAAACGATTTAAGTTGTTTATCCAAAAATATTTTGGTGAACGGCTACAACTTTTTTTTTTTTTTTTTCTCTTTTGAATTCTTTTTTCCTCCCGGCATTCATCTATTTTTTCTTCATTGCTTTTTTGAAATCATTTCAGTTTCCAGTTTTATTATTTATATGTGCTGAATGTTTATTTTTTATTTGTTTGTGCTGAAAATGCAGCTTGATTTTAATATTTGAGATGAAATTTTTATGTTACAAATTTGTTGACAATGGTTCCTGAAAAACTTTCTCATTTCCTTAAGTACTAACATTTAAGAAAAAGCTACTTTGAAATATGTGATTCTTTTTTAGAATGCCTTTAAAGCTAAAATATATCATTTATTATCAACTTCCTGACTACTATTTTCCTTCCTCATAATTTTTTAGTTTTTATCGCGACTTGACTCGAGCTGTCGATTTACAGCAGTGAGTGAACAGTGCAATTGGAAATTAAAAATAAGCTCCTGGTGAGAAGCAAACTCATTTCTCTCTAGGAGCTGATTCTTCATTTCTTATCTGCACTCAAAGATGTCCGCTTTTCGAGGAAGGGGTAAAAAGATATATTCCCTATGCGGGTGTATCCGGATGTTGTCACATAAGATTCTGAGTGCCTAAGCTGTGATTCATCCTAAGCTCTTGCTCTACTTAGTATCCCCCGAATCCCCAGCTTCTATAGGGTTCCAATTTTTCAAATTCCCTCTTCCTTGATGAGAAGGCCTGATCCGGAGGAGGGCAAATGTCCAATTTACACCCCCTAGCAGATGCGTACATCTGCACTGTTTACTCCCAGCCATAGATAGACAGTTGAAAAGAAATAACTAAAAAATTAAGATGAAGGAAAATAGTAGTCAAAAATTAATAATGATGGTTTATAGTATTTAATCTAATAGAAATAATTGTATCATTAATTATCAATCATTCTATCTAATATGACCTTTTCTGATTTGTTAAAGATAATTAACTTTTCTATCTAATTGTAAACTGCTCACAAAAGGTGACTTTTCTATCCAAAATTCTATGTTGTATCAGAGTGCAAAATTTGCTGAAAGACTTGTGATTCTTGCTTTCTTTGACATGTGACCATTTTCTGTTTGTATAGACCCTGAATATTTGCCACGCGAAGTGAGTAACCGATTGCTGGCCCATGACCGACCGGCTCAGCTGGGGCCTGCTTCATACATGAGGACCGAAATGCATCAACATCAACACCAGCACATGCATCAACACCAGCACACTCACCAACATACGATTGGTTTGACTCCACCCTTCTCGCCATCTCTCGTACCCAACAATGCACAACATCTGGTAAGTTGGACATTTTACTGTGGATTTTCCATCTGCTTCTTATTTTAATTTTTTTTTCATCTTTGTTGCTCAAAGCCCTTAGCGGCCAGTTTTGTATTAGATCTTTATCCTTAACACTCTCAAAGAGATTTGGTTTGCCCAGCAAAAGTTTGTCCTGCTACTGTGGGCGACTCCGATCATTCAATGATTGTGTGTTTGAATTTCAAATTTATGTTGTCGTGTCAGTCTCTGTCATACATTTACAAACACACATTACAAGCTTGGTCTACAGAATCTTGGCGCCCTTGAAAAAGAATGCTCCTCAGAGGATAAAGAGCTCAAACTGCCCTGCTATCTACCGATAGCTGGAGAGAGAAGTGGATTCATGCTTTTCTCAAGGGCATTTGTAAACAGCTGAAACTCCCTGATTGTGTATTCCATATTTGTAACCGTTACCACACTCTGTACCTCCAGTTTCCAAGTTTGTTGGAATATCTACATTAATTGAATTTTCTTAGATGTTTGGCTCTGCTGAAGCAATTGAAGCTGAAATTGATTACCGGAATCGTTAAGAAATTTGAAAAAGCCATAAGTGCACATTTTAATTTCGTTTAAATGAAATTAGATACATACACACACACACACACCCTAAGTTTGTGTCTGGTAAGATATTTTTTTTATATTAGTTTTACTTACCATATGGGAATAATCTAAAAATGTCTTCAATTTCTGTTTAATATATTTTTCTTTTAACCTTCAAATTCAATTATAGAAGGTTATTTATTTTACTTAATTTGTGAAATTTGAGTAAATTTAAATTCAATTACATACAGCGTAAAGTTGTTATTTAACAAATTTTTTTTCAAAAAGTCAATTTTATGTCGAGTGTTTCGCAAGTTATGGTTTTAGTTGTGTAAATATCTTAGAATTTATGACAAACAATGAACTGGGCATCTGCTTTGAAAGACTGGCTTAAGATTGAAAGAAAATGAAGCTTTTGAACACTTGATGAGGAATTGAGATTCTTTGGGGCAAGAGCAATTAAAAATAATTTTTCTTAACCCTTTCAAGATTCCTGGGATAAATTAATCCTAAGGTTTCTATGACTGCTGGGATATATATATCCCTTAAATCTCTTAGAGATCCAGTGGAACATTTTAATTCTGGTATTTAGCACTAAGGCTTCTAAAAGACATCTACGGGACATATATATCCCAGCAGTCACAGAAACTTTGCAATGTGCATGTCCCAGGAATCATGAAAGGGTTAACTCTAACTGATTACCTCTGCATCAATGTACCCACTGTGTCATAGACAATCCTGTCAACATGGTCTTTTTACTGACTTCCTGCTCTTTTCTGTTTCCTCTGTTGTGGTTCCTGAAGATTAAGCCCCCAAGGAAGTTTGCATGGTAAAACACAAGAAATGCAGATGTGCCTACTCTGATGATTGATAGAAACTAGAATTTGACAATGGCAGACCCCATATGACTGTATCACTCAGCTCATTAATCACTTCTGCACGTTGGCTGTGTCATTTGGAGATGCAAAGTTTTCAAAGGGAAAAGTTTGACAGAATCTTTGAGATTGATTATTTTTTCCAATACTGTCAGTGCTGCTTTGCTCCAGGGTCTCTGTTGCAATCTCTCTTCTTTTGCTTACTTCTCCTACTGTGAGGTTTAGTGTTCAAACCTTGCTTTCTTCTCTCACCCATTCAGTTGCTTTATATATCTTCAACCTCTGCTTTCTAACGGTACTGAATATAATAGCTTTGCTGCTGGAAGAAAACTACTACTTTTTCATTTCTACCAATGAAATATAAGTATATACTTATGTCAGCTGTGTCAACACAAATCTCTAAATGTTCTCAATGAATTTCAATGACATTTACTGGAAGGATCATAAGTTGAGTAGGAATTGATCGAATTTGGGGTGAATTCAGAAATTTCTATTCAGTTCAAAGATATTTTTCTGTACTTTTTTTGGAAAGTAGGGCTATAGGCTAAGGGAGAAATGATTGAATTATGCAGTGAATACAGATATTTGTTTTTGATCGAGCAATATTTTTTTTGTGTATCGAGAAGAGGTAAACAATAGCCCGAAATATGGAAAATTGAAAGGTACACCGTCATTTCCCCTTAATCCTAGCTATATATTAACCGATTTTCATTCAGTTTCTAGTTAATGTATGTCATTGGCTGAGGTATGCACTCTCTGTATGCTTTCCACTTAGCTCTCCTGCACTTTTATTTTGGGATTCGATCAGAAGAAATCTCATCATGACGATGGAGATAATACTTTTAGCTCGACTATTAATATTAGTATTATTAGTAATAAATTGTAATTTGATTTTTTTCTCCGTCTAATGTATAATCTAACAATAATGATACAATCAACTTGATTTATGCTTCCTTTTGTTGGAATATCCATTTTGGTTTTTGGTTCTTGATATTTTTTTTTCTTTTCTTTTATGAAATATTTTTTCGGTAACCATTTTCCTGATTCGAAGTCTTTGAATTAATGAGATCTGTTTCGATCAAGACAAGATTCGCTAAATTTTCTCTTGATACAAAAGAAAAGAAAGGAAATCCGAACGCTTTTGATATTAAACCATTTTGCAGTTCTATATTTGGTCGGATTTTTTTTCTTTTTATAATCAATATGTAAATGGTAGTAATAGAAGAAATTGTCTGCTAGACAGGAATCTTCAGTTCTTGGAGCTAAAAACCTTCCTCCTCAATCCAGAATGGGTGATAGCAGACATAAAGGAATCATTTGTCTCCGAGCTAGATGATATCAGAAAATGTTAAGCAATTTACTCTACCTCAGCCAACAAAGGTAAAAGAGCTATATGTATTCAATCATATTTGTCTATTTGTCCACAAAAAATCTCCAAAAGTTCTCAACGAATTTCAATGATATTTCATGGAAGGGTGGGCCATGGGTTTAAGGAAGAATCGGATAAATTTTGTGGCAGATCCTGGAACTTTTTTTTTTTTTTTTTGTTAAAGCAATACTTTATATATCAAGATAACAGTCAGGAATATAGAAATACGAAACTCATGCAATAGCATCCTTTCATTGCTGCTATACATGAACTGATTTTCATTCAGTTTTTACTTAAAAGAATGCTCTAAGTGCTTTCTAGTTTTTCATTGGATACTATATACTCAATTCTGAATATATGATGGGAACTATCTGCCATAAATGGTAATTATAACATACCAGCTTGTCTTTCAATTCTGGAAATCTTTGCTGCAAGACAGAATTCTTGCTCCTTCTCTCATACTTTCGAACTTTTATTAAAATAAATATCAATAAATGTACTGAAATTGAATGATTTTCCTTTATTTTTCCTCAAAGATTCTGGGTGCTTCTTTCTTCTGTGTTAAAATAACTTACACAGCCTCAATGTCCATTTTTATTATTGTTTTCATTTCACAAGAGTTTCTTCCTTGTTTTCATTCTCATCTTTCATGAATAAGGATTTGAAATGAATATTATTATAAGTCTTTTGCTGCCATTTGAATTTGTGCGTTCATACTGAAGCTGCAGATCTGTCAGATCTCTCTAAAGTATTATTATATTCATTTTAGATTAAATCTCCTTTGAACTGAATATTTTGGCTGGTTAGGTGGTTGAATTATATAATCAGTCACTCAGAAATAAATTGCCAGTGTTATTTGTAGAATTCTGTTCTGAATGTGGAAGAAAATATCTAATTTTAAATTGAGTATTAGTGTGACAGCATATATTGTCTAAAACTTTGGTATAGTTTAATCTCTTAATTTGTATGATTTACCAAATTTTTCATTGCTATTTGTGTAATGCCAAAAAAAAAAAAAAAAAATACCATGATTACCATATTTGGGGTTTGGAACTGCTCAAAAATTTTCCCTATATGAATTAATGGTAATTGTTCCTTTGCTTCTTGCCATTTTGGCTTATGAAAGTTTTTTTCATAGGCTCTATTTGTAGGTTGTGGGGAAAACCTGTGTTTGCTGAGAGAGATTGTCAAGTGATGGGTGTGTTGAAGAAAGGATAGGACACCTACGAGATAACGTAATGGAGAGCTGATAGTGATAGCAAAACCGAAAGTATTGATAATGTGTTGAGAAATACTGATGTGTTATTTGCAGTAAGCAAAGAGATTGTATTGTCTCTGAAATATGAAAGGGTTGAATGGTGACATTGTGTGTATTTCACTTTCTTTTTTCCCCCCATAGGCCAAGTTGGTTCCTCAAGCAGCCTGGTGTAAACGATCTGAGCGTCCCGAACTTAACTCTGCAGGCTCTCATTCGGTTAGTTTTGATTTTCTCTTCCACTCATCTCTTAAATGTTGTCTGTTGTTGTCGTTGTCGTCAACTCCTTAGTTGGAATGTTTGTTGTTCTTCTCTTCTTTTTAGACAACCTGGGCTCCATATACAGGCAGATTTTCACTGGGATATGTTTCGGTTGAAAGATCTTCTGTTAGCTCAGTTGTGTTTTAAATATTAACTCTATTTTAATATCATAGATAGACCTATTTTTGCACTCGTCGATTCTTGAATGTTTCCACAAAAAAAGATAATGAAGCATTGGAATTGAATTGAATTTTAATTCATTTTCTTATTTATATTTATTTTCTAATGTTTTGATTTCTTGGGCTTCATGAAAGAAACTCTCAGTAAGGATTATAATTCAACAGAGAAAACAGGATTGTAATTGAACATTAAGATGTGCCATTCCAATTTTTGTTTGGACAATCGATTCTCTTCTGCACATCTTTGATGTTGTCAATACAACATTATGACTGATCCATTCTTGAGCCTTCACGAGGTGTATAATACAAGAAAAAAATTTTTTTTTTTTCCCTTCCCCTTTCTATTTTTTATGATTAGGTCAGGTCCTTGTTGATCAGAAATCTAATGTCTATAACTTTGAGAAGAGTCATTGACATTCCAACTATTGTTGGATAATTCAACCTCTCCTTCTAATCTTTGATGTTCTTAACAAGAGAATAGAGAGGAAAGAAGTCTTGGTCCTCTTCTCCAATTATTCACCTGACAAGTCCGAAACTTTGTGTTGTCAACATTAAAAACTGAAAGAAGATATTTGTCTGTACAAAACTCCTCTTAGTTATAAACATTTCTTGAGATATGTCATTATTTGAAGAGTATTTTCTGAATTATTGGCCAAATCCTTTTTAATATAACTTGACTTTTTTTCGGTGTCTGCTCTGGCAGAGTTTCTGCAAAGAAGAAAGAGGAGCCAAAGTTCCATGGAAGAGTGGCTGAAATAGCCGTTTGCTTTTTGGCACTTGGTGCTGCTTTTACCATTTATTACAGAACTGTCAGTCTGGATCTATGTTTTTAAACTAAAATGTTCCAACATCATCCTCTGAGGAGAAATTTGATACTCCCTTTGTCCCATAATAGTTGTTGTTACATTCCCTTATGAATTTATAGGCGCAAATGTAACAACTATTATAGAATTGAGATAGAATTTTGTTCTTTTTTCCTCCAAGAATTTATCTATAGCTTGATGTACTGACTGTTACTAACATGAAATTACTATCCACATACCTTTGGCTCTGTTATAAGCCAGACTAGTAGCCTTATTAATGGAAAGATAAGCTGTCAGTTCATAAATGAAAAGGCGTAATTAAATTAGTAAGTATTTGTCCTATTGACTCTTGTTGTTTTCTGTAATTTATTTGCAAACACTGTTTCCCATATTTGTGGAGCTTCACGTGAATATTGATTGAGTTTACCTTAGTTCAAATGTAAGGTTAAATAAGTAGAGTTGAAAGATAGGAAGATTGTGTTGTGCCTCCCTGTCATTTATGGAGGGCCTGCATTGGAAATCATTTCACCTTGGCTCAGATATTGACTTTTGGGAAATGGTCTTAATTGTCCTCTTTGGGGAAAAAAATGTTGTTTGTAATGTCTCACAAAACCACAACAGGTGCTCAAATCATGGTGAGTTTTTTTTCCTTTGAAAAAAAAAAAGTTTATTTTCATCTGCTTATGTGTTTTTTTCCTTTTCTTGCCTTTTTTTATTGTTACTATCAGTCTCTTTTGCTGGTGGAGAGAATCCGTTTATTGTTTTACATTTCTGAATGCATTCTCAAAGGTTGGCTGTTCAAATTTGAGATGGAATATGCCCACTTGGACATTAACTTCTCCCGTGTATTGTTGTGTTCTTTTGTCATCTCTAGGAAGAGTTTGGTTTCTCTATTCATGTACATCACTGTCCTTCCATGGTATTAAGGCATCTTGACACAAAAAACTAAAATTGTTTCTTAAAATTGAATATTTTTCCATTTTCTTTTCTGATAGCATGTGTGTTTTAGCTACTGCTGGGATATATCTAGGGTATTAGCCAGGAATTTGATTTCTCCACTGTTCTTATAGAATTGAGGAGTTTTCCTAGGTCTGCCTTTTTATGTTTATTAGAAGCCAAAAACAGTCAAAAACACACTCAGCTTAATGGGGGAATTGGAAATGGGTTCCTATTGTGACCTAACCATTAAATGGCTAGTGAGAACGCTTGCTAAACCCTGATATATATCTTTTAGAAGTTCAGTGGGTAAATTTGATTTAGTTCAATTTAGGCATTAAGCACCTTGAGAGGTTTTTCCTTGAAGTGTTGAGCAAAGCTCTGTGAATAAGATAAGAAGTTCAGAGAATAGCAATATTACCATTAAGCAGAGATTTTTCACTATTTATATTCAGGATAGAAAACAAAAATCTCTTCTGTTTGCTGAAAGTCTATAGATGTTCTGATCTGAAGAAGCAAATAAGTACAATATTCTGTGACTGTCAACATTGGTCAAGATCATTTTTCGGAGATGATTTTTTTCTGTTCTGTTCTGTAAATTGCACACCTTTACCCCTCAAAAGAAAATCTACAAATTTCAATGAATTGTCTTTTATCATCATCAGTGATTTATAAGAAAAACTTCCTTTTTATCTTTTTCAGTTTGATAAAATTCCTAGGTACGAACCATCATTTTATCGGCAAAATGTAAGTATCCATAGCTTTTTTTTCTTTTTTTTTTTTGTCATGTGCACTCCATGGTTCTAGCTGTGTACCAGAATGAGCAAAGCACAAATACCAAAAGAAGCATCTTGTCTGTCTATCTTGTGACAATTCTTTGGGGAGAAATAAATCAGACTCTGCTCTTTAAGGGACCAAGGCTAATGAAAAAAGTCTGGGAATAGATCGATTGGAAGGGTGGATTCATTCCTCCCCTAAGCTCATTAGTATGAACATGAGCAGTCTCCATCTAACTGCGTGGAAGTTGAAGTGTACAAATAAAGAAGCAACTTGTAGCGAGCTGAATCCTCACTGAGTGCTCCATAGTTGTAGCCTTGCGCCACTCAGCAAAATTTAGAGAGTACTTACTGGAGTACCTAGCTACCTCTGTCGGAAATCTTTTGGGAGCTGAGCTTTTGGTGGTAGGAATAAATCAAGCAGAATTCTGGGAGGAATTGAGAGAAGCATCCGGATGGGTGGGTGGGGTCTGGGAATAAGAGTCTACTATCTGGAGAGGCCTTCATTCCTTCAAAAGGCAATACCTAATGTCTGCCCCCCTTCCTCTTTTCTCTTATCTACTTTATCAAATTCACACACTCGAAAGAATTATTTAATAATTATTCTTTCAAAAAAACCTGATAATACATCAACTTTCTAATTAGGAGGAAATGATTTTTTTTCTTCCCCCCCCCCACTTTGCTATCCAAACACTGTTTCCTTTTATTTTTTTTAGATTTTTTTATTCATCATTCAGCCTCTCTCTATTTCTTTTTATTACCTCTTTTATGATATAACCTACCTTTTTCCCAGGACCCCCCCATCCCTGCTAATCAGTACAAAATACTTACTAAAGCTCTAAAATAATTAGATACGGTTGACCTTTTCTTCCCTTCTTTTTTTTATTGCCTTTTCATATTTCTTTCTTATTTATTCCTTTCCTTTCTTTCTTTCCTCTTTCTTTCCTTTCCTCTTTCTTTCCTTTCCTCCCCTTTCTATCTTTCCTTTCTTTCCTCTCCTTTCTTTCTTTCCTCTCCTGTCTCTCTTTCCTTTCCTCTCCTGTCTCTCTTTCCTTTCCTCTCCTGTCTCTCTTTCCTTTCCTCTCCTGTCTCTCTTTCCTTTCCTCTCCTGCCTTTCTTTCCTTTCCTCTCCTGCCTTTCTTTCCTTTCCTCTCCTGCCTTTCTTTCCTTTCCTCTCCTGCCTTTCTTTCCTTTCCTCTCCTGCCTTTCTTTCCTTTCCTCTCCTGCCTTTCTTTCCTTTCCTCTCCTGCCTTTCTTTCCTTTCCTCTCCTGCCTTTCTTTCCTTTCCTCTCCTGCCTTTCTTTCCTTTCCTCTCCTGCCTTTCTTTCCTTTCCTCTCCTGCCTTTCTTTCCTTTCCTCTCCTGCCTTTCTTTCCTTTCCTCTCCTGCCTTTCTTTCCTTTCTCCTTTTTCCTTATTCCTTTTTCCTTTCCCTTTTTTTCATTTATCTCTTTTTTAATTTCCTAAAATTGTAGTCTGTATTGATTCAATTTCATTAGAGGTTTTTGAAGTTGTCAGCTGCTAATTCACGTAGATAATTTGCAATTCTGCTCTCACATTATATCTTGTAGAAGTAAGAAAACATTTTCCCTTTTTCTCAGCCTTTTCTGCATTCACTCACGTATATTTATTTATTTTTACTTTAATTATTTCTGCACGTTTTTGCCATGTGCTGGCAAATATGTTTATTTAGCAATGATATCATTTCTCATAAATAATCCTGTTATGTCTAATTTGAAACCGCAATTTACCATGAAAATTTATATATATATATATATATATATATATATATATATATATATATATATGTATATTTTTTGAGGGAGAATGCAGTATACTTATTTATATAAACACGCACACACACATATAAATGTAGAATAGAGGAAAAATGCGGTGTACTTATTCGAATACATATATATACATATACACACACAGAATTGAGGGAGAACTCCATATATATATATATATATATATATATATATATAAATAAAAATGTGAATTAGCCTTTTTTGTTTCTCTTTTTTGACTTGTTTTCTGTTAAACAACTTAGATCTTGTTTATGTTTAACACTCGAAATACAACATAAGACGAAAATTAATTTTTAATTTGATGGATGTTTTCTCAACGATTTCTGATTCGGAGAAACAAAGTGCAAAAGTGGATCAGTCAAAGAATCCGTTTTTTGTTTGTTTTTTCTTTTACTAAACGAGATCACTGCGTCAATTAACGAACGGCTGTTTCATTTAGACGTGTTTTTCTTTCTGCTTGAATTGTGTTCGTTTCAGCACGACACTAAGTGCACCATTTTTGCAGTGCCTCACCCAACAGGAAACCTCTCACGTCTTTGATGTCGGCCCAGCAAAGAAAATTATACCTTTTACTGATTTCCTTAGAGAAATCACTTTGGTGTTTGTCTGAAAGCAACTTTTCGCTTAATGACGCTTTTCCAAAGTTTTATGTTTTTTTGTTTTTTTTTTTGGTTCCCTCGTTTTTCTTATTTCAATGTTGTTTTGTTTTTTTTTCTTTTTCTCTTTTCTTTTGATCCCCCCCCCCTTTGCCTCATCCATCTCTCTCCCTCTACCCAACAGATACATATTAGGTCTCCACCCCGTCTACCTGCACCAACTTGCAATCATATCTCAGAGTTCCAAGTAGTTGTGTGGCATCCGGGCCCCAATTTCAAAGAAGAATTTACATTCTTTTTTTTTTTTCACAGCAGATTCTCTGACTCTATTTCTCTCCCCAAATAGCTTCGTTTGTCACATCTACTACAGTTACAACAATGACAAAAACTGCTTCTGTTGATTGTAACAATCATCATATCAGATAAGAGCTGTGCTTATAACACTTGGTATTCAGTTGCAGCCATCCTCCCCTCTCCCTTCCAACCCTCTTATTAAATGTTGGCCTCTCTCTCTCTTCCTACCATCTTATTAAACTATCCAAGTCTTTTTTTTTTCTCCCTTCTCGCTTGCTACTTTCTTATTAAACTACCTAACTCCGTCCCCCCTCACAGTTGCTGTCACACATAGTATCAGTAGCTACCATTAGCCTAGCCCATGTACCGTTTTGGTAGCCACTAAGGAAGGTACAGGTTATGGAATCGTTCATTGAAAAGAGAAAGAGAAGTGCGTGTGTATGTGTAATTGATATATGTTTATATTCATATCAGCTCATTTGGTATGTTTTTTTCATATATATATATATATATATATATATATATAATTTTTGGGGAGGGAGGAATATGTGTGTAAGTTATATGGCTGCTGATGCTATTCTATATTGTTTCAGAATATATTTTGGTGACTCCATGTAACCCTTAACCATTATTTATATAATTCTGATTGCTCATATAGACTGCTGAGTTACATTTGTTTCCAACTGAGAGGGAAGTGGCTCTTCATCTGTAATATTATATACAACATCTGTTGTCATCAAAATACCATGCACTTTTGACAAGGGCACATTTTTAAAATATCTTTGGCATGTGTTTCTGAGAACTTGCAAATACCAACTTGAGAATAAGTGTCTGGTATTTTCTTAAACCTAACAATTAAATGCCCGAGTTTTTCTTTCCTCTCTTTGTCACTTTCTTCATTCTGGAAAGACAAAGCAAAATGTCTTTATTTAGACTCCATTTTTTTTACTTACGTCATATTTATGAACTTAGGTCCTGTATTCAAATCTTCTTACACTAAGATTTTTTTTTACTTCTGCCAACAAAGTTTGAAGAGGAATATGCACTCACTCATATTTGTTTCAACTCAATATATCTAAAAGTTCTCCATGAATTTCAATGATATTTTATGGAAGGATGGTCCATTGGCCTAGAGACAATTGATTAAATTTTTTAAAAAATGTTTTTATTTAATTAATTTTTTTTCAACTTTTTGAGACAATAGTCTGAATATTGAAAAGACAAAAATTACGGATAAACTTGCATTGTTGATATATATCAACTGATTTTCATTCAGCTTTTAATTACTGTATGGCATTGGCAGAGATATATCAAATTCCTATCTGATCTTCAACTCTTTATATTGATGGAAGTGTTTTATGGTATTTTTCTTTCCTTACAGATCCCAGGTCTTAGTTTTCATGGATTACCTTCACTGCTGACGCCAGCTGGACCTGGACCAGGACCTTTAAACACTGGAATTCCAGGCGCCTTTCAACCAAAGGTAAATGCTTGTTTTGTATTTATAAATCTTTCCCTCTGTCATATAACAGACTTTCTTCTATCAATCTTTTTCCATTGAATGTGTCAGTCTTTTATTCGTCTTCTGAAACAATTTTTTTATATTTGTCTTTATCCAGACTATCAATCCTAGCAGTTTGTCTTCAGACCCAGGTTTGCTATCCCTTCGAGAACGTGTAAAACCAGGTCCCTCTCCTGTAACATCAAAGGTAAGAAGCAAAAGCAGCAGCCATTTAAGTCTTTGTCTTGACAGTGCACAGCAAAAAAAAAATGACTCTTGAAGTCAGTGAGTCTTTTATTTGTAAAGATGAAGTATTTCTCTTGGTCAGTATTTAACACTTACAACCTGTGTTTCCTTTTATATTCTCTGCTGAAAAGGTTTGAGTAGTGTTCATTTGTGATAAGATATGAAAAACTAGTTTCCGAAATTGGAATTATTTATGATGATTTTTTTTTTTTCATACTTTATCATCTCAGATTGAGTAATATTCCGTCAACTCTCATGCATATTTTATATTTTGACTTCCCACTAAAAAAGGCCACAGGTGCCATCAGTGAGATTTGCTATCAAGATCAAAAGCCAATCTTTGAGGCAGTGCTACATTAAGACAGGCCCTTGAGCTACAGGTACTGTGAGGCACCAGTAAGGTTTTCAAAAGAAAAAGTTGAATCAATTTTTACAATACTGATAATTAGAATTAAAACATTTGTTTGCACAAATTCTTGGAATTTCTCTAAAAATGGTTCATTCGTTGGAGCATTGTTTTTGATTGCTATAAGAGCAAGTCTGTTTTAGTCATTCTCAGTCATCAAAAAATGTCATACAATATGTGTGTATAAAGTAGTGTTTCTTTTTACTGCAGTATGTTTAGTGCAAATATATATGTTATGTACCAATTGAACCTCTTTTAAAAAAATAGATAGTTTAGATTACTTGCACTTTGAAATAACTTTTCACTTGATCTCCTCTGGAGGCCTCTGGTCTGCAGTCTCTAAAGCCCATGCCTTAATCTGATACTGCTTTGAGGATCTCTGCTAATGAGTTCAAAATACTTCCTAAAACACACAAATGATTAAATACTTTTGACTTTCCTTGTCTTTGCGTTCTTTCCTTCCTTCCTTATCTTCTTTCCTTATGTTTTATTTGTATTTTTTCCATCTTTTGTAGAAGACGGGCAAGTGGTGTGCTGTACATGTCCAGGTGGCATGGCGTATTTACCATCACCAACAGAAACAGCATGAGGCTCAAAAAGGTGGAGCTGACACCAAACCCGTGATAGACCCTCTACGGTCACCAAGTCATCTGCTTCCCAACAGTAGTATACACCGGCCCCCTGACCTAGGTACCAGTGCTCAACAAGCTCTCTTAGGTTCACTTATAGGTAAGTAGGATTTCTCTTTGATATAATTCATTGACCAATACAATTCTTTTCTTCATCTTTTTGTGGCTTCTTATCGCCATGTTTTTACTTGATATACCCTCTGACATTTAAAGTGAGCCATGTGAAATTAGAACAAAGGAGTATCCTCCAACAGAACTTGAACTCTCATCCCATATTAGTTGATTCATTTGATGGCTATAATTGATAATTGCAAGATAATTTCAATTAAAATCCACTCAAATGAACAGTGACTTTTCCTGATCCTCTGTCTGTAACAATGGACTCTTCCACTCAGAGCCACAATCTTGGTAATGAAAATATCTCCTATCCATGATTTGAAACTATAGACTCTCCTACTGAAATGCGTTCAGTAGTTTCTTTCCTACAAAATCATCTCTTAAAAATTCAGATCTATCCACAATTTTTTTCATGGGGGATCAACTAGTTGCTGAATGATACCATTCTGCAATAATGGAACTATATAGTAATTATATGCGCAGCAAACATATTTCTTATTTCAAACTTTTGACAGCATTATTGCTTATTCTAGCCTCTGCCATTAAAACAAGAGTGATCTTCGAGAAAGAAAGCAGTAACCATTATTGACAAGGTTTGCCAAATTCTGGAAAATTCTTCTGCCTTGTTGGTTAGCGTTGATTAATTCTAACATTGGCTCTTGCCGGAGGCATTTCTAATGTGTACATGCATGCATTTTAGTCAGTTCATGTCTACGAGAATAGCTGGAAAGACTGCCGTGCCAATCTTCGTGTACATAATGTTCAATTTCCTCTCACTGGATAATCGGGAACAACATGTCCCCAGGGTTAAGTGAAATAAATAATAGGGAGATTTTTCTGCTGCCGCTGTTGTCTCCATCGATAATGAGAAAGAGGAGGGAACGTGGAATGCTCTGATTTGAAGTTCTAAAGCTTCCGTCTTATGAATGCAGTTACCTTTTGTTTACCTCTGCTGTGGAAGATTGAAGAGATACATGTATTTGCTAGTGTCTGTCTACCCACACAATATTTCCAAAGGTTCTCAATCAATTTCACTGATGTTACGTAGAAAGATAGGCTAAAGCAGAATGGATTGAATTTGAGTTGGATCCTGGAAACTTTTCAATTGAGAAATAGTTTTTCATATTTCACGATATTTGTCCAATATGTGGAAAATCAACTTAGGTACCCTGCCATCATCGTATCTATTTATGAACTGATTTTCATTGTTTTTTAGTAACCATGGTGTTTTCAGAGGTATGCCCTCTCTATGTGCTCTCTGATTTAAATATGTTGGGTTTAGTCATGATTTTTAATTTATCACTAAAATAATAATTCTAATGGGGAGATAGCTTTTTAGTTATGAAATACTGTATGGCATAATATCCCCCTTTATTCCTGGGAGGAATATCAAGGAAAATATATTTCCCTGAATTCCTCTCATCTATCACCTAGTTTTTCAACCCCTCCTCATCTTTTGGCCAATGTGGGTATATTCACCTTTTGAGCCATTTTATGTGGCGGCATTGTTACAAGCCATCAAATACAGGTAGAATGCTTTTGTTCATACTAGTAGATGTGGGCTTTAGTTGGCTTCCTTGGGAACACTTTGTACGGTTGGCTCTGCCAAAAATGCTGGCATTTGCTTGTTAAATAAACATTTGGCTTCCATTGCCAGAGAAGTTAATCACTGGAATCCATGCTGGCTAAGACTCTCTCAGTTGGTCTTTACAAAATCTACACACTGTAAATATTACTTCATCTGTTTTTATTCTCAGCTTCTATCTTTGCACTCCCTTTCTTTTTGGCTCTTATGTTTTACTCTCCTTTTATCTTTGGCTCTCCTTTTATTTTTGGCTTTACTTATATGAAAATGTAAACAAAATCTCTTCATCTAATTTTCAGAAATTGAGCCAATTTGTAACTTTCTTCTTTGGGTTGTATTCGTTTTCTATTTTTTTGTTTCTTATGGCTTTTTGTATCCAACTCGTGAAACCAATTAGTTTTACAAAATTGGCAGCTGGGAGAAGCATACTGCCCCCGCAGAGTGTTGTAATTAATAAGGGTAAGAGCCAGATGGTTAGTGATATAGAGAGTGCCCCAAATGATCTGTTCATTGCAGAATGCCACCCCCCCCTCTAAATAGGATGATTCATTTTGCCTTATCGCATCTCTCCTATATGTTTGGCAGTATTCTAAATCAGGGGGTTACAACACAAAAATGATTGGATTGAGGATGCTTTCACATTGTTGATCTGCCGGCTCTGTCGTTCTAGAATCTGAGGGTGGAAGTGGATTCGGGTGTCAATGGACTCGGAGGAGTTGTGCTGCAAATGTTCCCTCCACTCCTTGGCGGGGATATGGGCCAGTTCTCCTCAGACGGAATGATGGTTGCTAGTACAAAGTAAATTCCTAGAGACTCTATCGGCTTTGCCAGGAGGTAAAGTTAGGATTACAAAATAAAAAGTAGCATAGATGACCACTTACAATAGACGTTTATCAGAATTAGTATTGCATAAGAAAGATAATGTTCTGTCATTGATTGTAGATGAACAAAAATAAAAAGAATGCTGACAATGTTTTCTTTCTTCTAGGATCTGCCAGACCTCCTTTTGACTCAGGACCTACACACCATAGCAGCTTTTTAAACCCTGCACATATAGGTAAGTAAATCTATTCTTATTACTCACCATTGTTCCTGACAATGACAAAGATGTTGATGATAATTTATTTGCATGTATGTGAGGTGGGCAGGTTTGAACAAACTTCGTTGTCATCGCAAACAGATGTTAATTCTCTACCAATTACTTTTGAATTTCTCATTCTATTTCCTCTACTCTCTCTGTAAATTAATCAAATTGTTCTTATTTATTTTTGTTTTTTTTTAAAAAGAAAACTCAGGAAATAAGTTAAACTCCTGGCTGAAGAAAAATTGCTGGCACCCCCCCCCCCTTGCCGACGGCCCTAATTCCTTAAGGCAAGGGTTGTATAGAAACTCTTAAAATACTTTTGACTAATGAGTACATTAATGCTAAGTAAGCTGACGACCCATGGATTGGTTAAATGTGTTTGAAGGCCTGGGGTGTGGACTTGCCAAAAATCTTTTTTCAAGACTTTATTACTCTGAATTTCATTAGGTGTCTTTAAATAAGGAAAAACATATAGTTCATTATTTATATATCATTTTTCTATTCTATTTTTTAGCTTCATATAATCTCCATGTATTCTGTAGTATAATGAGTTGGATTTACTTCCAAGTACTCATTCACTGAAATGTTTACATATATAGTGACACAGCAACATTTGAGGAAAACTTGACGAATACATTTTGAACCCTTATTGAATAAGTTGTATTTGGCGAACTCATAATAATTCAAAATAGATATTCTGTTCTCCACTCGAAGTGATTGGGGGAAGATTCACTGGGCTATGAATGTATGAAAATCCCGATAGTAAAATTAGTGCTTACAAATGGAATTTTGCAATATTTGAGCAAGTTTCAACACTGAATCGGTATTTTGTCTTTTGATGAGGGATTGTCAGTGTTCAAGAATTAATGCTTGGTTTTTTTGTTGTAGGAGTCTCACCTTTTGCCCGGCCATCTCCATACAGTGTTGGATTCCCTGGTTTACGTAAGTAATTAGTTCTCTCTTTTTTTTTTGTTTTTTTTGTACTAAACTCGAAATTTAACCTATTCATTAGCTGTTAATAAATGATTCCACAGTTCAGCGTTAATTACGATTTTTAATGAAATTCCCATTGCATTCAAAGTCGGCTCGGTTTTGAGTATTTCAATATGTATCATTATGATGATAGAGCCTTATTATTACTTAAGCCCTCAATCAAATCTTAATCAGGTTTTTTATGTTCATCTTGTGATGAGAGGATGAAAAATCTTGGTACGGAGGAAGATGCTATTTATAATCAGTGATGATGGGGCTCCGGGCGGGTGGATTGCTTTGACCTAGGTGATTCACTATAGGACTCACAGAACATGGAAAAAGTCTAAGCCCTAGAACTAAAAATGGTTATTGTTATGAAAATCAGTTGGTTCCAAACACTTTGTTTGAAAGTGATCACAATAAGCAGCATCCATCCTTTGCTTAATGTTATCAGTTGGCAGTTGTTGTCTAAAAGACCCAGACCCAAAATGATAACAATGTGTCTTCCTATTCCCCCCCCCCTTTTTTTTTTGTTGGTGCTTATTGGTTTGTTTTGATTATTTTCTTCTTTTAGCAGGAAACAGTTTGTTCAACGGGACCCGAGAATTGTCCAGCATGTCAACCTTATCCCCTGAATGGAACAGATTACACAAAACGCCGTCGTCATTCCCAACGCCGCCCTCATGGCCAAAGACCGATGTTGAGCGGGAACGGGAAAAAGAGAGAGAACGAGAACGAGAAAGAGAGCTTGGTTTACATGACAGAAGAAAAGAAGAAGAGAGAGAAAGGTAAGCATAATTTCATAACTGAATCCGCTCGAAGCGGACTGGTTTTGAACTCCAAGGGTTGGTGCCCAAGTTTCTCCCTTGTCTTTAACAAATATCAAGAATTATAATAAAATTGATTAGACTAATCCAACTATTTTATTTTTACTTTGAAATCATTCAGGCTTTTATTTTCTTGAAGTATGAAAAGTGGTGCCTGTTAAGGTTGACAAGGAGTGAACAGTTGTTTTTTTTACAATTAATGCTTTAGCAGTAGTTATGGGAGAGTGATTTGCCTAACTGCTCACTCACCCACTCTCTTCTCTGTCAACTTTCATTGCCTGCCAGGGATAAGTATGCTGGAAAACTTGGATTCTCGTCTTTTCCAAAGGCTTTAGTATTAAGTGAATATAAGCAAGTAACAACACCATTATTTTTAGCTAAGTACCAAATATTTGAATCAAAATGTCTCAAAAAACTGAATATGTCTTGAGGTTACTATAACTGTTCAGAAATATTTATAGAAGAATTTTGAAAAGTTTTACTATAAGTCTTTAGAAATTTAAATGTAATTATTGGAGACAAAAGTCATTGAAAGTTGAACGTGAAACGAGATCATTATTTCAGGATGTTCACTTGTTAAATATAGAAGACAAGATTTCTTATTTCAAGTTCTCTTTTTAACACAACTTCCTGCCGATTTACAATGTAAAAAAAAGAGAAAGCAAAGAATTTTCTGACGTTTGCCGTTTTTCTCTTTTTCTAGGGAAAGAAGAAATTTGGAGAGACTTACCAGCCTTGACATGGACCGTGGCCGAGACAAGGATAGAACTGACCGATATCGCGAGGCAGAGAGGCGAAGATCTCGTTCCCGGTCTCGTTCACCCATTCGAAACGGCCGACTTGAACAGCCCAAACCAGAAATACTAGATAAACGGCACGATGATAAGTCCAGCCTGAAAATCAAGGAGGAACGTCGTGAAGAAGATGTGCACCTCCTTGAACGTGATAAACTGCTTAGAAATAATGACTACCTGTTTGCATCTCTTCCGCACACGGCGGCCACAATGCCTGTAAACATGCTGGAACGTGCCCGCATGCTCGGCCCTCGATACTACAATAATGAAAGGCCACAACTCGGAGTGTGGAACCCGTATGATAAGGGTTTCGATATGACACATCGGTTGGAACTGCGTGATATTGAACGTGAGCGTGAACACATGATGGGGGCTCGCTTCAATCCTAACGATCTTTACTTCAGGGAGAGAATGTTTGACCGGATGCCGATCTTTGATCGGGAACGATACGAGTACGAGGCTAATAAATTGCCAGCCCTTCGGCCAGTTGACCCTTTAGCGGTCGGACATTTTCCACGCACTGTGAGTCCCATGGTGAATCACTCGAGTAAGAGCAATTCACCAGCCAGTATCCCAGGAGCCCCACCCCCCTTGATCCCTTCATCAAGTACATCACACCCCAGAAGTCATACAAATTCACCGGCCAGTTCAAAGTCGAAGGCCAGTAGCCCATTGGACAGTGTCAGTGAACTCAAAGACAAAAGGGACACTCACTCTAGCTCAACCGACCCCGATACTCATTCAAGGTAGAACGAGTAGAAAATTTTGGGGGTCTTCGTATTTAAGAGAGAAAAAATTAATTAAAAAGGAATTCAAAAAACAAAAATTTCTCTTTTGTTTTAAACAACAAACAGGGACTTTTTTTTTTTTTCAAATGCAAGAATTGAAAGAAATTCTTACCCCAAAATAATGATGAAAAGAAAAATTTCAGAAGAAAAACTGGTAAAGAAATTGTGGGGATATTCCGACCGTACTATGTATGGTAGGTAAGTCCGACCGTACTATGTATGGTAGGTAAGTAATTATGGATGGCTATACAAGAAAAACCAAAAATTACGAGTTCCAACTGTACGGTGTGTACGGTGGGCAAAAACTCTCCATGAAATTCAAAAGACAAATTTGTGACAAAAACTGTGCTGTTGCCGTACCATGTATGGCTGCAAATGAACCTCTCGTGGTCATACGATGTATGGCTACTACTGAACCTCTCCTGTGGTCGTACCATGTATGGCTGCAAAAAGAATGGCCGTACCATGTACGGCTGCAAAAGAAACTTGAAGAAATTTTACTTTTAGAACGCAAAGGAAAAGTGAAAACAAAGATAAATTCAGGACCAAAAAATCCAATCATAATACGAAACCGTCTGGAACGACGAGAACAGGAAGAAAAAAAAAAAATAAAACCAATTTTGGTTGCTATTACTGTGTTGGCTGGCTGTGTTCATTCTTTTCTTTGGGGGAGAAAAAAAACAAAAATTTCTCATAGTCTTTCTTTTTTTTCAAAAAAAAAACCTTGTCATGTAAACTCCCTCTTATCCATGTGTTGAAAGTGGGTAAGTTTTAAATATTTTGCCAGGAGTGTGATGAACTTTGAACCCTGGCACTCATGCCACAACAAAAACTACTGCTACAACTATCATCATTATCATGATCATCAATGTCTTCTTCAGCTAGAGAGTGTCACATGATTTAAACGCACCTGTAGGAACCTCTGTATTTAAATAGTGGTTTGCACCTGCCAAGTCTGCACTCCGTCGTGTGACTAACCGCTAGACGATACGATAATAATAATAATATTTCAACTTCTCGTCCTGTTGATCCTCCTCTTTCTTTGCCATTTGAAATAACTTTTATTGATAAATTATAAAAAAAAGACTTCAAAACAGATTCTTTGAAAAGATTTTTATTAAAGAAGTACAAAAAAGAAGATTGCCAATATTATTAAAGGACTAATCAGTGTTTGGTAAGAGAAGTACAGCGGAAGTTCGAAGTACGGCAGAAGATTTGAAAAGTGCGGAGAGAAAGGATGAGAATTTGAAAAAAAGCAACAAAAAAAGAAACAGTTTCAAATAGAAAGATTATTAAGGCCAAGAAATTGTAATTTGCTACAAAAAAAGAAACAAAAAAATTGATCTCTTGGTTATGTTCTCATGTTTTTTTTTGTTTTTTTTTTTCATTTTTTTTTTCCAATAGATTTTTTTTTCAGCTTACTTTTATTGAGTTTTTATTTGGTTCCAGTTTTAACTGAACCCTCATTTAAATTTTTTTTATTCATTTACTTAAATGAAACAGAATTGAGGATATTTTAAGATGTATATATGGGAATATGACAAATTTAGTGGAGGAAAAATATTAATACAAAACCAAAATCCTTACTCTTCTTCTGGACCTGTTCTGAACAGCGCTCCCACCCTTGCTCCTCGGAAGGTACAGTGCCCATCCCTCACTCTTGAAGATTCTTTCTTTAAAGAGGAAAATAAATGACAATAAACTTAAACATAAAGGGACACACCACACTACCTATCGGGAGTCCTCAGGCCTTGTACCTCTAAAGAGTTTCAACTTTGACCTAAAGGGAGAAATATCTTGTTGAATTAAGATGGTGTGAAAACAGGACTATTTTTTCCAACCTTATTATATAATTGAATATTGGCCTCACCAGAAAGATTTCTAAGGGGACAAAGACATTAGAGAAAAAGGAAACTGTTACCATTCATACTCTTAAATTATTTGGTTGTTGTGTGGAGGGGTTTGCGACACACACTTCCAACACCTCATTTAACTTTTATTTTTACATTAAAAAAAAAACTTTTATTAAAATGAAAAAAAAATTATATATAAAAAGCCTAAAGAAAAACCCACAAAAAACCTGGTTGGGGAGGGAAAGAATAAAATTCAAAGGGTATTGAACCTTTTTTTTTTTTTATAAAAAAAAAATCTAGAAATAAAAAAATTTACAAAACGTGAGAAAAAAGATTAAATGAATAAAAAAAATAATGAGTGTTTAAATGAGTAAATAAATACAAATTCCCTGAAAAAGAACAACTTTTGCCATTTTTTATATAAAAAACTTTTTAAAAAAATTACCAAAAAATATTTTAAAAAATATAAAACCAAAAAAATTAAAAAACAAAAAAAAAACAAACTTAAACTGACTCGAAATTTAAATAAATTACCAGGTTTCTTCCACTCCTGCTGCCTTTGTTGGGCTAAAAAATAACACACACAAAAAAAATAACAATAATGTGACTCTAATTATTATTATTTTTTTTATTTTTATTGTTTGATTTTTATTTAATTTTTTGCTGATTTTTAAACTTTTAAAATTTTTTTTTTAAATTTTTATTTTTAAGAATGTCTGAAACAATGTACATAGGCGAAAAGACCAGGTCAGGTTGTGGCTTAGAAATGATATGGTCCGTCACAAAAAAGAAACAAAAATACAAAAAAATCTTATGTATTATAAAAAGATGTTTCTATTCTCAAATAGAAACTCGCAAATAAAACTTTGTAAATTTAATGAATTCCATAAACATCTTCTGATTTTTTTCTTTTTTCTTTATTTGTTCTTTTTACTTTTTCTTCTCTTTGTGTTTCAGTGTCTGTGATGGTTGAAAGATGTGTCTGTGAGTGTCTGGTGACTCAGATGTCTCTTGAATGATCAGTATGGAAGCTTGAAATATGATTGAGGCTGCTATTGTTCATTTCAGATGAGCACAATGCCTTTTCAAAAGGCATGAATCCACATCTACTATGTACATCTATTATTAATTGAGTGATTGAATGCATATGTCTAAAGTAGCCAGTGTATTCTATGACTGTTTGAAATATAGGATATACATATCCATTAGATATCTTTTAGAAGTTTACCAAAACGTTTTAATTCAGGCATTAAACTCATCAATTGGTGAGTCAAGCTTGTTAGATTCCACATAGGTTATATATGTATATATATATATATATATATATATATATATATACACACACACACACATACACTCTCTCACATTTACAGGCATTAACTCCCAATCAGAAATTTTGTAACTTTCATAAAATTGCTCCTTTTTTGTTGAACTAATATCATTTTTGTCCTTAGAGTGGTAGAATTAGATGATTTTTGATTCGGTCAATACAGTCAAACTAGTTTCATTCGGTGGTATACAATGGTAGAATTTGCCAGCTGTATAAGAATTCAATGTAAGTACAGGTATCATTCATCAAACATTTTCTTGAAATGGTTTCCACCGTTTTTAGCCTGTTTTCAGTAAACTTGAAAACATTTTTTAGAACCTTTTTGATATATACTCACATGTATTGATATTCAATACAAATGCACACTAAGAGGGTTTGATAGTTATTTTGTTTGTGTAAAATTCCAGAAGGACTTATATTTCTCTACATGGGCTAGATTTTTATTTCTCTGCTTCTGGATTTCCAGACATCTCATCTAATCCAACAGAAATCATCTTAAAATCATTCTTTAAGCATATTAACATGGTTGAAGATTGGAATTTTTTCTACTGCCAAGGCTCTCAAGATGAGTGCAGTAAGCATCACTCTAGCAATTTTTTTTCCTGGGACTTGCTAGAATGATGCTTAATATATGCTCATCTCGAAAGCCATTACTAATTCGAACAGCTTATTCCTCAGATAGAATCAAAGTGCAAATAGTTGCAATAATATGTTTTGCTAATTACGGTAAATCTAAATCAATCTACTAATTAGAACTTGTATTCTGATCTTGGAAGGTTTTATCACAGAATTTCAGCTAGTGTGCTCTTTCACCATCTTTCAGGCATAAGCATGAATCATCAGGTATCACTCTAAAAACATAATGATCAAAATGTTCCTTAGAAATGTCAACAATCAGAATATATGATCCTAGCTTTCCTCTCAAACTCTGGAGCAATTGTTAACAAGCTTTCTCTTGCAGACAGATGATTGTGAATAGTCCTCATGAGATAGATGATTAATATAACCATATGTACCTTTGCAGCCCGTATGCTTGTAAAATCCTTTCTAATTAGTGTCTTCTGATTATTTTTAATGCACTCTAAAAGCGACAAAAAAAGTCCACATCCAAAAATGAACGAATTAAACCTTCCATCTTGAAGTATAATGCCAGTCCACTTCCCCCTGCAAATGTGTTCCTATTTACCTTTCCAAGAACTACCTGGTCAAGTGTTTAATGCCTGAATTTTCAAGAGCGTATTTTGAAAGTCTCAAAAACTCGAATGAGAATTTTGGAAAAACAAAATCAAGATGGGACACATTTGTCCCATTGTAACAGATGGAAAACATGGAATTATCACATCACCTTCATATCTTTCCTGTCCAGTCATGTAATGTGAACTGATTTCTGTGTGGGTCCCATACTATGATGTAATTGTCTTCAGTTGTAAAAGCTAGGAAAGTATCATTTACTTTATTTTTGGCAACTCATGTCCCAATAGACTTCTAAAAGAGATCTACTGTACATGTATATCCCTACAGTCTTTAAAACCTTGAGATAGATTTGTATGCACAAGCTGTCTCAAAAGGATTTAAAACGGTGCTAGGAATCAGAAAGGAAAGCATCCGACCAAAGAAGAATTACCAATTCCTATTCAAGATCTTGTTTCAAAAGGTAAGTCTGAATTAGGTAAGGTTAAATGTCCTGTATGTTAGCAACATTTCCTCTAGTGCATGACAGTCACTAGTTTGTTGATGAGAAACGTTCCCTACCATCAATGTTCGGTTTTAGTTTTGATATTTTAGTTATGGACAACTCACAGTGGAGTATTTGTTAGCATGCTTGTCGTTCATCCAAATTCATGTTTGGAAGATCATTTCTGACCAGACAGGTACAGATATCTTGCTCTTGGTATTGCCCTCTGTAGTCTAAATCAGTGAAGTCAAGTGCTCATAAGCAACAACAGTCACAAGGACTAAAGAGAATTCTTGTATCACTTCCTGTTCTCATGATGGCTCAGCTAAATAAGAGCCTGCTTGCCTCCCAATTACTGCTGTAGTGAGTCTCTTTCTACTGTAGTGAAAGTAATCCTTCCTGGTTGCTTTTCACTATGAACATTCTAACTAAGCTTAGTAAACATTGTTATAATATTCTAATTATTTATTCCAAAATACATCTGGTAGACTCCTATGCATTAAATTAACATTTCCCTACTGTGATTTGAAATCACGACCAAGTGATTTGTAGGTGTTTCTCTTACCAACCGTACCAAACTGACAAGTCTTATTTATCTAAAGTTACGATTTTTCATTTATACAATACAAAAGTTTCAGTAATCATCTTCAGTCAGAATAGAAGTTATTGCCTTTCTCACTAGATACAAGCTGTGAGTTCATTCCTTATTGAATTCCCCAAACTTGTTTTCTCGTTCCAAATTAAGTTAAGCTTAGTAAATATCTAAGTTGCTTTGCCGTGGGGTAATGTTTATTAAGTTTGTCTAGCAGACCTTCAATACTGAGTAGTAAGTTCAATCCTCAATGGGTACCCCACTAAGCTCTGTTTAATGTACTAGGATGCATCAGTAAGTCTCAAGCCTAACATGAAATTATAAGCTGAATTTTAATCTGATATTTTCCTTGTTATCTCTGTGATTAATATTCACCTCTTGAGGTTCGAAAATAAGTATTTGATGTCAAAAATGTTCTTATCATTAAAGTACTGACTTACTGATATATGCACCTGCAATATATATCCATGATTGTTGCATTGAAAGAAACAGATAGAGCAGATGTAGACTGTGAATAAACAAAAATTAGAATTTCAGATTGAAGCCTTCACTGGCAGCTGTTTAGCTCAATGATAAGAGCAATACTATGTTGGAGCGGCTACCCTATGGGTCACCGATTCGATTTGTGCTGCAACTCCATTTTCTTTGATTGTTTATTCTATTTATGTTGTCTAGGCCGACTGATACATTCACTGTGTTATAACGGGAGTTCATTTCAATATAATATAATGCTTTTTGTAATAATATATACGTATAATTTTTGTGTCAAGTGTACTTGAACACATGTAGACAAGGTGTCAGCTTTTCTCTATGCTGCCCTCTGGGTTTACTGCTACTCTACCAATTCATGCATTACCAAATTAATTTCTCTGAAAGGAAGGAAATCCTTTTCCACTAACTCATTCTATTTTCCTTTCACCCTTTCTCTCTCTAATTATCTGTCTAGACCTAAGGAAGTACTTTCTCTCTCCTCAATTCTCTCTCTCCTCAATTCTCTCTCCCTCTCTCCTCAATTCTCTCTCCCTCTCTCCTCAATTCTCTCTCCCTCTCTCCTCAATTCTCTCTCCCTCTCTCCTCAATTCTCTCTCCCTCTCTCCTCAATTCCCTGTCTCCCTCTCTCCTCAATTCCCTGTCTCCTCTTTCTCTCTCTTCTCAGTCCTCTCTCTCCTCAATCCTCTGTTTCTCTCTCTCCTCAACCCCTCTCTCTTCAATCTCTTCTCTCTCTCCTCGTTTTTCACTCTTCTCAGATTCTCTCTCTCTCTCATCCTAATCCCCTTTCTTTCCCACACACTCTTTTTTCTCCCTCCCTAATCCCCCCTCTCTCTCTCTCTAATTCTTTCCCTTGCTCACTCTTTTTGTTTGGTAAGGGAACCCTTCCTCACTCGCCCTAATTCTCTATCTTCAAATTCAGTCCCTCTCCTTAATGAATTCTTTCTCTGTCCCACCCTACACACTCCCTCATTCTCTCTCTCTCTCTTCTTTAACATCTCAATATTCCACTCTGTCGATTGTCTCTCCCCCCTTCCCACCAACCCCGTTAGTCTCAATGGCGCCAGTCAGATTAATTCTTTTCAATCGTCTCCTCTGATCAACGATTGATTCCATTATTGTATGGTGGCCCTTAATCAAATTTTCTCATTCACTTTGTAACGACTGAAACCCGTGGAACGGAAGTCGTTGTTTGCAGATTTCTATTAATGAGGACAAAACACGAATGAACTCGAATCATTACATTTCTTTTTCTACAATTCAATCAAAGTTTCTTTTATCTTTTACCTTCAAAGGACAATAAAACGGATGCGTCGCCCTGAAGTAATGGTTAACAAGCTCGTCTTTCATACCATTACTGCTTACACATTTTCAGTTTTGTGTCTGATGAAGCTCAACTTGGTAGGTAGGCAGTGCTTTTACGCTACGGATTCAGCCCTCCCCCCCCCCGGACCTACATATCTCAAGTATCTCTGTCTCAGCCCCGTTTTGCAATAAGTGAAATAGACTTGGAAATGACAAGCACTCATTTTACCCGTAGCTAGGGATGGGTTCATGTCTTTTGGGGCATTAATGCGGAGTGAATACTAAATATCTTAAGCCAGTTTGAACTCGGCTCATTGAGACCATTAACCCTACATCATCATCATCATCAGTCTTTTAACGTCTGTCGTTGGACATTGACCTTCCCCAGGATTTGCCACCTTATTCATTTATCATGGGCGTTGTGGAGCCAGTACTTCCTGAACTTGTCTAGCTCGTCTCTCCATCTAATATTCTGCCAGCCTCGGTTGCACATGTGATCTCGGGGGATCCATGTCGTGATGTCCATCGGTTGTCTGCCATTCTTGCAATATGGCCAGCCCACCGCCATTTAATGGATTCTATGATGTCCCTGACTTAACCTAAACCTAATAATTATGTAATGTCCTGAATAAACTTCCGTACTGACGGAATGTGTGTGAGTGTTTGCTTCTCGTCACAAGGTTACTCTAGTCTATAAAAATTGATTTTAACTGAGGCGTTAAATTTAACAAGTCTATTTTCCCAGGTTTTTAACGCTTCCCTTATGCTGTACTGATTCGCAAAAACAACACAAAAATGCACCTGTTGTTGATATTCGAAAATTAAATAAACTTGTAAGAATGGCGCTACAAACTCTCCCTACAGTTCACCGTGTACAAGACAAACCAGAGCATAGTAAATAGATTCTTTGGATAATATTTCTTTATTATTTCTAACTGCAATTGAAGAAAACTGTGTGGGTATACACCACGATTACTCGACAACTGGCCTTTTTATGAAGTTACTATGAGCCAAGAATATTTCTCAGTGCTGTCAAGTCCGAAGTTATTTTTTTCTTATCAGCAGTTCTCAAGAAATCTAATGAAAATGAGAAAAAAGAGAAAAGAAAAACAAAAACATTATAGATTTTTTCATAGTTTTATAAATTATATCCCATGAATTCCTCTCTTTAGAATTTCTAAATTTAGATATAAAAAATTCAGTTTGGTAACATTGAAGAGGAGTAATCGAAATATTTGTCGGCCGTATTTTCTTACAACAGGTGGAAAATCACATATTACATGACAAGGTTTCTACGCACACCATAAAACTCTGTGCCTTCCAAACCTCCACCTTTGGACTCAGCTATAATATTAATGATTCTCAATGCTTCTTGTAATTTTGATTAGTAACTGTACTTCATCTGAGGTATGTTCGAAATCAATTAAGGGCCAATGTACTGTGAATAATTTCGGGATGCAATCAATTTATCTATTTCGAACTAGCTGAACCTGTGGAAATTCCTCGGGTGTTGATAACTAAGATTAACCATTATCTCGTGCTTCTGCTCTTCTATAACCGTCTGCCTGCATCTTTTCATTCTCACCCTCGAATCTCTGTTTCCCGTCTTTGTTTTTATCTAGATATTACACGAACACAGGCGGAGACGTTCCTACCCACTAAGTAAATTATCTGTCTTTCCTTTCTCCCCTTTTATCAAACTGCATAACTTTCTTTTATCCCCTCTCTCTTTCTACTGCTTCAGTAAAGTTTCTTTCTCCCCTCTCTCTTCCTACCTCTCCATTAAACCCTTTTATTAAACTGCCTGATTTTCTTTTACCGCCTTGCTCTAAGTACCCCTTTAATAAGTAACTTCTTTTCTCCTCCCAGTTTACCAACTTTTACTCTATTTCCACCCTCTCTTCTTACCTACTCAGTTAACGACTTTCTGTCGGGAGCAATTGACTCCTTGTCTTCCTCACCCACGATTGACCCCTCGTCTTCTTTACCCCCAATTGACTCCTCGTCTTCTTTATCCCCTATTGACACCTTGTCTACTTTACCCACGATTGACCCCTCGTTTTCTTTACCCCAATTGATCCCTCGTCTTCTTTACCCCAATTGACCCCTCGTCTTCTTTACCTCAATTGATCCCTCGTCTTCTTTACCCTCGATTGACCCCTCGTCTTCTTTACCCTCGATTGACCCCTCGTCTTCTTTACCCACGATTGACCCCTCGTCTTCTTTACCCCAATTGACTCCTCGTCTTCTTTACCCCAATTGACTCCTCGTCTTCTTTACCCACGATTGACCCTCGTCTTCTTTACCCCAATTGACTCCTCGTCTTCCCCACCCACAAAATCAAGAGGAAAAAGGGGGAAGAAACGCAAGAGCTTTTTAACTGCCCATCTTTCAGTTTCTGTCATCTTCCTTCTCTCTCGTTCAGAGTGCGTAGAGAAACAGGCAGAAAGAAACAGGCTTTCTGACTGGATATCAAGACAAAATGAGCGAAAGATTCAAAGGTGTGAAAATTGTTAAAATCTCAGTTGTCAACACCCATAGAATTTCCACGGGTCTAGTGCCAATGCTTCATTAGATAGCTTCAGAGATTTTTTTAATAGCTGTTAAAATCTTCTAATTTCTGGACTAAGGCAATAGTATAAAAATTGGTCATTCTTTCGCAAACGCGTGGGACTTGGTTATCGCTACATAGAATTGCAAGCAGGAAGAGAAGTTATTCGTTTTGTAGTGTTACATAAAATCAGCGGATCTTTCAAAAGCTAAAATGCTCAAAACAATCTCAGCTCGTTTACTGTCAAATTCATTCCTCAAGTTTCACAGATAATTATTTTATTGCTTTCCGCTTGTTCAAATTTGGGTTTAATTATGCCATATTATTAATTATATATAATTAATCTTAGGCACTTAATTTTGCATCATTACTTTGTAAACCATTTCATAATTAAAGGAAAACATTGCTAATTTGATATTATCATGAATCAATGTATTTATGTCTACACACAGTATTAAAATTGAACGAAAGAGAAAACTACTGGCATAATGACGAATGGGGGTTTAGGACTGATGAGACACATTGGGGGGAAATCTCCATCAGTTTGCCGCCACCAATAAAAGTTAAAGATAACATCGTAAGTTTTAATGGTCTACCGATTATTCAGGCCAAAACAACCATTTGAATTGTCTTCTGGGGGGCAGGGACGAGCTTTTATTGGAGGAAATGCCTTTTCGAAAAAAAAATCATTTGTTGGAGGAATTGTCTTCTGGAAAGACAAATACGATTTTCGTCTGAATGTTTTTGACGAATTGCCTTCTGGAAAGAGAAATACGATTTTAGTCTGAATATTTTTGATGAATAGTCCTGTGGGGGCCAAAAACAAGCATTTGTGGGAGGAATTGCCTCACACTTGTTGATATTTGACCCAACTCAAGTTATTTAAAAAATTATAATTTCCAAAACAGTGTCTTCTTTCGAGGTCACGGAACTGAATCCAATTCCATTTGATTTTGATATCTCGCTTTTCTTTTCTGCGTGGCCGAGTTCAGTCCTTTTCCTCTTGCAAAATATATGTGTTCCACCCTATTCTTTTGCGTACTGCCATCCTGCTTCTATTACTATATGATGACTGATAGGGACTTTTTAAATGAATATTTCATCTTTATTCTTAAATATTTTATCTTAGTTTTGAATACTACTTTTATTATTTCATTATTAAAGATACTTTTTTCGTAGTTACATGTGAACTATACTTACTTTCTCGATCTTTAAAGATACGCTACTTATATGTATGTATGAGGGTGTTAAAGTAACCCTTTACAGACGCCAAAAGTATGTTAGAAACATCTTGAGTGAATTTATTATGACAAGATAAAGCATGGTCTCTTGGAACCCCTGCAGACAGATAGCCAGTCACAGCCACTTAATTAAAAAGGCATTATGAGAAAGAGAATGAGAAGGGGTTGATGAAAAAAAGACCGTGTAGGAGGATTCTAATGGCGGAAGTGAGAAATATAGACAGCAAGGTCAGTGGCGTGAGAAAGGAAATAAAACAGGAGTAAAATAGAAGGAAAAAGAGTAGATGATTATTTAGTCATGGTAGCCAGTAAAAGAAGAGGGTGAGTTGATTTAGTTAGGATAATGATAGAAAAAGGACCCTCGCCTATAAGTTTGGGGACCAAAAGTAGTCCCCTGGAGATAGGGTATAAGGGTAGATAATGCTGTATTTTCGGTCAGCCGAAGTGGGGAAAAAATTTTATCCTGATATTAGTCTTGCATCTTTCGTTCCCTCCCTTGCCGCAGCTGCGGAGCGGATACATGCAATGAAATGCATTACGGTACACTTCTCTTTCTCTGTCCCTGGTCATTGTCTTTCAATTCCGTCCTCAGAACCCTTCCTCTACCCACCCTTTCCAACGTAATTTTTTAAAAGTTCGATGGACATACATTGTAGAATTTATAACAAACCAAAGCAAAAATTAAATAGTAATTTCGTCAACGAAAATTCGAGATTACAGCAGGGCTGAATTCTACTCCAACTTCCATTCTGACCAAAGATAATTACAGCGATCTTTGTATGCTATGTATAATGAATTAAAAAAAATGATCGCTCATATGTAGATACGTAAAACGTGTCTGTTTTGCCAAGTCGGTTAGAGAGCCACCTACCAATCACTTGGAAGTTATTCAAAATCATGACAGGGAAATGTTCATTTTATACATCGATTTGTATTAACGTGACATGACCAACAGTGAATAGTGTATGCCCCTAAATTAGGAGAGGATTTTCTTGACATTGTTTTACCTGCAAGAAAAACATTGTCAACTCCCGCTTCCTACCGAATGGAATTTGTCAATGAGAGAAGTAATCTCGACTTTCAAGAACAATCCAACTATTCCTAAAAAGAAGGGTATACAACTGAGCATCCTCCCGTTAGTCACCTATGGAGCAGAGACATGGAACCTAACCAAAAGGTTGACCCTCAAGCTAAAAACCATGCTACGGGCACAGGAGAGAATAATGCTCAACCTCACATGGATAGACCATAAGACAGCACAGTATATTAGAGAAAAGACAAGAGTTCGATATGTCATATAAACCATTGGCAATGGGCTGGACATGTTGCGAGAATGTCATAAAACTGCTGGACATTACGACTCACAACGTAGATCTCTAGAGATCAGATGCAAAATTGTGACCAACAGGAAGTAAGATGGTGGGACAAGATTGATAAATTCAGAAAGTACTGGCTCCGCAACGCCCATGAACGACAGACGCTAAACGGCTGATGATGATTATGATAATGATGATAATGAATCTTGAAACTGTCATCAGTGAACACTTGCAGGAGCAAGTGTCACTTTCCTTCTTCAGCATAAGCCGTGTGTTTTGTATTCATTGTATATCAAAGATTCAACTGCACTTCTCAAGTTTCACCTATCTGATACTAGACGTAGACATTTTAGCAAATTTCAACCAATCGTAAAAAGTTGAGCAATGAATATAGCAAAGTGGTCTCGGAGACCATTACTTGTGAGTTCAGTCTCCATAAGGTTCTCGTTGTGCACTCTCACTTTCACTGTGGTATCGCTTCCGGTTACTCCTAGTTTGGCAGAATTCTAAGTCACTTATTGATCATGTGACTCACTTTTTCGTGAGATGCATTGTGAATGAGCCTCGTTCCCGAAGCAGAGTTCAGAAGCCATTGTGATTAAGAAGTGAAAGTCAGAGTGACATAGTAAACAGGAGTTATGGTTCAAGTAACCGGGAGTTATTTTTTTTACTTTGAAGGATCAGAGATAACAGGGATTCAAATACGAGATTTGACCAGTCAGGGTTACGCAGATAGAGATAGGCGACAAATAAACAACAGATATAAGCTCTGCACTGATAGCCTTGTGCCATGATAAGACGTGCCTGTTAAAGGTAAACAGTAACTTGAAGTGATTTACAATTAATTAGAATACTCATTTTTAAGAGTCTGGAGAGTTAGGAAGATAATTCCATTCACAGAAGTGGTATCTAAATACACCGATAATGATATAGTCAGATCATTTTTTTGCCCTGTTGCTTCAAAAAGAAGTTTCGTTTACATGAAACACTTTTGGTGGGCGCTTACCATGAACTGATAGTTAGCAAGATGGTTTAGCCGACCATAGCATAGTAGGATGGGTTCAGTACTCACCAAGTTATCCAAACAATAGTAACCTTGTGTCAGACCAAGTTTAGTAAGTATTTACAAAGACACCCATGACTGATGGTTACTCAAATCACTCAAGAAACCATTGCTAATGCAGTGAGTTCAATTCTCCCGAGCTGCTTTATTCTCGTTGCCTTGTGATTGACAAAGCTAAGCTCCCGAAATTCTACTTACCGCGAAAACAAACGCTTTTCGTCTTTTTTTTTTTTCTTATAAAAAAGAAAGTGTCAGAACGCAAACTTTCGGAAAGAGGAGCACACACATACACCTATATACATATATATGTGTGTGTGTGTGTGTGTGTACACGTGCGTATTTTGCAGACACCAACCCGAAGTGTAATAGTTATCTATTGCAAGATAAAAGCCCAGACTCAAAAATATACCTTGTGGCCACCAATCAAAATAAATCAGAAATTCTATTGAATTAGCCATACAACGGTAATGACAAACGGGCCTGGCTGCTGCAGGGTCAAACTGTACTCTTACTTCTATTCCAACTGAAGATGATTAAGGAAACTTTTGTATTGTATGTATAATAAATGAATAAATTCGTTGGTATATAAGACTTGTCAGTCTAGATCAATTGGTAAGAGAGTGGCCTACCAATCATGTTGTATTTCAGCGTAATAACAAAGATTGCTTTTTGTTACAGCGTAAACAAAGTCAACTCCATTAGGATTGTAGTTTGACAATTTTAATCATCAACGGTTTTTTAGTTGATAAATGGTCCTGGAGAACCTTACCAAAATCTTTGTTTGCAACGCCAAGCTATCCATATCTGGCATAAATATATCTTGAATCTCTTTTATTCCACTCTTTCTCACTGGAACTTTTTAGAGATCGTCTCATTTCTTTCGTGGTTTGCAGCCACCAACCACCACCACGACCGCTGTACATGGCCAACCGCCGCCCCCACCAAACTAGCCTCTTTAGAATCGGCCTCTTCAACTCAAGGAAAGTCAACACCGCATGAAATTCCTTGGACGAGAGAAGAGGACGTTCAACCAATTCTTTGCTCAAAGACCATCAAATGCGAAACGGCAGGAGGTTTGGAGTCTGCAGGTTGAAGTGGGCACCGAACAGCAGGAAAGCAGGATTTATTGTCTTCAAATGGGAGAAGGAAAAATATATGCATATGTCTACAGAGATAAGATAAGTAAAGAAGAAAGAGACGGGACTTGGGAGAGGGGCAGGCAGATACGAAGGACGAGGCACATGAAGTTATGTATGTAAGTGGTGTCCTTACGCTGGCAATGGTATCAGTCATCCCTACCCAGGCTTCTGATATCATGTTTCTCTTGTTTTGGCTTACAATATTTGAAATTTATTCAGAGGTGATAATGAAGATGATTAAAACAACTTTTGTATTATATAGTATATGTGGTACAAATCAGGCTAGCAGTATAACATAATATAATAATATATCTATATATATCAATGATATAAAGCCACTTCTGAAATGTAATGGATTTATTTCATAGAGTGCTCGATACGTAGAACATTTTACTCATGGAGTTGAGTTGTTTTAGAGTAGAGCTGGAAATAAATAGTAGGTTGTGGATTTGCTACACAAACTAGCTCACGTTTCAGCCCAGTTTGGGCCTCATCAGATTCGCCTCATGAGGCCCAAACTGGGCTGAAACATAAGCTAGTTTGTGTAGCGAATCCACAACCCACTATATATATATATATATATATATATATATATATTAATTACTATATATAATTCTTAGATACGCAAGACTTGACAGGCTAGCTAAGTTGGAAAAAGAATCGCCAACAATGAAATGAAGCACTTTTGGTGGGTGCTCACCATGAAGTAATCAAGGTAGGGAAAATGTTAATTTTATATAAAGCTTTGGTTTAACGTGATGAGACATTCAGTGAAGATCATCAGGTCGAGAGTTTGTCTCCGATACAGTTGACTCTGCCCTTCCCCGTTTCTGTCCATCATCGCATTTGGTAAATCTTCCGGTTGACATCCAATATCACTTGCTAGTTGATCAATATACAACCGTGTTGGTCTTCCAACTGATTTTCGCCCGTTTAATGGCTGCCGAAGTATTGGGTTGCTCACTAATTTGCCTGAGCGACACAATACTGAAGAGTTTACTTCCCTATATTTGGTGGTGGTGGTGGTTGTTGTTGTTGCAGCAGTAGCAGCAGGGGAATAACTAAGTCAACTTCAAACTTGGACGAAACTTTGACGAAATTGCTTGGTTGGACTTTTCTTCTGTCAATTTCGTACCTCATTCACTAGAGAGCGTAAAAATGTTATTGTATTCTAATTCTTACTTATGTTAGAATTAGTTTTCGTTGATCCAAATGAGTCTGACACAACAGTATTCGTGGAAATTACCATTGATGAAGGAGAATCTTTTTTTTTGCGTTCCAAGATCCCCGAAATGGGGATGATGATATGCTAGGTTGAGTTGTCAGATATTGGGATTGTGGTAGGTACAGCTAACTGGGGTGTTTTTGAGTTATCCTTACACAGACAGGTGAACAAACATTTCATGAATTAAAGTAATAGTATTGTTTTTGATGGACACTTAAACAGTTGAACATAAAGTAAGGATCCAGTTTAGTATATGCTGTAGCATTTGCATACTGTTTATCGAACCCTCAATTCAAAACTGAAACAGTTTCGGGAGATGGGAGATGTGTGGTGCCTCTATGACAACTCAAAGTCTGAATGCTATTTTTGCTTTTTGACTGTTTCCGTATAAGCAAAAAAGTGGCATAAAGCGAACGTTTCAAAAGGCGAGAGGTACCTGTACATGTGTATGTGTGTGTGTATATATATATATGTGTGTGTGTGTGTGTGTATATGTGTACATACATATATATGTGTGTGTATATATATATATATATACATATATATATATGTATATATAAATATATATGTATATATAAATATATATGTGTACATATATATATATGTGCATATATATTTATATATATATATATATATATATATATATATATATATATATATATATATATATATATATATATATATATATATGCGTGTTTTTTCTCATCATTGAAATAGCTGTTTTCCTAAATGTGGAATGCTTTCAATGGACTAATGACATTTTTAGATATCTTGACAGCTAATTAATCATAATAATTAATATTAGATGATAATTATGACGAAATGAAATTATTGTAAAACAATTTGATTTCGATTTATTTATGGCCTTTCGTATCAGTCGGGAATCAGAGTGAATAAAGAAACTAAGAAACTAAGGCGGTGCCCATGGGCATCCGCTGGGAGTCGGGGCGGGGGGGCCAACAGGGCTTCTTCTGCATTGCCTTGCGTGCAGAGTAATATACATTGTGAATATCAACTTCATACAATGGCGTGTAGTCGAGTAATTGCAGTACATACACGCAGGGATTTCTCAAATTGTAATTGAGATTTAGTGTGATTTTTGTACATATATTTCTTTGCCAACAGTGATTGGAATTTTTATTCAGTTTGAAGAGTGTGGAGGAAAGGAAGGAGAAATTATTTCTTAGGTATTTATTTGGTCACAGTTATATGCACACTCAGCAGTACGATATTCCGGGAAACTTTAACGAGAAATAGCTTCCTTAAAGAAAGCAAAAAAATTGAGAAAAATTAATTCTTCTTTTCATCTCGTTGTGTAGTGATTTCGAGAGATCTGTAAATTCTCCGACGAGACACTGGAAACGCTTGGTAATTTGACAGATGAACAGGCCAATCAATCATCATACTATAATTCATCAAATATCTGTCCGTCTGTATGTGACAACGTAACTCAGGAACCACACTACATATCCTCATGAAATTTTCCGTTAGTACCAATGGCACCCCAGGGCACGTTTTTAGCGGGAAAGTTTTTGAAAATTCTAAAACTATTCAAGTTTTCAATGGAGAGTTCGATAAATAGTATGTAAGTGCTGTATTATACTAAACAGGACCCTTACTTTATGTCCACCTACTTACGTGCTCACTCCCCCAATATACTATGACTCTAATTCATAAACTGTCTGTCCATCCGTCTAAGTTAGGATAACTCAAGGAGGGATAGAGCTGTTGTCACCACACTTTCTCTGTGTATAAATGAGATTGCGAGGTATGTTTTTGCATATTAGTTTTTTTTTCTAATAGTAGTAGTAGTAATAATGATAATAATAATGATGATAATATCGAACCTGCGTCGGCTTTCTCTCTGATAATGATCTGATTTCTCAGTATCAATCAATAAAGTCTACGAAAAATCTGAGCCTGTGAATTGTAATCAGATGTATAGAATGAAGATATCCCTAAAAATGATAGTTTTGATTACTAATACTTTTTGATCATTCGGGTAGCACCTTATGTCTCCAAAGAGCCTTCGTAAGTGATCATTTGATTGGTTTATGAATCGATTTTGAGATTTGAGGAAACTTCCATTAGCTTAAATCATTTCTGTTGAAACTTGTAGATTTTTTATGTTTTATGTAGTTGTAAGTGTGGAGATTCCATTCGAAATATCAAGGGTTTCCGTTGAATAGTTGGAAAGTTATCTTCTGCTTTCACTCACGCACGTAAACATACGCCTTCTTAACCAGCAAAGAATAATGCCATCTTTTTATAGGTGTACATTGAGTTAGTGTTACATAAAACAATTGTACAGCACCACTATCCTTTACTGACAGTAAGATTTCAACCCTTAAGCCCTCCCATACTCAATGAGAAAGTTCATTCAAACCCTTTCAGTAAGAAAGCCTGATCGTGGGGGTGACCTATTTGCCCCTTCCCCAGCGAACGTCCATGGGTACGACTGGTAAGAGACAAAGTCAGGGAGCCTTACAAATGTTCAGCCTGGTGCCCGGATGGTAGCTGTCACTGAACATAATACGTTATTAACCTACTGGTCAGCAAGAAATAAGAACATTATTACTATTCCTACCAAAAGGTCAAATGATCACTTGCTAACCTTTTGTAGTCGACATCTAAATCTGTTCAGGTAATCCTTAAAGGTAATTCACACCAACGATTATATGCCACTTGAATTATCTACGGGTGACTATAAGGAATATAATCTCTCTAAACCCACTCAACATCATTTAGTTCACCGATCGGAGCTTAAATGGCTGCAAATGAAATTAATAATCATATTAATATTGATAAATATAGTCCTACCCGGGTATCACAAGTTTTATCAACACTCCTTTATACAGGTTTTAGGTATTTCTAAAGGGCATAAGTGCAAAGCAAATGTAGGTGTTTGAACTTGACTCGTCGATTCCAATTTCCGAGCTGATAACCGCTTGGCTACTGGCACCTCCCTCCCCGATCGGATCTCGAATGGCTGTGAATAAACTTCTAAAACCAGTGCCAACTGTGATTAGGACTATTTCCGTTTCATTAATTTGATCGATTGCATTTGGCTTATGGCGTCTTTTGGCTTTTTATGTTTGCATTAATATATATATATATATATATATATATATATATATATATATATATATATATATATTATTGGTTATTTGGGGAATTGTGGTTAATGGAGGGAGAGAAAGAAGGAGAGCAAGACAGACATAGGGGAGGAGAGAAAGAGAAGAGGAGAAAGAGTAAGAAAAAAAGAATGAAGTGTAAGAGAGTGAGAGGTGTAAGAGGGAAAGAAGGGAGAGGGAAATGAAAGTGTGGGGGACGTGAGAGAAATGGGAGAGAGGGGGAAGGAGGAGAATTAGAAGAGGGTGAGAAAATGAGTGAATGATAGAGGGAGAGGAGAAAGACGTATAGTATGAAGAGAGGGGGCAGAGGGGAAGACGGGAGGTGAAATTATTGGTTTCTGTTCAAAGACAAATCTGTGGCACCAAAATATCAAATGAAGTGAAACGTAATCTAAATTCTTTAACTTTAGATAATTACTCATTCTTCATAATGCGTGGATAGATGTCTTCATGCGCAGAAGCCTCAGGATATACCTGTTCGTTCAGACTCATGTACATACAGATACAGAGATTGGTAAACAATCGATTCGAAAGCTTATACATATATATATATATATATATATATATATATATATATATATATATATATCCTTTTTTCGTATCTATTCATGCAATTCATATAAGTAGAGTACTCAGTATCTTTGAAGATAGTGTTATAATAATGATAATAATACGAGATTGTTACGTTACATCTATTTCAGGACTAGTATATTTTAGCGAGCAGCTACAAGCAGTCTGCATTCGTCAGGTGCAATTCAATTCTCCGTCAATTCCACCTGACGAATGCAGACTGCTTGTAGCCGCTTGCAAGAAACTACAAGTTGTGTAATAAATATATATCCCCATTCTTCTCTACGGATCAGAATCTTGGACCTCATGCAGAACATATATCTGCTCGACGTCTTTCTTAAACGCTATCTTTGTTCCACTCGCAGCTACTCTTCGTCTCGAGTGCAGATCTATTTACCGAATGTGATGTAGAAGGCATTGAATCATTTTTGATGCAATCCCAACTCCAGTGGGTAGCCATGTTATCAGAATGAGTGATGAGAGAATACCACAAGTTCTCATCTACAGTCAGCGGTATGGCAGTGCACGGAATGTAGAGAGGCCATTGTTGCTATCAATATCCATCTCACGCCATGGACCGCATCAAATGAACAGCTGACCGCTGTAAGGGTATTGTAAATTTTGAATGATTTCAGTTTCAAAATCTAAGATACTTTAGACTGAACACAAAATCTAGAACGAATATACCAGCAGCGTCATTTAGCCACTCGGTCACTTGTGGTGACTTTGGTCTTATATCCTAAGCAGGTCTGGGGTCTCACAAGAGATACAAACATAACGACTGAAAAAAGAATTCCAAATTAGGCCCTCATACGTTGAAGGTGCCGGGAAAGTCCATTATATATATATATATATATATATATATATATATATATATATATATATGTGTGTGTGTGTGTGTGTGTGTAATCACATGTGTATAGTGACTCTCTTGAATTAGTGGATTGGCATTTATATACAATGATACTTAAAGATGAAAAGCCTAAGTTATCTTAACATCTACCAATATACAGGTGTAGAGCAAGAGTTAGCAAGCGTGTCTTACACACCATTACGACTGTATCCACAGAAATCTTTTCCAAATCGTTCGATTATTATTTTCATCTTATAGTTCAGTAAAAATAACTAAGTCGGATGCTGAGCCTCTGTTGTTAGCTTCCCCTTGGTATACCCGATTGAACTCAGATCGTCGGCAACAAAAAAGATCTGGTTAGTCACTCAATAAAAACTGTCACATGATCATCATCTTTGGCCGGAATGATCAATTAAACAATTAGGAAAAGGGCTGATTGATACATAAATTACTTCTCTGACTTTTTATTGGCCAGTGATCGCTAAAAAAATTGAATAAAACAACAACAACAAAACGTGAATGCTGCCGGACTCAAGTTAAGGGAGCAATTCAGTATAAACATACGTTTCAAATTCAAGTCCTTTTAATATCCTATTAAGAGGTTTGTTCACAAAGAAAAAGAAAAAAAAGATAAATGATTATTTAGACATGATGAAGATTTTTGATTTTGTAGCTCCTTTACTCCGTTTGTGCAGCCTGTAGACACAGATTTAACCAACTAGACTAATTTGAAAACTGAATAAACCTGTGTTAATAGGTTTGATTGACAGTTTCTATCCCAAATCTGACGGAGGCTGTAGCTAGACGGAGTTGGCAACCCCAAACTGTGATGGTAAACCAACAAAACCTGTTGGCATCTCGAAGTATTGCTAGGATGCTGAGGGCCATCTGATGAAGGATTTGTGGGGGGAAATAGTGTCGTTTTCCCAGCAGTAACTGTATAGATTTTTATAGGTATGAATAAGATCAAAGGTACATATCTCAACGTATCATAAATCAATATTTCTTTCTTTTCAATCACCGATTCTCCCTGACTTTTCCTGTACCGAAAACCAATTAGGTAAGTTTCCCCCCTTTGACCTCATTTAACCCGGTCGGAGATAGATCAGTTGTACGAGTGTGATGGAACATAATTTGAAGTGTATCATTTAAAGTTCAATTAACCTGAACGAATAACCTGGAAATTAACAAATTATTTCGTTGAATTAAAAGCTCTGACGCGGTAAAACCGGTTGAAGACTTCTCTATTTTGTACAAAAACAACATCCAAATGTACGTATATAATGCTGATAAAAATATACAATATATATATACACACACACACACACACATATATATATATATATACACACACACACACACTCACACACACACACATATATATATATATATATACACACATATATATACTCACACGCACACATATGTATATATTCACACACATGAGTTCATAGGTGAGCTAAACATGTTTCAGGATGTATTCCCGTCTTCAGTAGCAGTATACGTGTGTGTACCGTTTAGTGGTTAAAAGTTTACTGTGGAACATAAATTCACCATTAGATGCTTTGCTTTGTGAGCAAATATAGATTTGTGAGTATATATATATATGTATGTATATATATGTGTATATATATATATATATATATATAGAGAGAGAGAGAGAGATAGATATAGATATGAATATATATATATAGATATATTCACATACATAAACATGAATATATATATATATGCATATTTACCTCGATTAACGAAATTGATATGGTCGATTTTTTGTTTCACTCTCAATAACTTTGTTATCTGGGGGAAACGGTCTTCATGCAGATATGCCCTTTTAATAATTGAATGTAATAAAAAACACTTATTTAAAATACTGTATGCTTACACTTACAGAAAAACCCCTTCAAAGGAAACTTTATGTAATTCAATCAAAAATATATACATAGTTTAAGTAATAAGTAAAAAATATGAAAAAATTAAAAAGTGTATATGGTACCACCGGTTTTCATATTTTTTCATTATAAAAGCATCAAAGATTTATTTAGTTCCAATCATCAAAGTATCATTTTTCTTATAAGGCGGTTCAAATTTGAGTGGTAAATTCTGGGGACGGGCAATAAATTATTCATCTTCCCACCCATGCAACTTCTGAAGATTCCATTACACGTACATCAAAAAGCTTATATCTTCTAAGCATCTGAGTGATCTTATCCTTTATTATTTATAATTATGAGATGAAGTATTGTGAAACTTGCTGTCGTAGGTCCATGATGTGGGTTGTAATGGGAAATTGATGAGAAGTAACAGAAAAATTAAAATGAAGGAAAATATTAGTAAAAATTAATGAGCAATTATCATTGATTTCTCACTCCCCCTACCCTTTAACAGAAAAATCGTTCATTGATAAATCACTCCTTAAATAGATTTGGTATTCAATGAAAGCAGAATCTCTTGAAGTAAATTGAGATTTTAAAAAATGAATATGTTAATCGTTTTTCTCTCGTTCAAATTATGTGGAAGGAAAATACGTTTTAGTTCATTTTTGTTAATGTAGTCCTGGTGCTGTAATAGAGTCCCGTACGAATTTATGGGTTGATTAATGAAACCAATTGGACATGTTTGAGGGAACTTTAGTTAGCACGAATATCTTGGATAAACATTCTAGATCAGTTGCAAAAAATTGCAGTGCCATTCTTCATAATGTCTGTCTGCCCCAGTCACAAAAAAAAGATTTTCCATCAAACATGGGTATATTGTATATCGTTGGATATATAATACTGCATACTGTAAATCGTTGGAAAAGAAATTTCATACTGTGTTTACAAACATATACCAGCATCTACACGCGTTCAATTATACCCTTGTATAATCGATAAGTCATGTACCTGAATTTTGATCTGAAATGTTCTCGATTTTAATGTTAGATTGATGTGATTAATATTCATTTCTGCGAATAAGTGAATCGACTATGAAGCAGACTAAGTTGAAAATAAATATTTGTTGGGTCAAATAAATGCTTTTTTGAACATTACGCGGCAGATTTATTAACGTACCTACGTATGTGTGCACACAGAAGCACATATATATACACACACAAATATACTCAAATTCACATTTATATGACACACAAAGGCATACATATATATGCATATGCACACAATCATATTCATATACAAACCAACATATACACACAATAATACATATACACACACATACATGTATACATCCAGACATATACACACATGAGTTTTGATAAGCTTATTGCACACGCACGATCACACACTCTCTTGCAATGGGACGCTATCGAGTGAGCTAGTGTCACTGTCGCATTACCAATGACTGTGCAAGCCGTTCTTCACGTCTTGAGTAGTTTTTTGCAAAACATCACACCAGCCAGGTCTGTCAGACAACTCACCCACAGTCCAGGTTTGTTTCCCTGCGACTTCTGGGTTACTTCAAGAGATTTCAAAACATGGACGAGATTAAGGAGAATGCTAAGATGCAGCTGATTGCAATCAAGAAAGCAAACTTTGTCGACTGATTTGAAAAATTTGCCCCTAGTAGTCTATTTCTTTCGTCAATAACACATCGCTGGATACTTTTCGGACAGACTTCATAGTGATAAATCCAGCAGATATTAGAAATCAGGAATACCTTGATTAGTGTGGTTTCGATTTGTCTGAGTTTTGATGTAATACGGTTAACGTATTGCTGAACAATGTAACTAAGTTTAAGCTGAAAGCAAAAACACAATAAATCGTACAAATCAAAGTATATCCACATTATCCTGAACAGCTCGTAGATTTATGATTATAACCCCTCTAAGAATAGAAGATATTATCCAGCACGCTTGGATGGTTACATTATTTAGAAAACGATTTAGCTAAGGCAGCCATTTTAACCAGAAAGATATCAGTGTCAACGTTGTATTGTTAATCAACAGATAATCCTTGCGTTGTTATAACACTTCCATTTCCTCTGGCCTCAATTCATCTCGTTTCACCTGACATGCCCTCGGGTTACTCAACGGGGTAGAGGTGTGGAGTAAGAGCGATTGAGGCCAGCCTATTACACAGTTAATTGATATTTTAATTGATTTGTATAGAGGTCAGCCCTAAAGCCATGATTCTTTGATCTGTGGTCTATGGTCAATGACAACACTTCTTTGTATTACCGCTGATTTTGCCATTGAAAAGAAAGTCTGATTCTCTTGTCACTTTTCCAAATCGCGTCAATTTTGCTGTTATGCTCTCCAAGTGATTTATTTTTGCTTCTACAATGATTTGAATTTCCTTTCTTATTGAAAAATTGATTCAACTTGACTAAATTATATTTATTCACTTTCCATAGATCGTATTGCACCCTGAGTTCTCGGTCTGTATCATGATGATACGATTTCTGTTTATTTGTGTGTTTGGTATCGTACAGGAAAAAACGGCACATTGTTGAGCAAACTTTAGAGCAATAGCATTAAAATGCTCTAACTTGAAGAATAAAGCAATTTCTTATCAAACCGAGCCACCAGTTTCAGGGTAATTAATTCAGGTATAATTTGACGAGGCTGATAACTCTATTAACTGCTCATACAGTTTTTTTAATGTAAGGAAATAAGAAGTGATTGGATTTTTGAGAGGATTCATCTACAATTACCTCCCCTCTGTTACATCTATCATTCCACACATTTGTTTCATTTTAAAACAAGGGTTTATGACATTATCTCGAAATAGCTTGCTCAATAGCATATGGTTCTTTAGCCAACTTTACTCAGCATGAAACTACCTTTCAAGCGATGTATGATATGTCTATGTTTTAAGAAAATCTTTTTTTTATGACTAAGGCAGACAGCGAAAATCCACCACTGTGAAAAATGGCGCCAGAATTTTTTGCAACTGATTTGGAATGTTTACCCAACATATTCTTACTTACTGAAAGGTTCCTGCAGCATGTCGAATTGGTTTCATAATTCAACTCAAAAATTTCTACAGGGCTCTATTGCAGCGCCAAGATAATAAGTCTAACAGAGATATTAGCTGAAATATTATCTAAAATTTCCATTATATCTTATCAATTTGATAAATGGACAAGTGTTGAGTTATGTGCATTGACAAGAATGTATGTTGTAGAATAAATATTTGTTTTCATCAAATATTTTTATCTCTAGGCTACGGACGTGCTTATATGTATATGTATGTATACGTATATCTGTGCTAATATAGGATTTATATGTTATTTAAAATTAGGGTATGAATGTTTAGAAAGGCATTTTATTTATCAATGTCTACACATATGATATATTACTCAACATTAATGTTCCAAAGAAAAGTATTAATCCACATGCCTATATTCTATTCAATCGTCATATAGGGTCTTATTCGTTGGTTCCAACCACGTTAATTAATTATTGCCATTACCGTCTGCCGTATTTCATTTGTTAATTAAATAACCTGAAAGTCCCCAACGCACACATTTGCCCTTACTCTGACTAATCTTAACCCCAGGGTTATCATATCGATAAGATAACCGTAGAGTTGCGGACATGTCCTTAGCTTCGTTTTTATTTACACTGATTAAGTGAACAAAAATATGGTGAGCTATAATAGCTATGATTATTTAACGAACCCCCCCCCCAAAAAAAAACTGCCAGATGTCTAAACATGAATGGTAGACGGAGAAGAGTGGGCGAGTGAGAATCCAGACAAGCCACCCTCCCATAACTCTCTCATTGCACAGGCTACAGGAACAGCTGTTACGTCCATTGTCAACCTTGACATAAGCTTGCCACAGTCGCATACGCTGAGATAGATCAGACGTAATATTGTCTAATCATAATTACTAGCCTGGACAGAGTCCGTTTGACCTCTTGGTTTTTAAAACTGCCACTTTATAATTGGCCTACACTGGAATGGGAGGTGAAAGTGACCAAACAGCTGGAATCGGCGAAACAAGTTCAAACTCCAGTCTGTTGGGGTTCATTTCAAACTAATATCTTTGGGAAAGACATGAAAACTATTGCCAGAGGAATTAATTGAACATAGATCCGCCCCAAAATACAAACCCTTCTTCCATAGCCTATTGTCTAGCCTTCCATAAAATTTGATTGAAATTCTTTGAGAACTTTCGGAGATATCGTGTAGATAATCATAAGTATATACATATATGTATGAAAAAAATACGAAAAAAAACCTCTTAAACAAAAGAGAAATCCTGGATCCGCCCTTAAATTAAACTACTACTTTATTTTCGCATTGACCAACCTCTCACAAAATGTAATTGAAATCAACGCGGGTCTTTCAGAAATATCTTGCAGAAGTGCGGGCAGGACCGAATTCATATACTTCTTCAACATTGTAATGATCGGGTGTCCATGGTCTGTTCGTGAAATGGAGAGCAAAATCATTGCCTCATGGTGTTGCACGACACAAGAGCAACAGAGTCTAAGTCTACACTGGGATAGAAAGGAGCGTGCTTGCATGCTTCAAGGACCCTTTATTAAGTCACCATTGAATCTGTGCATATGCAGAAGGAAAAATATGGAAATCTCTTTCCAAACGACCCCTCCATTCCCCACAATATTTGTATCCGCTTAAAAACATTACCCAGCTTATCTATGTCGAACCACTCCACCATGTGAGCACTCCGATTACATTTGAAGGAGTTGCCTTATCACCAGAGAGTTCAGAAAGCCAAGTACGTCAGGCCGTTCACATGCTTAAAAAGGAGCCTTTTTTCACAAGGAATGTTCTACACATGTGTCAGGCTTTTTTTTTCTATTTTGTTAAGAGATTTTGTTTCTGGGTTTACAGTTTATAAAAAATACACAAAAATCCGGTATAAGCTAAGTGCAATAAATTGAAAGATGTAAGGTTATATATATATACATATATATATAACCTTACATCGCTTAATTTATTGCACTTAGCTTATACGGTTTTTGTATATATATTACACACACACACACACACACACACACATACACACTCGTAAGTATGTTACAGGATGATTGTAGAACTAGTAATTTTATATAATAGTATATACAGCTTAGTTTGACACAAGTCCACAGTAGTGGGGTATCCAGTGAAGATCGAACACATTTCAGTCGTAATGGTCTGTATCACAAGTGTTTTTTCTTATAGTAATGACATTACTGCCATGTTTATTGCATTTACTTGTTGTTACACAATCTTCCTGTAAAATATACATATATACACACATACACACACATGTATGTTATTAAGAAATGGATATGTAATCCGACAGAAATAATCACAATGCATTTTATTAATTTGAAACGGCCTCCTGCTCGTGGGTTCGATTCTTGCAGCAGCTCTGATAGTTTATTCTATTTATGCTGTCTTGGCCAAATGATACATTCACCGTGTATTACTTGGAAGTTATTTCAAATTATAACACACACACACACACACACACACATATATATATATATATAGAATTGTCAAATTTTCGGTTGAATATGTTGGTAGAAAATCAACTCGAAATTTTTTTTTCTGTGTAATTAGTATTCTTTGGAAATAATATCATAATTTGGTTTGCATGCAGTCTGAGATTGAAATCGACACAACAGATTTGATATTAACATGGGTGAACACACAATAGAAGTCACACGAACAACGAGTCATGTCTGTTGTTATACTTACTGATCCCTTATCGTTAAATACGTTTCTGGGGTAGCGTACGAGAGTAAACCCTGTTTCAAAAACATTAAACGAAATTATGAAATAATATCCATATGCAATACATTATGATAATACCCTAAATGAAATAACAAACTACATGTATGACATATATTATACATAAAAATCATAGCTGAAACGGATGTGGTGCTTGCCTTGTTAATAACTTGATTTTTTAAAAAATCCCCGAAACGGTTACATGGTAAACAACTGACGACCCCAACTAGAGAAAATTTACACACAGTACCATAATAACAAAATATATGTAAAACATAAAAAAAAGAAGGAAAATTACATAAATTACATTAACAGATTTGGGGGAATAAGTGACTGAATGGACACAAAAATCAGTTTTTTTTTAATTTAAGTGTTTAAATCTGTGAAGCTATCTATATATAAGGCGTGATTATAACGTCATATCTAATCTGATCTGACTAGAGTTTAAGTAAGTGATACTTACTGAATTTGTCGGAAACTTCACTTCAAAATCATTAGTTGAAGGGTGGGGTTGATGAGGAACCTGGGGGAAATCTGCCGTTAAGATCTGGTGATATTTTCTTTACCCAAGAACAAACAAATCCCTAATATGACTTCTCTTTTAAAAAGCCCTTTTCCCCTTTAGCTGTCAGCAACACTTCTCCTATGATGGATTAAGCTTGAAAATGTTGAATTGATTAAAAGAAAGTTAGTGGTTAAAGACAGTAAAGTTCTTGGAAAAATTAGAAAGCACTCAAAGAGCGCATTTTATTACCATTGTGATGTGGAGTAATTGCGAATGGATCCGCCCAAATTTGTAATCAATCCTTCCATAAAATTTAATTAAAATTCAATTCCAACAATGTTTCCGTTCCAAAATCACTTTTTCTTTGGCCTATTTTTCATTCCTCCACAAAATTACATTAAAATTCGCTGAGACTTCTTGGGGATATCGTGCACTCAGTTAATCTAAGTTAGATTTTGTGGTGCAAAGAGTCGGTTGGATTTTGTGACAAAATTGAATTTTTGATTGGGATATCAATGCCAGTACTTCCTGAATTAGTCTTATTCGTCTGGCTATCTTATTTTTGCCGGTCACATTTTGGGGATCCACGTTGTGAGGTGTGATGTCCATCGGTTATTGACATTCTTGCCGCATGACCAGCCCATTGCTATTCGACTTTCCTAATGGTTTTCATGATATCTCTGACCCTGTGTGCTCTTTCGTCTTGTGATCTCTCCATGTGACGCTGAGTATGATTTTCTCTCGCACACGTTGCATAGTTCATATCTTGAAGGCCAATCTTTTGATTAAGTCCCATGTTTTAGCTTAGTAGAGGACACATTGGCTGTAGACCCTTTTCCAGGCACTTGAATTGTTTGTGAATTCTTCAGATTAGGTGTTGAAGAATCTTGGAGCATGCATGGAGAAGGCATCTTTCTTACTCGGCAGAAAATGAGACGACTCTAAGGGCGATGAAGCGAATAAAGATCATGGGATTTCCCTTCTTGGCCTTGCTGATGTAGTTCAAGGGAAAGCAAAACATGATACGTTTAGCATCGGCTTGACCGCAGGAACTCAGTATTTAGCCACCTCGAAGGGAGATCTAAGCCCTGGTTTAGAATCAGATTCGTCCATCTTCAATTGAAGTTACCAACTACAGTTAAAGAACCGAGTCTGCCCTGCTATTTATCCATAACTGGGGGGGGGGAGATATATGATTCAATCCTTTCCCAAGGGAATTGATGCATGAACATTGTAAATACAATATTTCTTCCCATTCATTTTTTTCATGTCATGTGAGTATAACTTTTTCAGTTTAAGATATAACTTGTTTACCCCCTCCCCATTATTGTTACTTTTAGGATCGAAAAATCACGTAATTCTCTGAGCATCAAGGGAGGTACTGAATTGTAAATTTCCACACACTCGCCCACTCGATATTGAAAATGGCACACTAATTTTGTTATCCACACACTTGCTCACTTGATAATACAAACGACCAAGTTATGTGCAAGTTTTAACATTGAGTGGACAAGTCTGGAACTTTATCATTTATTACCTCCCTTGATACTTGGAGAATCGCGTGATTTATTGACGCTAAAAGTAACCACACAGCACCTCCATATTTGTTTCAAAGACACCAATGGGGCTAAAACATGGAACCCCTACCCGAAATTCACCCTCAAACTAAGAACCATGCAACTTGCACTGGAGAAAATCATGTTCGTCCTCATACGAAGAGATCACAAAATAGAACAGTATACTTAGAGAACAACAGGATTCAGGAATATCATAGAATTCATGCCCCAGACATTACGACCCACAGCGTGGATTCTCAGAGATCTATGCGAAATTGTAGCTGGCGAAATCTAAGATGCCATGATGAGGTCATAAAATATTGGTTCCGCGACGTTCATGATAGAAAGAAAATGCGAATCCCAGGGGCTGTCTATGTCCGCCAACGGACGCTGAAAGGCCGATGTTGATGAAAAGAAATACAGGTGTTTATCCAGGGTTGTATGTGTCAGGACACGTTGAAAAGTAAATGAAAAGATTTTTACTTCATTATTACAGTTAAATAATCATTAATAGAAGTACCACAAATTAAATATTGACTAATTACGAAATTCTTTAATTAATTATCTTCTAATTATCTGTCGGAAACTTCCTTCCTCGCCATTCCTAATTTAGTCATTAAATTAATTTGAAAATAAGCTATTAGCGAATGTCTCGTCGGCAGTTGATTTATTTGTTATGACATGCAGAGCTGATCCTGACTTAGCTGTGCCTAGCATAAATGTGTTGAATAAAAGATAATCAGTTGGGCCTGTGGAAATTATAAGGTGTATCATTGCCATTCGAAGTGATTTGTTTATGTTTTTAATTTAGAGAAGGTTTCATAGTTTTAAATAATAGTTTTTATAAATTTGTGATCAAAATATCTAAGTTTAGAATTTGTCTCAATCAGCCTGATATGGCAGTGCGATACCATAGTTTGCGGAAAGTAGACGAGAAAAGGTTTTGATCTTGTTCTTTTACCTTTTCTCACATTGTAGAAGCTTTAAAAAATGTAGTAAGTAACTAGTGATTAACAACTGCCTATGAACGTCTTTAAAAAGAACGCAAAGAACCCGACGTTTTCAACGTTAGAAAACAAGAACCATAAGTTCAATGGTGCTCCCACTATCCGTGGTAATTATAGCAGAAGGAGGAGGAAAAAGAAAATCAAGTAGTCTTTCTTTGAGTCAATTGATTCTCTTACTCGTAAAATATTGCAGTATGGAAAAATTCTGCGTTCGATAAAAATCGTAAATTGCCATTTTTGATGTTCTTTGTTCTCGGATAACCGTTTGATATATTTAGGAGAAAGAGTGAATATGCATAAACGAGGTTTGCAACCAGAATTCGTCGCTTGTATGTGTTTAGGGGAATTATACGTGTAACAGGAAGAAAATATGTTGCTGATAAACTTAATGGCTGCATCGTTTAGAGATGATGTATTGTAAAAAATTCAAAAAGTCGTTAATTATAGCCTTTTAGAGGTTCCAGGAGTACTTTTGTTAACCTTCCAGTTTTCATTCTTACCATCAGAACATCATCTGTTAGCATCATAATGTTGTTAGGGTGATGTAAATAAACATTGAAATACATAAAGACTTGTTTGCCAATGATATTGATTATCTTTTCAGGACTATTTTCATCATTTATCTGAAAATCTTGCTTCCAGATTATCATAGGCTTAGGCAAAGTTGAATGGAAGACAGGCGTTTGACTTTGCAACAATTTTCCTCTCTACACACACCAATGCAGTCCTACGGAAGGGCAAAGGTTGACATAGCTAGGCACCGGTGTCGTTATAGGGTTTGTCTAAAATAGGCTGAAGACAACTGCTTCAAGGTTGGGGTATGAAATTAGTTGGTGACTCAGGGTCGAGAAAATGAACTGTCAGTGATCTGAGATTCAGGAAATCGAATGCCACCAGTTTTACTGATACCTTTGTCTCTATCTTTGACATTATTTCATGTACCATTATAACGACCCTTCTTACCAATTTTCAATGGGAAGAAACTTGTTTTTTTTTTCACTTCTGAATACGACGTGACCTTTACGTATTCTAACCCTGTGTTTTGACCCTTCTCCTTGATACTCTAGCATTATTTCTGACACACCCTAACCTGACCTAACCCCTGCGCGGGTCATTCGCTAATTGACGCACGAGAAAAACTAATTTGGGCTTCAAAACATAAAAGGCTGTGCAGAGCTAATCTAATTAGTGACTAATTTTGGAGAATGTAAGAAATTGGAACTTGGAATTGGTTATCAGCCTCAGCTGATGAGAACCTTTGCTGAGAATTCTTTTCCTGCAAACCCTTCTACATTCTATTATCTTTTTCTATTTTCTTTACTTACTGTTGCTTTATAGAAAAAATACTCCACAACGCTTCTAGCTAATTTAATATTTGGTCGTCAAACTAAATTGCGAAGATTTTGAACAGAATTGGCTTTCCAAGAAGTTTAAACTCAAGTCACGTACCACGAGAAGTTACATATTGGTCTGTCTAAAAGGTTTATTCTGTTTTCTGTCGTTGGATGGCATTAGGAACGTTTAGTCTAAACTAAGTTTATCCAGAAAGATTGCTCTTCGTTATTTAAATGATACAGCGTGTACCTAAAGAAATTGCCCCCAAACGGCATATTTATCGTTTAAACAATTGTTTTATTTTCTGCGTTTAATCAAAAACATTCCTGCATTAAATTTCGCTGTATTATGTTTGCCTAGAAACCGTACGACGGCATTTTCTCTCCATAAATTTTGACATGTACTCAGATCAATTTTTCCACCTTATCTGTGAATTTATTTGAAAAAAATTCTATTTTCAAATAAAAACAGAAAACTTGACCACTCAGAACTGTAAGTTAGGTTTGTGTTAATATATAGAGCACTCTGGTGGATGGGGAATTACGCGTGAGTGAATATATCGCTTAAATTCAACCGTCCAGATTTGCGTAGGGCAGAAGTAAGATACCAGCCTCTGGGTTTGAAGTGAAGGTTTCGATCCTACCTCGAATTACTGGACAGGGTGTTTCTTCGCTGTCTCAGAATAAGACACAAGGTCGAGGCTTCACGTGGGAAGAATAGGATGCATCCCTCCAAAAATGGCTTACCAAGCGACCGTAGAAGCTAGAACAACCTCCGCCAGGACAATCCCAACCTGCTCCATTAAGTGCAATGGAGCAGTGCTGTCCCAGGGCAACGGATCCCGCCAGCAGCTGGGCCGAATAATAATAGGAGAGTCAAGGACGAGTCCAAAAGCCTCCAATGCTTGTCGCAGTGGGCAGCGTCAGCAAAACCTCATTGGCTGACGCACTGGTGCACTCGGTCTTGACACCATCCACAACACCCGATCTCCGGCCAGATACTACACTTCGATCCTGATGAAAAGGCCAGAAATAAGGTTATGAACGAGATAATGGATAGTCTATAGCCATACTGAAGAGTTGTAATACAACAAAACAGCTACCCGTGGATGACACAATTATTCAATTACTATATATATGTCAGTTAAAGAACAAATGAAAGCTGCAAAAGCAAATTTGTCATTATCCCCACAAAGAATAGTTCACGTCGTCCATATGTTTTGGATTTAATACGAAAAAGGAACAGATTGCACAATGTTTTCAGTAAAATATGCCTTTTTTCTTTCGACACTGTGAATGTGCCAAAAGTTATTTCCAAAGTTTTGAGCTGGAGATTTCTCACTGAACGATGCTCCATAGTCGAGTAGACCAGCTGAGATAGAAACTGATCAATTTAAAAAAAAAAAAGTGATCTGTTTGGATGAAGTTAGTCAAAACAAACCGTTCTTAATGCCATCTACCCACAAACGCAGAACAAACCATTTGGCGAACGCAATAGATCCATTAAGACTCGTTCAACCCGTAGTTTGTCTCTCCATCTTTTATTCTACCGGCCAGGACATATCATATGACATATTGACACATATCAATCTATATATCCTCTATTTCTCTGTTAGAAGTGTTCTGAGACGTATGTTTCCAGAAAAATATACCGAATGAGATTTTCTCAGCTTTTTACAATCACTGGCAATGACATAATCATGTTTGAAACCAACGGCGAAATGAATTGACATTACTTGACTGAACATGTAGGCAAAGTGATGTTCTCCATTCCTTGTTTTTCATCGGCCCTGCAATCGAATAAGATCAACTTTTATTGCGTTGTCGAAGCACGAAAGGCGTTATTCAATGTTATTATTTGTTGTATTCATTTTTGTGTTTTTAGGAAAATTTATCCCGAGTTATATAAGGCAATTTTCAAAGGGAGTGGTACCCCTTAGCTGCGGAGTTATTTTTTTTATAACAGCCATTAACAATTAAAAAAACTATCAATGTCATTAGAGTAGTCAAGAAAATACATTTGATATACAAAGACTGAACATAAAAATGAACCCCTGGTAATTATTCAAAATAGGTAAAAATATGACAAAACGCCGCTTTTTGGGAAGGGAGATAATCCAGTGAGACACCGTAGTTGCTACTACTTATAGGGCAAACTTTTAAACTGGCCATTTAAATGGCTAAAGATGGCTAGATTTAAAAGACATTTTACTAAACTTCTACAGAAAATGACTTTTTAATCACACTTGCTTCGCTTCTGATTTTCTCTTCGTAATAAAAATAAATAAAACAACAGCAACACAATCATCATCATCATCATCATCATCATCATAATCATTCTTTTATCGTCCGTCGTTGGACATAGACCTCCCCCTGGATTCGTCAGACTTCTCTATCATGGGTGTTGCGGGGCCAATACTTCCTGAACTTGTCTAGTCTGTCTCTCCATCTTTTATTCTACCGGCCTTAGTTACGCATGTGATCTCAGCGAATCCATGTTATGAGTCGTGATGTTCATCAGTTGTCTGCCACTCTTGCAACATGACCAAACCATTGTTTTTCTGGAAGATTCTATGATGTCTCAGACTGTTTTTCCCTGATATATTGCGCTGTCTTGTGATCTCTTTTGCTGATGTTGAGCATGATTCTTTCGTGTGCATGCTTCTCAGTTTCCAAGTCAGTCTCTTGGTTAGGTTCCATGTTTCAGCTCCATTGCATCGGGAGGATGCATAGAGTAAAAACAAGAAAGCCCCATCAGACGGAGGGGGGCTGTCAGGCAAGAGACTGTGGTGTGCTCATGTAGTGATTTGTCCTTAACTGGCACTTCTCATGGTAACGCCTTGACCCCAAGCCCCTGTAAGCTTTCCACTTTCAACCCCCCCGCCCTGAGTGATAGGGATCGGGGCAAATGCCTTGTTTATCCCCGCCTCTCCGCGGCGGATACCCATAGTGACACGATCATATCTTTGTGTGACATCTGCGAGAATCCAACTCATATTAACAACCGTTGAAATGAGATTTTGCTTCTCCACTCCAAAGAATAAACAAAAGAAAGGGTGTTATGTCAAGGTGGATCCCCACAGATCATATGCAAAAACGTGGGTGTCAAAATATGGGATAGCTTGACGCACTAAACAAAAATAGACAAAATATTTGCTCTGCGACGCCTGCGAAAGGGTGGTTTGGCGAATCTTGGAGAAGGCGTATGTCCAACAACGGATATTAAAAGGCTGATAATGACGATGACATTTCTGCTCTACATCTAAACGAATAACTCTAACGAATAAAGGATCGTTTCAGTTCGTTTCTATGATGATGAACAGAAAACGAAAGAAATTCTAATAATCAAAGAGACAAATACAGAGTTTGTGATCATCCACTAACCGTTGGCTAAAAATATTGTCTGGTCAACTTATTTTGCTGATAAAAATGTATCAAAGTAATTCTGTGACAAGTTTCGAGTGATTGTTTATAACAACTCTTGAATTGGAGAAATGATTCAACAAGATTGGATAGAAACCTTGGGGACGATTAAAGTGTTGAAAGGTATAAAATAAAAACAAATGTTTCCATAAGATAAAGTCCAATGTAATATACACGGGGAACATTGAAATTTTATGAATTTCAAATTACAGACCACCTCTGATACGAATGCTCGAGTCAATGGGTTAGGAAAAAGAAATTCATTTTATTACAAAGAACTGTTGACTACGTATGAATAACATCTCTTAAAAACGAACATTCAGATATGAAAAATGGACTTCTATTTCTAGTATTTTATTGCCCGAATGATACGTGCTGAAAATCTTTATGAGGTCGATAACATCAGACGGCAATGTTGCAATAGATCTTAATCATTTTAGCAACAATCATCTTTGATGGCATATAAGAGCTCCCTCATTTCATTGGGGAATATTACAAATAACAAAAACAAAACAAAACAAATAAACAAAACAAAATGCATTATTCTCATTCATCACCTTTTTTTTTAAAGCTCCCCAAGTTCTGGCGAATGTGGAACAACAAAGATTCCATTTAACCTACTGAGCCATTTTTTTTTGAAGAACGAGGTGGTCGTATATGCCATCAAATACAGTAGAAGAATAGTTTTATATAAATAGGGGGTGCCATGGTGATATAGTCAACAAGCTCGCCTTGAAGACAAATTTTCGTTTGTAACGAGTTGAATTTTATGTGGTTGGCGAAATATTGTAGCATTGTGCCAGACTAAGTTAATAGTTCGTGGCCTAATTTATTGATGAGATGACTGTATTTCCCACCGGCACTAGTGATCGGTGTTCGAGCATAGGAAAAAGCCAGAATTTTGAATACAGGATTTCAAGGCAGATAGACCCTGGCCACTGAAGGGATAGTCAGAGTACAATCTTCCTAACTTCATTTTAGCTTTGAATTTTTTTTATTGCCCCCTCACCACAAGAGAAGCTAACGTCCACATCCCTATAGCAACGAAGCCTAAAAAAGAGAATAAAAAGAAGAGGATTGAGTTGCTTTTTTCGAAAAAGGACCCAAAAGTTGGGTCTTTTGCTAGTACCCGCCAAGAAAACGAAAACCCTAATCTCTAATCTTAGCCCAGCAATTTCCAACCGTAGGAAGGGGACTCCTCCTCAAGGGGGGTATTTAGATAGTTCAAAGGCGTGGATTAGGCTATTAGGTAAAAAAAGTTTTGGTGAATGTTTTGGGCTTAAGAGTACTGGATATGTGTGATACAAGATGGAGTATAACTGTGCATCTGAAGGTCTGAATTTTCTTTACCAGTGTTGTTTATTGAAATTAAGTTTAATTTAGTTATAGTGTTAGCTTATTGTTGTTGTGTCTAATTGGCTTTATTAACTTCAATAAAAAAAATAATTTCCGTAAATTGCTGCAGCGTTCGTTTCCCAGAATTGATTTTGAGGTAATTCCATTTTAATATAATTAGCAGCGACTATCATGGACTTTTGTCTATAAAAACATTTGAAACTTGAAAGGTATTAGTCTTATCGTAATAATCTTTGTGTTCTTAACAGAAGAAGGATAGTAGAAAATTATCAACTCGAAATTATTCCTGTGGACGATATAGATCCAAAAATAAACTTGCTTACACTTGCAAAACCCCCAGCCCCACCCCGAAGCTTATTGTTGAAAGTTGGGGATGACCTTGGAGAAGTTGGGAATCACTGAACTCTTGACTCCTAAATTTGTGAACAAATCAATTCGCATTAGTTATGAAAGTTTTGCTATGGTGAAGACTAACGAAAAAGCCCCTAACTGCTATGCCCTATATTGCTAATAGTTTTTGATTTAAAATTTTGACAGCATTAACCTCTTCTTTGGACAAAGTTGGAAAAATCTCACAATTTGTCTGATCCAGAAGTCTATTAATAAGAAACAAGACGTCGCTTTATAGCTAGTCCAGTACGTTACTCTATTTGTAATACATTCAGATTTATAAGTTGGGACTGAGGTAGATATAGGCAGGAATAGATAGGCCGGTTCGTAAGTGTCAATGGAGATAGAAATAGATAGATAGATAGATGGATAGATAGATAGATAGGTAGATAGAGAGAGAGAGAGAGAGAGAGAGAGAGAGAGAGAGGGAGAGAGAGGGGGAGGGGGATTAATTCATAAGCTTCTGGTTAGATTTGATCACGTTGCCGTAATGTCACCAGAGATCATGTGCGAAACTATCGCCGGTAAAAAAATTAAGATACCGTGACGAACTAGATTAGTTTATGAAGTACTGACTCTGCGACGCCCATGATCGAGATGTCTAGCCGATATCTAAGAAAGCATATATGTCCAACAACAGACGCTAAAATGGGGATGACGGTGATGAAGATGGTGAATACGTTTTCATTGACATTTTCATATTCCCTTCTGCTGCTCTGATAGTCGACCCTTCAATACTGGGCCCTTACACTGTCGGCTGTATCTGCATTTGGGATTATTGACCAATTTATGTGGAGCGTTGAGGATATATATATATATATATATATATATATATATATATATATATATAGAGAGAGAGAGAGAGAGAGAGAAAGAGACAGGATACTATATATAAAAATTCAAAAAAGTTTGAAGAGGTACTAGCTCAAAAAAGGAAAAACCTGAAATTGATACCGTGGGAAACCAAATTTTTTTAAAGGTGGTATTTGCTGAGAAACGGTATACAAAGAAGAATGGAATCGATATTTATGTGTACAGATCTCTCTCTCTCTCTCTCTTTCTCTCTCTCTCTGTCTCTCTTTTTCTCATACAACAGATTCTAATATATACAACACTGTGCCTTGACCATAGGTCATGTCAATACACGTCAATATAACATGTAATCGAATAAGTGATAGGTTTTCGAAATACAAATTGGACATTTGTCGTTTTGGTCGAGAGATTTTCCATAATTCAAAATATTGATTGAAGAAAGAATTAATGGTTGAAGAAGGGATGATGAAGTTCCTTTCAGTAAAACATTTCGTCTGACCCTTCCAACCGTGCTAAACGGCAGCAGGACACGAGTGAAATCTCCCTTTCTCTGTTTTCTTCTACATCCGCTTCTGCTCATCACTGTGATGAATGATCGCTTTTTTATACGTTTTCATGATTTTAAGCGTTTTCTTGATTGATGCATTCATTCATTAGAATGAGCTGTGTCCACGTAACATACATTTTCGTATGTACGTAAAACTTGTCAATTTTGCTCAGTCGGCAAGAGACCAGCCTACCAATCATTTGGTCGTGATTCTGAATCGTGGTAGAGAAGTGATAATTTGTTTCCCTTAATTTGGTGAGGATTGTTCTTGCTCTTCTTACGATAGAAAAATAATGTCAACTCCAGACGTTGACAGGGGTTTGACAAAATACAATTTTTATGGCACAAATCTTTATTAATCTTTTATTAGTAAAAGGCGCGCCCAGTGAAGGTCTAACCCATGAGTAAAAGCTTTCAATATTATCCGTCTAACCATAATACTACAGGAAGCATTCAAGATGTTCTTTACTAAGCTTTGCTTAGCGTAGTATAAGGTTGGAGGCACAGTAGGAAGATTGTTTTACACTAAACATTCAAGTGGAGAAAACCTATATGCCTTGAGAAAATCAGCATTTGTAATCAAGACCCCTTTTTGTAACTTTACCAAACTAGTTAGAAGAATACACAGATTTGAGTGACAACGACTGTTGTGACACTTGCAGTTGAGATCTGTGTCATTACACAGAAGTAAATGGCTGGTTGCTCTTCTAAGAAAAAATCTGAAATTTAATTAGATGTTAATTATTTTTTCTTCAAATTAGACTCTTCAAGAGATAAGTTGTGGCACCTAATCATAGAATAATTGAATACTTGTGGGAACAGACTTCTTCATTACGAATACTATGAGGACTAGTTATTTAGCATAGATATATTTGAATCTCTATGAGATTAGTTTTTTTAGACTACACACACATATTTATATATACATATATATATATATATGATATATATAATTTCATATATATATAATTTCATTATGAGTTACACTTTCATTGAAACAATAGGCCAAGTTGTAGTGCAACACATATTTCAAAATGTTCAATTATCATAAGTTCTACTTTATTGAATTATCGTTATTTGCCTTTAATGGCCTTTTTCTGAAATATGGAACACTATGTGTTTCCAACAAATGCATCAAAACAATCTATCTATCTATCCATCTATCTATCAATATATATATATATATATATATATATATATATATATATATATATATATATGTATATAAACTAAAATAAAGTAAAGATTTTTTCAATGGTTTATCTGAATTTGTACATTCGGTTTCACTTTAAAAAGATTTTCAAATGAACAGTTAAATGATATTCTTTTTAATCTTTTCTACCCATTTGGCAATTCCAACTCCACCTACCAGGGAAACTGACATCGGTCAGCTTGACTTAGCTGTGGTGCGGTCAGTAATGAGATTAAAAATGGGATGGGATGAAGGGAGGTCTGACGTTTTGCGCTTTACGATATTGATTTTTTTAACTCTCCCACTTTTTCTATTTAATTTTGTTCATTTTTTTCCGTTTCAATTATTCATTTCATCTATTTATTTGCATTTTCCCCGAAATCTTTCAATTTGTTGGTATTTTGTACATCCCAATTTCCATTCTATTTTTTAGAATTTAGTTTCAATTTTTATCTAACGTGACAAGAATAAATCTTTACTCATTTGATAACTGCTCTATTCATGGTATTGAGCTCTTTTTGAAGGTAGATCTACTTAATACAATAATACATATATGCACGCTTGACTTATATTTGTTTATGTTATATATATATATATATATATATATAGCCCACTCTCTCAAAATCTCAATGAAATTTATTGAGTACAATTGGAGATATCGCGTGGACAGACATGACATTAGGGTGATATCATATGGTTTGGACCACAATTACCTCTACAATTGTGCCTGGATCCATCCCCAGGTTCAATCACTTCTTACGTAGCCTATTGTCCACTCTTCCACAAAATGTCAGAAATTCATTTTGTGTGCGTATAAAAATTTATGAAAAAAAAGCTCCGGAAAAATATCTCTTAATCAAAGAACAAAAACAAACATTCAACCAAATCTTTTTAGTCCCATTGCGCACTTGTCAACAAAATTTCATTGAAATTCATCGCAGAGCGAGATATTTTGTTGACAGAAAGAAGTGATTGACTGTAAATGCCTCTTCAACTTTGTTGGCAGGAGTAAAAAGTGACACTGTACAGACACTGTTATAGATTACGGGGAGAAAAACCAAGAAGTCTAATGTCCCACTGTTCGTTATATAGATTGAAAACAAAAACAGGCAAAAAATAAAGTAAAGTTTGATTTGAACTCGACCCAACCATGTCTAGCAATAGAAGCGATGGTTAAACCAAGGAGAGCGACAACATTTATTTCAAGTGCGTGTGAAAGAAATCCAAACGACACTCTTTGGCGTCGGTTCGTTAAATTCCATAACGAACTCTGGAAGAACCGTCTCTCTTGTCGGACCAGGGTGGGGCTATAGTATGGAGTTAGTAGAGGGATGGGAATAGTGTTCATCATGCCGCGACATCTCTGACTAAGATTGGAACGGTTCTGAAAAAGGGTGTCACGTTCTGTGCAACTAAACGTTCCGTATCGGGACAAATAATTGTGCGTCTTGAAAATTCATTTTCTTGTTTGAGAAGCATGAACTGGCAGCCATTGTTGTCTAGACTCAGCGATAGGATGTCCGGAGGCGGGATTTTTTCTTTTTTAATTTGATTTGATATTTTTGTTTGTTTGTGTATTTGTTTATATCTGCCAACATAGTTGGAAGAGGCATATGTATTCATTCGTGTCTGACTGTTTGTTTGTCCATACTGAATCCTGAAAGTTCTCAAGTCGATGTCATTCTGTGGAAAAGAGGACGAAAGATCAATTTCTCAAATTTGGGTCGGATCCAGAAATTCTTTTCCAACAGAGAAATATTTTTTTTCCATTTTTTGAATTCTTATTTATTCACTAATGTTTATCCACACAATATCTCTAAAAGTTCGGAATGAATTTCAATGACATTTCATTGAAGAGTGAGATATGCAATAAGCAAGAACTGATTAGATTTGTGGCTGGATCCAGGAATTTGTTCCTCGCTGAGAGATACTTTTCATGAAAAAATAAATAATAGTCAGGATTAAGGCGAACAAAGTTACTTGTATCAACTGATGCAAGTTTCGTTTTTTCTAGGTATTTGAGCTTGCTGTTTTGATCTTATCTGTGAAAACTACATTTGGTATCTTGACTCTCAGTCTTCAACGAGCGGGGATGGTCGTTATCGAAAAAAGACGATTGTTTAGAAGTGAAATGTCTCTCTAATAGATTGTCGCAGCCACTTTTCCAGGGGGGGGGGATATTCCTAATGGGGATAAAAGAATATACCCGGAATAATACTTAGTGACAACCCTGTAACCAGCGGGTGATGGTGATCTTTATGTGAGAACTCCAAGTTGAGGAGTACATTTGAATTCTAATATATGGTGTGGGTCTGTATACATTAATTGTGTGTTCAGATAGCCGTGCAATTGGATTATTGGACTGCACCATTATCTTTCATTGATTATAAGGTTCCAACTTTTGAACATCAACGCCCTAGGTGATAATACCTTGTCAAATGCCCCCACCTCTGACGGACGTCCATGGCTGAATCGCTAGAGCATAACTCTGAAGGAAGAATGTCAACTGATTCGTTTCGATCGATTCATTACTCAATTAAACACGGGGTTTCGAAATTGGGGCTTGTATATCTCTGATGGGGTCTGACAAATAATGCCTGGGGTCCACAGCAGTGTTCCGTCTGAACCTGACACAGTGAAACTTGTGACAGAGCAATATCATCCATTGCACAGTTATTCGAAAACAATTATTATTACACAGACCTGTACCGTTTTCAAGTATTCAAATAAATATAATCCATTTAAAATTGTCATTATTTTGAAAGGCCAAAAATTGTTCATTACTATAGTTCACTGATTACAGTATGAATACTAAATACTCAAATTGGTGCGACTGCTAGAACATTTCCCTCATGGAAGGAATCCTTTTGTTTTTTAAATTTTCGAAACCAGTAAATTGAACCATTTAATCATTCGGGGGAGGAGAGATGCTGAGTGATCTATCGGTTACCGACACGAAAAATTGAATCGGAGTTCGGGTTTCAACCGAAGATTTACGTTCACTTCGTACCAATGACCGTTAAAAGGCATGCGTTTTTAGAAAAACAAACTGTGAAGGCTGTCGATCCCTATAGCTGGTCCTAAGCCAGGTAAAAGAAGAGGGTTGGATAGGTGCGAGGCTCCCAACCATCCAGTGAAACCTATTGCAGTATAATCCACTGAAGAGTGGTTATAGCCCTATGCTTCACAAGGAGTCTACAAGAATAAACAAATATTATGGGTAAGGAACCCCGGTCAGTACCCAGGGGAATTGAACTTACCGATTCCAAGTCACGAGTAAGCGTCTATCAGGAGCGAACCTGAAGATATTTAATGGGGGTGTAGACCTCTAATTTGTCGACAAATCTGGTATGTACCCCCAAAAGTGAAAAACAAACAAACAAACAAACAAAAAAACCCAACAAAACAAACTCAGTACGCCTCTGGCGTCAATGTGCTGAAGATTCGTGTTCTCGACAAAAATCGAATATTAGAATTATTCTCTTTTAAGCAGTAAGCAATCTACGCCTATGTGAGAAAAAATTGTGTTTTAGTTTTTATGAAGAAATTCAACCACAAACCAAATAAGTAAAAAAAAGAAGAACAGTAATGAAATTTCAAAAAATCTTCGTTCTCCGCTTTTCCACAGAAAAGAAAGATAATCACTTTAGAATCCTTGCACATTTGACAACAACAAAGGTTAAGAATGTAGGAATAACGGAATTAGAGAGAATGATGAAAGGGAATAATCGAATCGGATGATGACTTAATAGAATTTGCGGTTGTTGCCATGGGATGTCGACCTTCAGAGCGAACGAGGAGAAAGCATTTCTAGAGGCTTACGATGCACGTGTGTATGTATGTATGTATGTATATGTGTGTATGCATGTGTGTGTATGTATGTGTATGTGCGTATGTGTGTATGTGCCTGGGTGTGTGCTCAGATTGAGAGACACACACGCGTGTCTGAACCCTTTCACATGAAGAAATAAACGCAGACATTTTCTCTTGTTCATTTACACACTCATTGATTGACATATCTACACATACTATGAAATACTGATTCCAAGCAGAACATTTTACTTGTATGAATCATTTACCTCTTCCGAGAAAATTGGAAGAGGCATAATTTCACTCATGTTCATCTTCTTCATCACACAATATCGCCGAAAGTTTTCGATGGATTTCAATGAAACTTTGTGAGATGATGGCCCGTGGTCGATGGAACAATTGACCAAATTTCGGGACGGATCCAAGAATTTTTTCAGTTTACAATTATTTAAATATTAAGAAAATAACCCAAAATATTTTCGTTCACAGGTCTTTTCAATCAATGATTCATTGTGTTAAGTTGTATTTCGGTAGTTTTATATTCGTGAATAAACATCACAAAACCATAATTTCAAAACACACATACTTTCTTCAATTTCTTTTTTCTCAACATTTTCGCCACCCTACGTTAGTTTCGTCGTTGAAATGAAATTAACTTATTTTTGGAGAAAATTAAGTTTGAAACTACCAAAATACACCCAAGTCCAAAATATGGAAAGTCGGAACTTACACAGTTATCTCTCTTACATCATAGCTTCATTAAATTCTATTTCAATACATTTTTTTTAGTGACGATGATGTTGACCGGCGTGTATGCTCACGAGCTTCCAACTCTGCCGTAAAGCACTCTGGTAGATGGGGAATTATGCGTAGGTAAACATATCGCTTCGTTCGGTCCTCCTGACTGTCCACTTCCGCTTAGGGCAGGGGTATAGCATCTCCCTCTAGCGGTACTGGAAGGGACACTGGATTGCTATAGCCACACTGAAGAGTTGAAATACAACAACCGTCTATTGATAACACAATTATTAATTATCATTATAATTAACGCTCCCTTCTTCAAGGTTGAGCACTTTTAGGTAGAGCCCACGTCTACTATAAGCTACTGTAGCAATGCTCTTCCAACTGTGGAATGGAGCACTATGGTAGATGGGGAATAATGCATAAGTAAATACATCGCTTAATTCGGTCTTACTGACCGTCCAGATTTGCATATGGCATGGGTAGAGCATCTGACTCTTGGTACTGGACAGCCAGTTGTAATACAAGCTGTCTGTGGATGACACAATTATTAACTATATATATATATATATATATATATATATATATATATATATATATATATATATATATATATATATATATATATAATCCAACGGGAACAATTATGAATTTCGTTATACCATTTTGAAATGATCTCAAATAGAGTTTCAAAATAATATATATATCCCATTCTCATTCAACGTGACAGTTATGTATATAAGAAATGGACATTTTTGTTCCGACAGAATGAACTATAAATTGTTTTGTATTATAAAGAAATGAACTCCCGTTGTTACACGGTTGATATATATATATATATATATATATATATATATATATATATATATATATATATATATTGGGCTAGTTTGATTGAATAATTGGAGAAGCATCTGTTCACTAGCGAATAGAATTGAAATTTATTTGAATTCATCCCATTCCAAATCAACCGATGTTCCCCAGGACACCCTCTCAGATTTCGCAAAAACTAACACGGGTCCTTCTTTACCAAACTTTTACGCAATTTCATACTCTTTGCCGAACGAGCTTTTCCGTCCAACCTTTGGCATTTATTGCTCCTTCAAGACGGTATGTAGAGCTGTGAAACTTTGTGACTGGGGCTAACTTAACTTTTATCTACTGAAATTTCCAAACATAAAAAATAGAAGCATCTGTGATTTCGTGAGAGAGTGATTCGGGGAAAGTTCCTAAAAATCGGTTGAACTGATATCATCATCATCATCATCATCATCAGTTTTTCAACATCCATCGTTGGACATAGACCTTACCAAGGATTCGCCACACTTCTCTATCATCGGCGTCGTGGAGCCAGTGATTTCTGAATTTGTCTAGCTCACCTCTCCATCTAATATTCTGCCAGCCTCGGTTGCGTATATGATCTCGGGGGATCCATGTCGTGAGTCACAATGTCCATCGGTTGTCTGCTATTCGTACAACATAGCCAGTCCACTGACGTTTGAGATTTTTAATCGATTCTATGATGTCCCTGACTCTTGTCTTTTCTCGGATGTACTGTGCCGTCTTGTGGTCTCTCCATGCGAGACCCAGCATAATTCTTTCATGTGCATGTTGCATGGTTCTCAATTTGCAGATCTGTCTCTTGGTTAGGTTCCATGTTTCAGCTCCATAAGTGACTGTTTTATATTAAAAAAGGAAACCCGAATTGATATGGAAAGACTCATTTGTCAAATTAGGTCAAGATACACTACGTTGTTTTGCGGTTGAGGCATCGACTCTAAATTCAAGTCTGATTTGATGAGGCTACGGAGACTGCACAGATGTCAACTTGTATCTTTAGAGAAGCTCAATGGATTGATCTTACACGAATCACTTCACACACTTTCTTACAACCTTTGCCAACGAAATTTGGGTATATCTATCCTCATGTCTTACCGTCAGTACGCCGGTCTGAAAATGAAATTCGATGAAGTAAGATGAACAATGGGTTACAGAAAAAAAGTGATCAAATTTGGGGATGAATCTATGTACAGTTACCTCCCCAGCATCTACATATAAACACCACTGAGGATCTTTTAAGTTTTCATTTTCCAGTGACAATTTGGCAAAGGGTAAGCTGTAGGTTTAGGAAAAGATTGATTAAATTTTGTGGTGGATCCAGGAACTCTTACTGTCACCTCCCCTACATTATAATTATTTGTAAACTGATTTTAATTCAGTTTTTAGTGACAGTCGGGTCGGCAGAGGTATGCGCTCTCCGAGTGCTTGCTAGTTTCTGGAATGAAACCCAGTAAATCAATTCTGCACTATTTCCTCTGAACGCATTTTTTTCTCCGAATGAATTCAGTTTTATCTATTTTATTTGTCGTTAAGAGATTAAAACAGAGAAGCGAAAGTAAACAATTGTTCAGACAAGAATTAATTCTATCGGTAATTGTTCTGAATAAAAGTTAATTTCCACGTTTAATCCGGATTTACAATCAAAAGCATTCAACAGAAAACTGGAATATTTCTTTTTTTCTTTTCTCTTTTGTTTCTTCTTTGTTTCTTTCTTGCGCTCTCTTCTCTGTCCCTTTCTTCCTTCTCCTTCTTTCTTTCTTTTTTTTCAATCTATCCATCTATCTATCTATCTATCTATCTATCTATCTATCTTTCTTTTTATCTTTTTATTTCGTCATGTCTGTTTTTCTGTCTTCAATTTCTCTCATTCTATCCATTTTCTCTTTTTCCCCCTTTCCTTTTTATTTATTTCTTCTATTTCTTTCTTTCTCCCCGCTTTCTTTATCCAGTTATTGGCAGATAGTTAAATCAACTCGGCTCTTTAGCCTTGGTTGCCAACACGTCTAGGAGATAGACAACTCTGATTCCAAACCAGGAGTGAAGCGACTAAGGCTGACCCCTTCCACTTCTTCCAAATCGGCTATGTCAGGGATTACTCGTTGCTGCTGATACCATGTAACCAATATAATCTGTCTCATTGGAGAGGAGAGGAGAGGGATAACTCCCATTCCCACTGCCTTGAGAAATGCCACGATGGGGATAGATCTCAGTAATGCGCCCGACAATCTGCTCGGTCTTGAGTTAGGCTGGAACTGGAACTTGAAATAAATAAATGAAAAACAGAAAAGTTGTTTGACGTTCTGTAATGGAATATTTTTCATTTTCGACACATTTCTTTTTATTCCTCGTACAGGATGTGAGTTCAAATCTCGCCTGAAGATATATGTCAAAACATGTGTGGAATAACACCCGTATTAATGTCTACAAATGTAGGCCCCTACTTACGCCCACCATGAATTTTATTCCTCTTCTCATTCATTATTCTGTCTCTACGATGCCTTGGTCCGTGGCATCCCTAACTGAGCCTACGTGTGAGCATTTTCCCTACCCACCCTATCATTTTTGTTATCTACCCGTATCTGTATGAGGCATCCGAGATATACGCTACATCATGTGTAAACCTCATTAAAGTAGTTATCAACATTCCACTTGTCGATAGGGGGGCGGCTGTTGGAGCTAGGCCTTTCAAGACTTCCGTTCTGTGCAAAACAACTCTCTTGCCAACGTCAACTGAGACATGGTAACAGTATGGTTTCCAGGGCTGGATTAGGCTTGTGCAGGGTACGTAGCATATGTTATAAAGGGACATTAACTATAAAAATATATGTTAACGTGGAGACAGCGGTCGTGCTATTTCGTCCATCCGTCTTTATTCTCTTTTATTTCATAAAAGCAATTATCGTTAATCCGCTTCCTCTTTGTTTGATTTGTCGAAGTTTCACCAGAGCCCATTACGGGAACATATATCCTACTCAGTCAGCTGCTCGGCTTTTACGCAGGACGAGGAGTTGCACTTTCCCAGTTAAGAATAAATGATCAGAGAGCAAACCCTGGCAGTGACAGTTGGTGCTCACTTCACACTAATGCGCTTGGGAGAGACATGAATCAATCTCTTATCATCCACATGTGGAAAGAGAGAAAGAAAGAGAATAAGGGGGGGTGCAAGGAAGAAAGGAAGAGAAAAGGGACAAATAGAGAAAGGGAAGGGGGGTGCAAAAAGAAAGAAAGAAAGAGAAAAAGGAGAAAAAGAGAAAGATAAAAGCGGGGGTGCAAGAAAGAAAGAAAGAGGAAAAAGAGAAAGATTGAGAGAAAGAAAAGGGAGGGCGCAAAAAAGAAAGAAAAAGAGAAAGGAGAAAGAGAGAGAAAAAGGAGAAAGAGAAAAAAGAGAAAAGGGAGGGCACAAGAAAGAAAGAGAAAAAAGAGAAAGAGGGAAAGAGAAAAGGGAGGGTGCAAGAAAGAAAGAAAGAAAGAAAGAAATAAAGAAAGACAAAAAGGATATTGAGAGAGAGATAAAAGCGGGGGCGCAAGAAAGGAAGAAAGAAAGAGAAAAAAAGAGAAAGAGAGAGAGAGAGAGATAGATAGACAGACAGACAGACAGAAAAGGGAGGGTGCAAGAAAGAAAGAAGCAAAGAGAGAAAAATTCAGGCAATATGTTGAATGATTCTGATTGTCAGTCCAGATTAAACATGGCAACCAGTCTTTGAGATGGACAATTCTGAATTCAATCGGGGAAAATCCAACCCCTTCGCTCCGAATCGTGAGAGGCTAGCAACGGACAGAGTAAGGAATTTGTCTGCAAAAGTTACGCATAACAAGGATGTGGTGAAACGACGGGTTTATCAAGCCGGAAGTGGATTACAATAAATCTCTCAAGTAAGAATGAAAAACATAACGAAACCACCGTCCCCACCTCAAGGATGCTTCGGGCGCAAATGAAATATGAAAAAAAGAAAAGAATCAATGATTCTGTGTCATATATGAAGTCACATACATATATATATACATACATGTAAATAAGCGTAAATAGATAATTAGCGTAAATCAGAAAAAAGAGAGCCCCTGATAGGGGTGTGGATGAAAATTCAAGGGCCCAGGGGCTTTGGAACTTTGAGGGGCCCCTCCAACATCTAGTGAGATTTGTTATTATAAAACTTTAGTAGAAATGGTGTTGGTGCACTACTATTCCTAAAGTTTTTAGGGCCCATCCATTTAGAATGCAGGAAGATTTAAAATCTCACCCTGAACCTACCCTTAACTACGCCCCTGTCTTCTAATAAAACAGGATCTCACATTCCCTGTCAACGTCTTACCGATTAGGTTATGAGAGGTAACCAGCAGATGTCATTCATATTTGATCATATAACTATTTTTTCAACCTAATCGGTAAGGAGATGTCCCGTTCGTCAGGAGTGTAAAGCTGAAAACTGACGTTATACAATCTTCCAAGTTTTTTCTCTTATGTCTCTGATTAGGCTTCAAGACGTTTTCAGATAGTTATTAAACAGAATCCCGACTCTATCGTTATTTGTCAATTCGAATAAATATTGTCAATCTTACTTGCATCGATGACCGCTGGGGGAGGAGAAAGGCACCCAACCCCCGTCGTATCAGACATTCTCACTGATGGCGAGGGGTTTGAAAATTTTAAAATTATAGAAACACTTATCCGCTTCCCAGTCCCTTATTTAACAGCCAACATCTGGATGTATCTATCTGTCTACCCCCAGGGATATTTTCTATTGCGCCTCACCCGACAGGCCCATTCACTGACTCCATTAGATTTGCCTTTGACATGTGGTCCTCCAACGCTGACAACAAAGGGGCCCTTCTTGATTCTTTTTCTCTCAATTTCACCCACAAATTATATAACATGATTAGACTTCCAGACTTCTCGTCAAAGAATCATTAACTGTGAACAGAATCCTGACTCTATCGTCACATGACAATTCGATCAACTATCAGCAACCTCGCCAGCATTAATGCCTTTCTTTTGATAGTAAATTAGTGTTTGCCCGGCCGAGTCATTGACCCCAAAACCAAGGTCTTTGCCTTCAACACGAAGTCAGTCCTTTAATTACGACTACAAAGGAACCATTCTCGCCTCTTTTCTATTTCACCCATAAATTCACTTAACACTATTTCTGACGGGGTTTATTACTGTTCTGAACGACGTGACTCTTGGTTGATTCTTTTCTAACTTAACTCTGAGTCTAATCGTAGGGAAAAGATATTTTGAACATTTTCGGCATGAAATTAGTTTCACTATCAGGGTAAAGACTTTTATTGAATAAACTATTTGCCTATGACAGGATATTTTTGTCAAAATATCTCGCAGTGTGAGAGAGCACGGGTAAAGACAGATTCAGGACTTTTGCAAATGCATTAGAGTAAAGTGAAGACAAGCCAACTTCGAAACTGGTTCGACGGATCCATTATTTTGAGGTGGAAACCACCACGCCACCAGCAGCTTCATAATTTAATAAGAGAGTCAAATGAACCCTAAAATATGGGTGACTCAAAAGGTCATTGTTCGTAAAGTTGTTTTTTAACTCCTAAATACTTTTAACATTATTTGGCACAAGGCCAATCAAAAGTAAATGGGAATGTCGGGGGAGATCATTTTAGATCAATCTTCCAAGAGACAAGGTTCTGCCTATCTTTCTGTGGCCAAGACAAAGTTAAAGCAAGGATTTCGAATCCTGATTTTCAAGATAGGCTTGCCCTCAGTAACACGACAATTAATGCAACAATTTTCTTCTCGCCTTTCTATGCATCCACTTGACCTTGTGCGAACTAGAATAAGTTTACAGGGTGCCATACATTGTGCCAGACTGAATTATCAAGTTTAGTAAATAGAATGGTTCTTTTAATCAAACCCATTGAAGTGATTATGATTCTTACTGGATGTCATTCATTTGATGTCTTTGGCTAGACGAAGCCAAATATTATCCAGACTTGGCTGCTGATTGGTCAAATTCCATCTAGAGATTGGTACACTTCACTGATTGCTTTCAGATATCAGAAATACAATAAATGAAGATTGTTCTTGTTATTGATATTACGGTGAAAAAACGAAATCAACTCCTGCCGCCGACTTGGATCAGAGTTTGACAAAATAACTTATTATCAACCCAACTAAAGTAAACTAAAGTAAGTTCTATTCTCACTAAGTGCAACACAAGTGCCAGATTAAACCAGGCTTCGTAAATAAAAGAATTGTTTTAATCAAACCCATTTGAAGTGAGTTTGACCCTCACTGGGTGTCACAGAGTAGCCTGAGCCGACTAACCTAAAATTGGTGAATAAGTTCTTATCAGTCCAATTCGAGTGAGTTCAACCCTCGAGGCCACACATTTGGGGCTTTGTGCCAGATTTAGTCAAGCTAAGTAAATAACTAGAAAACAAAGTTTCTCGTTCAACCCATTGTAGTGAGTTCCATCCTCATTGGTTGCTATTTATTTGTCTTCTTGTGCAAATCTAAGCCAAATTTAGTATATAAGAGTGAGTCGGATCCTAACTGGGTGCCACACTTTTATTGCATTCGTTTTCTAATCTTCAAATCGTTGTCACCATTCAGGCAAATGACTATCTCAACCTCTGTCCTCTGCCAACCCAGCGGGCGAGATAATAAATACCGTCTTCATCTAAATCCTTCCGATATTTTCCGCTCCGTAGTAATAATCGTGTTAAAGGCGTTTTGGCGGGGTCCTTTGAAGTTGAGTCTAACGCGACCCAAGACTATTTCTCAGCTGTTTCTTGGCAAAAAGTAATGACTGAAATTCCATCGGGACGACCAACACATGTGCTAAAGGGGTTAGCAGTCTCAACAAAAGGGGCATTGCAAAATCCATTAGGTATGAACCTATTCGCCTAAGTAAAAACACTGTCGCTAGGCAGGACCGCCCAATCTAGTTGATTGACGCAAATCTATCTTCACATTTAGCTTAAAAGCTCGTCTGTTTTCCTCTCTATTCATCACTTTTCTTGTAAATTAATGAAGTCATTATGGAGAGGAAACATATTAGAATAATATCTTATTCTTTTGGGGATGATTCCTCAATTTTTTCCGAATTAATTGTAACAAAGGCAGTACCCGTTCCAAAGGCGCCTGTTTGGAAGGGGCTGGACTTTATGTGTTGAGCAGCTTGCTATAAAACCAATGTAAAATGATTTTCCTTTCGTCGTGTGAATCCTTCGACAGATTTCTGTTACTTCTTTTTAGTGTTGCCTATTTAGATATTTTATATTTATATTTATCTAAATAGATAAGAGATAATTTGAGAAAACATGTAGGAAGACCTATAATCTGTTCATATTTTCATTAAACTTCTCGAGGACCAGAGATCCAAACAACCTCAAACTCGACAATGCACTGCCTTATATGCTGACTAATGTATCTGGCGAATGTCAACTTTGTACATTGGCCAATTGTCGAGCAATCGTGGAACATACATACACGAATATTTCGTCAATTGCTGCGAGATATTTCGGATATTTAACGAAGGGGACAAAAAGAAACAAAAAGTTGAATATCAGAAGTTTTTCACGCGGTTGGCTATTTGTTAGAGGATCGGACGATTTAGTTCTTTCTCAGCTGTGTGCATGCGCACACATCTTCTCAACCGGGGCATAACAGAAATTAATAAGCATACGAAAAGTTAGTTACCTGAAATAATGAAACGATTAATGATTATATTGATATACTTGAGTTTAACAATTTGCTATAACTAGCATATACCAGTAAAAAATGATGGGTCCATTTATGTATGGATCGGCATTAATAAACTTAGGCTAATTCATCAGGTAATTTACCTAATTAGGTAATTGATAATTCCAGAGTTTTTAATCTTTTTTTGTGTCCCAACTAAACTCAAGCTGTTTTGATATCATCGCACGTAACAAAGACAAATGGGCTTTAAATTTTCTATGATGTAATATACATTGTTATGTCACGATAGGAAGGTAGATTCATTTGTTTTGTTTTTTTATCATTTATTAGATTATGCAGTTTTTTTTATACATAAACTAGAATATACCCGTCCAAAATGACGGGGTATTCTTGTATAGATCGGCACTAAGGAGTCCATTGCTATTAGGATACTTGAATTATTGAAAAATAGATTACCTAATAATAACAATTCAAGTATCCTAATTCCAAGTTTCCTCAAAGTCTCAACTCTATCTTAAGCCATTTCAATGTGTGATCAGACTAAGGGTTTCTATGACGTCATCTTCATTGTTATGCCATAATAAGAAGGTAAATCAACCAATGAGATCATCCCATGAAAGCACAAACAAATGAACAGGAAAATTTGCATACAAGGTCATTATATCATTAGATTATACTCATTGAAAATAATCTCAAAGTTAACTGTTTCTGATAAATAGTTAGTTGGCTTTTCAAGTATAGAAGTTAGATCGACCATCTAACCCTGCAGAAGCGTGCCGAATGATTCGGGTGGGGGGGGGGTAGATCTGATTTGCTGACAAAGTGGGTGTGTTGGCCGAATAAAGGAAGAAATTCGCTGAAAGAAAGACCTTCAAGGGAGGGGTTGAACTCGCCTTTCCAACCCTCCTTTGGTACAATCTCGCTCCCTGGATCATTGACATCAAGGGATAAGTCAACAAGTATAAACGGGACCAATTGGTAGTTCCCATTACCTGTTCATGGATTAATAACTCAATATGGAAAACTTTGGTCCAGAGAGAGAGAGAGAGAGAGAGAGAGAGAGAGAGAGAGAGAGAGAGAGAGAGAGAGAGAGATTTCCTATATAATAAATAGAAAGCGAACACCTTGAACGCATCTCGGAATATTTTCCATTCTCAATGAAGGCATATTTTCCTATGTAAATACACTGACAGACCGTTTCTCGAGTTCCCTGTTTGCACAATATATATATATATATATATATATATATATATATATATATATATATATATATATGCGTGTGGGGGTGTATGTGTGTAAATATATAAATGCATGTGTGCATATATATATATACATGAATGTGTATATATGCATGTGTATTTATGCATATATGTGTATATATGTGTTGTTTGCCTGTGTGTATGTACAACACCGATATTCCGTTAACAGATGACCCAGCACCTCTCTTAATCCGCTCAAAACTACAAGCAGACTCTTGAATTTCTCACAGCTTTTCCATTAGTTCACTGAGTGACCACAGGTGTCGTTGTGTATGGAGCTTTCTCTCAATAGTTCAAAATAGTCGATGAAATAAAGGGTATCAAATGGCTAACCCATCATATTTGCATCAATCCATTTAGAACATTCCGAGATTCGGAACAGTCATGGAAATAAATGAAATAGAACGCTTTTGATGAGCACGTTACAGATTCCATTAAAGATGTGGAATGAGTATGCAGATCACCTGGTGAAGGTACTGTGGAAAAATTATTCTGATGTCAGAAATCAAACAATGGAATATACTACTTACCCACAACGACATAAAAAAAAGCAAGCTGGTCGCATTCATTATGGATTGGTAGAGAAAACATCAACATTTGCACGCACACAAAAAAGGGGAAAACATCGATTGTCACAAGTAACGAAAAGGCCTTTAGATTTGAGGAGGAAAATGTTACTGATTTTCCTAAGCTTCATTTAGATCATCAGGAGACAGATATTTCATTCAAAATAGGCACGTTTTAGCCTACAGAAGGTGGCTTTGTTCATCCCAGGTGGACGTTTTCATCATGACATGGGTCCAATCCACGTCTATTAACGCAGATTCTCATAACTGGTACGAGATATCCCAAGAGAGTTAGCAATATCATAACTGTTGCTACTCGTATTAACGAAAGGTATCACAAAACTGGTAGCTCAAAGGGAATGTCTCTTAGATCTCTCATAGGCTTCCATAGATTTTTTCTGGGTATATCACTATCAGTTCATTTGCTGACCAAGGAAAAATAAAACCATTTTCTATTTTGAGCTCACATTCAGACGGTGTAGAAATCCGTTCCAAGATGAGGAACACTTGTTTCCAGTTGTTGAAGTGTTTATCAGTAATATTTATGGGAAAAAATCTCAATTCAACTTCAATTTCTGTAGATTTTGTCAGATATAGTTTGCACGGTCAAAGAGAAGGGATATTTCCTTTCACTATGCAGAAAAGAATTGCAACAGCATAGTTCCAGAATCAACCATCAAGCTGGAATTCGGCCCCTGAGCGCGAGAAAATTACATGCTCCATATGAACGTAGATGGATAATGAGTGGTGCTCGGCTAGACATTCTTATGGTGACATATGAACCTGTCCCTGACGATATATTAGTTCCTATATCCTGTGCCTGTAAAATGCGATGATAGGTGCCCGTGTGCTCACTATAGATTATCATTCATACTCCAAAAGCCTTTTCTAGCCTTTCGGCTCTGATCAGAGTGTAGTATTTGCACTACAGCCTTGCCTGAGGTATCAGAAACGACACTTGGCATCCGAATTAGCCGGAGATTGGGCGGCAGTGTGAGCATCAGATTGAGTGCGCAGGTGCAATGCTGCGTATCGCTGAGCACATTCGAGGACCTATGGACTCGTGCTTGGGTTCTCTTATTAGTACTCGGCCTGAGATCAAAATATAGTATCTGTTCTTTGACACCCCCAGGCTGAGAAGTTGATCAATTTCTGGGATTGTCCCCCATCCTAGAACCACTGACCAGCATGTTCAGGCTCGTCCCGAGAGCATAAACAGGATCCGTCCTGTGAGCCAAGTCAAGCCTGCCCTAACGACTTCACAAAATCATGCGAGAAGACTTAGGGACTCTTGCACTGCAGGGTTCGTCCTGTGGACATAGTCCAACTTGTCCCGACGTCCTTGCAAAATCATTGCACCCTGTGTCTAGACGTTATCAAACGTATGGCACCCCACCTTAATCCAACTTCGTGTCATATTTGTAGTCATGCGGATGCAAATAAATAAACTCGGCCCAGTTGGGGGAAGCAGTTCGTCTTGGGGCGGTGCTGTCCCATTGCATTAAAAGAGACAGGTCGGGCTCGTCCTGACACCTTCACGACTTCGGTTGCAGCAGGTAGAGCAATTTTTTGGGTGCTCCGTCCAACGTTAAAATGATCTTGTGTCGTATCTCGCCCTTGTGGGAGCGCTAGTAAAGAAGCATAGATTATTATGTACGGGTGCTTGTCAATGTTGACACCGTGGAAACATTTCAGTAGATATGCTATCTGCTGCCACAGATGTTTCCAATCTTGGCATTGATGATGATAAGCGTGAGGACCCCAAGGACGACGATTTTCGAAGATTTTGAACTCTTATGATCAATGTTTATTCCGTAATGTTTGTTTCTTAACAATATGTCAAATTGAAAGTGCTCGAGCTGACTCTATATTGCAGTGTTGAAAAATAACATTTGATTGTCTCGATCTATTTCAGGATAAATCGAGAAGTTTGGGATGGTATTCGTATCTTAAAAAAAAAAATTCCTTCGTCGTAAAAATTGATGCTTCACAATATTTTTTGGAACCCCCCAGGAGCATGGACATTGACCATAGGGCGAATAAGAGAAGCATGTATCTCATCAAATCATCACATTTCTTCTGGATTTCTTTCCTAATTTTACCCATTGGAAGTTTAAAGATACTAGAATTGCAATCATTGTAAAGGCTTGAAAGCTTTCAGTGAGTGTCAGAGACGTAATTATGCATGGATCTACCCCAAATCATTTTATCCGAGGCTCATAGCTCACACTTTCACAAAGGTTCAATGAGAACTTTCGGAGATACTGTGTGGACAGAAATGAACCACTGACGATATCATGTGATGTGTACTCTACGACATAGAAGAAGTAATTGTGCATTGATCCGCCCAGGAGTTTTATCAATTCTTCCGTAGTCTATAGTCTAACATTTCACAAAATTCCATTGAAAATCATTGATAAATTGTGGAGATACCGTGTGGACAGCCGTGGGCACATACGGGCATAAATGTATGAAATAAACAAACGGAAAAAATATCTCACAATAAAAAGAAAATCCATACAGTACTTTTGGAGATATCATGTGGGTAGACGGAAAGACAGACGGAAATATTTACTCAGTACCCCCAGGATAATCCCCTATTCCACAGACCCCAATTAATGCATTTTCTGAAAGAGATCTGTCTCTGGTTCGGGTTCATTGAAAGACAGTTTTCTGAACAGAATGGAATCGATAGAGTGTTGTGTTCGTATTTTGTCTTTTTCGGTTTATTTTGTTGATGTGGTGGTCGCAAAGATCATATGGGCGGAGTGGTTTATAAGTATATTTTTGTGTGGGTCATATGCTTAGAGGCGGGGTTTTATATTTCTGTTGTCTAAGAGACTGGAACAGCTTTGTTAACATCCATACTCTGATTCTATATGAAATTACTTCTTCTTTGATGGATAATATGTTTGGTTAGAAATTTGTTATCCGTTCTTCTATTTTTGTCTCTCACCTCATGGACTATAAAGCAATGGTTGTTACTGCTCCATCAATTTGGTAAGATTTCCAGCATCATTTGCTAACATTTCCGTCTAGTAATATCAAGCAAAGTGCCCGTGTCAGTAATGGTATAAAGCAGAAACAGAAGTCCACATTTTTTTCAGACCTATCTGATTAATTGCTTAGTTTTCAAACTAGACAGCCCCCCCCCCCACTTTGTATTTTGTCACTGCCCTATCTTGATGCATTACCATGATTGTTCTCGAGGGGGGCCATAACGCAGTTTTGAAATTAAGGTTGTCCTTCTCATAGACTGGTTGCTTCCCAAAGCTAAAGTTTCGAGTCTGCCTTTTTATTTTACCAATCACTAGAGAGAAAGAGATGGATTCATGTCTTGTCTGCAGTCAGCATAACGTACAACCTTGTACTTGTAATGTTAGTAATAGTCTTTACAAACTGCAGTTATGGCCTTGTACACAAGAGAGGAGGGCAGAAAGGACGTACCCTGAGTGGTTTTCCGTAGCCTAATGCACGGTTTTGGATCTATAATTGTGTTTCTAGACTGGTTATCCTCTATTCTCACTTGCTATTTTTCCCCTAGCTGAGGAGGATAGAGAAAAAAGATGAATTTATGCGAGTTGAACGTATTCAGCTTCGTTCATATTTTGAACGTAGCTCGCCGACTGTGACTGTCGTTAACCCTTATGCCCCTCATATCTCCATCAAATTAAATAAAGCATTTTTAGTTTACCCGACCATCCACCAATTCCACATATATATTTTTTTTCACTGCGTGCGGGAACATAATGAAAATTAGCACGTGTTTGTTCGTTTCTTACGACTATTATTTTTGACAAAAGACGTTTTTGCTTGAGTCAGGTGTCACCTTAGTACAGAGACTTATTCAACGGGTGATCAAAAAAAATTAGATGAGACTTTTGAGGAGGTGTTTACATTAGGATATTTATTTGCACGTTAGCGACTCTATGATAAGAGAAGGACTTCGGTTACTTGGAAAAATACACATTCACAAACACATACACGCGCACTCACACATGGATAGGGACACACGCATAGACATACACACAAACGCAAACCATACTCATACAAAGATAATCATGAATATACATATACGCGTACATATACATCAGCATACACCCAAACGCACGCTCGCACTTACGCATATACACATGCTTGCACATACATAAACGTGTGTGCTCACAGATAAACACACATACGCAGGAACATGCACATACATACGTGTACACAAACATATACACACGCGCATAAACACATTATCCTCGTTTGCGAAGAAGGAAGATCACGTTTTTTAATTCTTGTACCTGTTTGTATAAGTTTATTTATTCAGTAAATCTACTGACGTATACAAAGTGGAGGTACTGAAGCAAAGATTCGTAGACGTTTTGAGGTTGTTAAGTAAGTATTTGTATATACCTGGATAGGTCGACAGGTTCTGGTTGTATTTACGTCACTGTTTTTTGTTTTTTCTCTTCTTGTAATGGCACAGAGTGGCGTCATCGACCAAAGAGAGAAAACAAATTGAACCGAGAAGGATGTGGGGGGAGACACTAGAACAGGCGATTAAATTGATTTTACATTTATTTTCAAGGGAGTAACTTATTTCCTTATCTACTCTCCTACATATATTGTTGTTCTGCTATCTGTCCCTCTTTGATACAATTTTTGACAATATCTTTTTTTTAGGTTCGTTTCTTTTTCGTATTTTGAACAAACGTAGCTATCAAAGATGGCGAAAGGTCCTATCTTTTTTTTTTGTATACGTGTTAGTGATTTGCTTGTGTGTTCCACGCACTTAGCTGTATCGTTTTATTTACAGAATTGAAATTTGGCATCAGTACTCCATTTGACTCCTTTTAAAAACGTTTTTTTTTTTTTCAATTTTTGGGAAAGAAAGCTTTTTTTACCTACTGGGTGCTTCATTCTGACAGGTATATAAATAACATTCAGATTCTCCTGAATCTAGATATTTCTACTTTTTTCTACTCTTTTTAAATGTTATCCAGTGGAAAGCGCCAATGATGTCATGAATAGAACTTATTCTGACCATATTCATTTTTCGATTGAATTTCTCCGGATGCCTTCAAAATTTGACGCTAATCTCATCAAAGTTACCAATGTTTTATTTTCCTTCAAGCTAGCACTCCTTCTTTGATTCTCACTGGGTGCCTCACAACTGTGGCCTTGTGCCAAATCAAGCTGTACATAAACTGTTGATAATGAAGAAGAATATACTTGATCTACCACTAACTTAGTTAGACACAGGGCCACAAGAAGTGGGGCGCCAAGAAAGGATTAAACTCATAACTGTAATAATGGTTAGCATCTCAAGCGTGTTAAGTGTTACTGCATTGATAATGAACGTGCTGAAATGTTCATGGATTTTACAAAATACCAAAGGATTTTCATGAAACAATTTAATAATCTTACTGTAGCACATACATTTTTATCATGCGTATATAGGAAACGTTTTTCTTATATGACTGTTTTGAGGAGAGCGGTGAAAGGGGGCAGGATTTTAACCCTCTTCCTTTCTGTCTGCTTTGTTTTGATCAGGGTAGGATTAAGATAATGCGAGACCTGTACCAAAAATAAGCGAACAGAGAGGGAAAGAGTTAAAATTCTACTTTCTTCACCGCACTCCTCAAATCTGTCATATTAGAAAAACATTTCCTTCATATACATGACATGAATGTATACAGCAGGCGGAGATGGCCGCCATATTGGCTAAGATGTTTGTATCGTTGCCAAAAAATTGTATTGCAGGATGTAAAGAAAATAGAGAAAAAAATTTCTTGTATGATTGCTCGTGGCTTCGGGGTAAAGGCAGCTGGCGACGTACCGACCAGACAGTAGGCATTATTCTATTTCGTAATGAATTCAAACAAGAGTTTTGCATTTTGGAGACTTTGTTCAACCAAGACACGAAAACTGTACTGATAATATTGAAAGAAAAAAAAAGAGTCGGTTTTTGAATCTCTTTCTCTCTATATATACGTATGTAGAGAGAGAGAGAGAGAGAGAGAGAGAGAGAGAGAGAGAGAGAGAGAGAGAGAGAGAGAGAGAGAGAGAGATACGAATATGTATATATATAAGTATGCTTATAGAGAAATAAATTAAATAGAAGGAAGAATTGAAAAAGTCACATTAAATACACATACCACAAACTCATACGCACAAATATATATATATATATATATATATATATATATATATATACTTATATATATATATATATATATATATATATATTTGTATATATATATATATATATTTATATATATATATATATATATATATATATATATATATATGAAATGAATTATATACAAAAGTTCACTGAACAATACTTCTCATGCCAAAAAATATGGTATCATCACATGCTCAAGCCTTTTTACTTTATAATGCAAAGCAAATTAGATAAGACACAAAACAATTCCTGTTTATATCTGTGCATTCTTGCCACATAACATACTTCAAACAAAGTAGATTAAATCATAAAAAGATTTTTGTATTGATTTTCCAGATCAAGTTGAGGAAAGAATTATGGAATCATTCAATGTCAAGAAAAATTTAAAAAATATGGAATCACCAACAAAACAGTTACGATTATTACTTTGTTGCACTTCTCTAGACTTTTATGATGGCAGGATTCCTTCGAGGCAAAAACTTCATGAATCAAAAACGATATTCTGCATCAAGCTGGTTCCAACTTTCTCGAATAGCTGTTAACAGAATAGCTTTGCCAGATGGAACCTTGTCATGGACCATTTTGAAAGAAAATTCTATCATAAATGTAGTTGGATTGAGATTCTGACTGTTTGCTGGCCATGTCATTGAGTTGATAAGTCTCTCCTAAAGAAAAGCTTTAGCGCTCTCTGCAAGATCATCACCCGAGAAAAAATTATTTCATCATCACCCAAGCTATTTCCTACCGATGAAGAGAGAAAAGAGTCCAAGATTTTAATCTCCATCAGTGCATTGACTGTTGGGATAATGGTTGCCATCACTCATGATCTTTTACCTGACATTCAGCCCACCCCCATGATTAATGAGTAAGGGAATTAGTTTTCTTCAGACAGCCATCTTTATATGTTTCATTGGAGTTTCATAGCCTTGGCAAATACATATTTCAGGATTCATAACTGTATATCACTTTCATCTAATCATCCACACTCCATGATTACTACTCTTTAGTCCATTGTCACCTTGTTGCTCCATTGCATAGGCCTTTGGGCTCTTCACGTGCAGGCCCCGCCAGATTTTGACCTGGAAAGACGTGGAAAACCCTCTCGGATCTCCGTTCGAGCCATATATATCTGTGTGTGTGTGTATGTGTGTGTGTGTGAGTGAATAAAAAGGAATCAAAACATCGACAAACTTGAAATTCAATATGATGAATACGAAAAGAATAAATGAACAGCAAATGATTTGAAACAATAAGTTTTATGGAAGATGAAAAAAGAAATTCAAGAAACATTAAGTAATCATAACGAAGGTTAAAAAACAGGAAAATGATAAATACATAGACCTGAAAATATTAAGTGAAATGGTGTATCATTCCAAATTGAAACACACACACACATATACACATACATACATACATACATACGTACATATATATATATATATATATATATATATATATATATATATATATATATATATATATATATATATATATATATTCAAATATATAAATGACAGAAGATGAAAAAAAAACAAACAAAACCCACGAAAAATGGAAAATTAAAAGAATTTCCGAAAAATCATTGCCATAAAAAAGGAATTAAAAATAAAAAATAAGTTAAAGATTTAACCAAAAGTTCAAAATATACAAAAAGCTAAGAAAAAAAGTTTTATTCTTGAACAGAAATAAACACGATCAGATACTTTTTTGATAGATCAGCAAGAAGTGAAAGTCGATAGGAAATTCTGAATAATGATTTGAAATATCAGAAATAACAACAGTAAAAGAAGAAAAAATGAAGACAATGAAATGCTAAAAACAGCATTTTTACAAAAAATAAATACGCAAACAACATTCTCATTTGGTAAATAGGTTTCATTGACTTAAGGATCCATTAAAACTGTCTTCGTTTTTTTAGCTTTCTTTCCTTTTTTTATCATTTTAGTTCTTTCCTTTATCGTCTGCTTTTAATGATTTTAGGAAACCGCGTCTTCCATGTTTTTTTTTGTGCTTTTCTCTTTTTGCTTTTCCAATTTCTCCTTCTTTCTATTAAATGAATTTTATTTTCCTCTCATTCTTCTTGTTTTCTTGTCATGTGTTCCCAATTTCTTTCGTTTTAACCTTAGAGATTATTCCTGATGTAAAAAACAAAACAAATTCTTTTGTTATTTTCCTGTGATTTTTTTCCTTTGTTTTGTTATATTTTCCATTTAGAGATTTTGAAAAAATCCTTTTATTTTTTACCCATTTTATAATATCTATTTTTCTTAATTTTTGGTTTATTTTCAGTTGAGACTTCTTTTTTTTCTATTGTCGGAGAATGTTTAGGTCTAATCATAGTCTGTTTACCAATTTCCTGTATTAGAACGAAAAAATATACTTCGAAAGAAATGGGATTTGAAAGCAAGAAAAAAACATAGAACAATAAAAATGAAAAAAAGTAATAAAAAGTCTGTTCGTAAGAAATCGAAATGAAAAGGGAAGTAAAATGTCTGTATCTTTGCTGCAGTGTTCTTCCCATTCCCCCCAATTTCCCCACCAACCCCATCCGTTGAGTCCACCACTAAGAAATGACTTCCATTTAGTTTCTTCACTGATATTTCCAAAGACCGTAGTGTATGAGGTATTTTGGGACGGATGTTCCTGTCTTGGAGCGACCATCTCTACGAAGATCTCTCATAATGTGCAGTGTGCAGTTTTATGTATAAAACATAGGTATAATTTTAGGACACGTATGCAGGAAACATGTAAACCAAAGGTATGCAAGTATTCAAGACCTTCTCTGCTCTCAGTTTCCATTTAAACTGTACGTAAGCACATACGTTTTGCAACCTGTGCAAAAAGCAATTAATGTGCGCACAGAACATTAGTCACCTAAAATAATGATAGTTTTGTAATTAAATGAGTTTTGATTTAATCATTTTTAGTAATATTAATAGTATTAATCTGTGAATTATTTCGTTTGACGTGAATCGATTAAAAAATGCTGCAGTGTTTTTTTAAACAGTTTTTGATGAGTATACAGTTACTACACTCTGATACAAGACAGAGGACCTGGGAGTGACACTTTGATCCTTCGCAAAACGCACAGATACTGTGATCCTTGGAAAGACGTCGAGATATTCTTCTAAACAGAAGTTCCAACCCATCCATAAATAATCCTGTCATGCTTGACAGATACGATGATCGCTTAAAATTTACAAAGAAGCACAGGATAGCTAAACATGCATTTTAAAACAATGTAATGCAGCCTACAAGAGAAATTAACTGCCTGGCTCCATGATTGTCTCTTGCAGCATAAGACCAAATTTCTATGGTGTTGGAATCAAATTAAGTATTTTTACAACCAGAATGATCAAATAACTCAAGATCTATCATCAAACCGAACTTGCACGGAAAATAGATTAAAATACTTATTTTTTCATCTATTGTTAATGTATATTTATGTCGTGTCATATTCGTGTGCAAGGAATTGTTATCCTTTATGAATTTCCCTTCGGTCAGTACCAAATGATTATTTCAGAACCAAATATCTTTGTTAAGTATCAAATTTGCTCAATTTTGGTCTTGGAAAATAATCGTTACCATCAGTCTTTTAGTGTCCGTCGTTCGACATAAACCTAATCCAAGATTCGCCAAACCTCTCCAGGTACTTTCTGAACTTTAGTTCAGTTCTTTACGCCATCTTATTTTCTGTCGGTCACAGTTTTGCATATTCAGGGAGCAGTCAGTGCCAATGAAAGTGCTTCCAGGAATATTGTCGAAGAGTCTTCAGGGCTACAAAACCAAGCTGTCTTGTTCCCAAAATCTTAAAGCAGTGTTACTCAAAGTATGGTACATGTGCCGGTGCAGACATGCGAATAGGCTGTCGGTAAGCAGTTCGTTTCCACGTCTTTGATGACGTTTGAAGTTGTAGATGTTTTAGATTACTAGATAGCTCTCTTGGCCACGCTTTGGAATTGACGCCTAAATAACGCGACTTTGTTATGTTTATCTTCTAAATTTGATAAATCTCCTCTAAATATCTAACGCTATTAGTTAATGTACTATATCTGTCCCATATTAGATGTTACATTTGTATCTATATTTCATATACTAAATGTAAAAGATCTTATGGGACAGAGATAGTATTATTTATTATCAATTTTACTTCGGCTATCTTATTGATCATGTATGAATAATAATTTGGCACAGGTATGCTACTGACCCCTGACTCATTGGAAACCGGTCAGGTAATTCGAGTAACGTCACTTTTAAGATTCATGAGGCTACAAAAGAATCCTTCAATAATAAGAAAATCCCTTTGGTCCTAAAAAGAAGGGTATACAACCAATAATCCTCCTAAGAGTCACCTATGGAGCTGAAACAGGGAACTTAACCAAGAGACTGACCCCTAAACTGAGGTGCATGTAATGTGAAAGAATTATGCTCAACTTCACACGGGGAGATCGCAATACAACACAATATATCAGGGAAAAAATAGGAGTCTGAGACATCAAAAAATCCATTAGAAAACCCAAATGGTCATGTTGTGAGAATAACAGACAATCGCTGGACATCACGGGTCGTCGAGGATCACTTGCGCAACCGTAGCCGGCAGAATACAAGATAGAGAGACAAACTAGACGAGTTCCTAAAGTATTGGCTCCGCGAAGCCCATGACAGAGAGGTCTGGCATATCTTGGAGAAGGTCTATGTCCAACGACGGACGCTAAAAAGCTGATGATGAAACAACTTCAGATACCTCAGTAACGTTCCTCTTGAACTTGAGATATGCAGTTATTTATTAGATACACATCATATATAATTGGTCTCGTCATAACCACAGTTATTGTGTTAAACTTTGACTATAATCTTTGGAGTATTGAATATGATTCACTTCTTCCAACGTAGTCAGAAGGGTTATTTGTATTTATTCATTCCAGTGTGTTTATCCAAACAAAATCTCCAAAAATTCTCAATTAATTTAAAATGATTTTTTTGTGGGCAGATGGGGTCATGGTCTGTGAAAGTATTCTGGGACAGATCCAGGAATTCGTAATTGATTGAGAGATGTTTTTTTTTTCATTTTTCAAACCTTTTTTCATGTATTTAGTTGTATTCTCTCATGTTTGTTGAAAGGTGGGCCATGGACTAAAAAGGGACTTCGGCCAGATACAAGAATTCGTTTTCGATGGAGAGCTATTTTTTCATTTATACTGAAAAGGTCAACAATAGTCCGAAATATGGAAAATCGGAGCACACTACCCCTCATCATCGTCGCGATATGTACATTTTTCAAAAAAATTTCATTCAGCTTTTATTTCGGGCTTGCTGTTGGCAGTGATATGCGCTCTCTGAGTTCTTTTTACTTTTCAGTGAAATCATTTTAAACGAGACAGCTTGTTCTGTAATCCTGAATTTCCATAGATATTCAACACCTGAAAGCATTTTCTTGGGCAATTACTGCTTTTCTCATTAAAACTGAACAAATGATGTGGTAAGCAGATGGCTTTTTTGCAAGCCAATTATATTTTTAGTGTAATGTTTATTAACATATTTTTAAACGGATTCACTGGGAGGAGGAAAAAAAAACTTTTTTCTCTTTCTCTTTCTTTCTTTCAAGAACATTTTTTACCTCTTTCAAGAAGATCCGCTCTTTCTCTCGTTTAAGAATATTCTTTCTTTCTCTCCTTTGGGATAATTCTTTCTATTTCTATTACAAGAACATTCTTTCTTTCTCTTTTTTCAGAACATCTCTTCTTCATCATTCTTTTTCCTTCTTTCCTTCTTCGTTTTATTTGCTTTCTGTCTTTCTTTTTAGTCATTCCCTCATTGTCGTTTTCTTCATTCGCTGTCTTTTTTCCTTCCACCTCTCTCTATCAGTAACCAAAACCGTCAAAATAGCTTTCTTCAGATTTTAAGTGGGTCTGGCTGGCTATCTATAAATATATCACGCGTACAGGCCGCACCAATGGAGCTAGAGGGCTCAAAATTTGAACATTTACACTTTATTATATCTAGAAAAACTTTCTTTACCGTTTCTTAAAAGAATACCCATCCAAAATATGTTTTCAGTGGAAATTCAATTTACCATGTAAGCTTATGCAAAATTAGTCACTTGGATTGTGTCCAGCTGCTGTCAAACTTGTTTCATTTTTCAAATTGGAACCTTTTTTTTTAGGAATTACCGCCCAACAAAAGGCAAGAAAAGTGACATTCATTTATCACCTCTGTTTCGAATTTTCAATTGATCACCCCCAGCACAACATGCTACCGAAAGACGTCATTCACGTGATGGTGTTTTCTGAATGACTAACCAGACATATAAATGTCTTTTTTTCCCTTCCTTTTTTTCTTCTTCTCCTTCTCATTTGTGTTTCATCTCTCTTTTTTAAATTCTCGATCTCCCCCTTTCTGTCTACGGTGCCTCCTTTCTTTTCTTTCCCATACATTTTTCTTCTCTTTCTCTTTTCTCCTCCTGTGTTGTATCGTCCCCTCCGCCTCCCTTTCTTTGTCACTTCTCAATCACCTTACCCCTTAATTCTCTCCTTTTGTAGCCCCCTCTCCTTGCGTCTCACCTTCCTATTAGTCTCCCCTTCTCGTCTCGTTCAATTCATCACCTTCCTCCTTCCATTTTCCTCCTCTTTTCCTTTTCCATTTTCTCTCTACCCTTCCTCCTCTTCACCCCCCCCTGCTCCACCCCCCTGCTCCACTCCCCTCTTCCTCGATTTTCCTTTCTTCTTTTTTCCCAGGATTTTTTCACGACTTATCGACTCAACTTGGCACCTTTCACGTTTTCCGCTGCCTTGGGCCGCCGCTGCAAAAGCGGTGCCAACCAATTTTACACCGATTCAGCTGACAACACTTCCAACGCCACAGAACCAACGGCCCCCACCCATGCTTCAGCACCAACGACCCACACCCAAAACAAACAAATAAAAAACGAAGCAAACTATCAAAACAAATAACCTTTTTACTTACAGCTATAAAATAAATACAAGCAATAGACATCAAAGAAAACAAGGTAAATAAAGGCATATATATATATATATATATATATATATATATATATATATATATATATATATATATATATATATATGTATATATATATATATATATATATATATATATATATATATATATATATGGGCGGGGAGCTTTGCAGCTGTAAAGATCTCACTGCGGAAGTTTTAAATCTATTTATTTGTTCATGTATTTATTCATGTGTCACGTAAGTCAGTAATCCACCAGTTATTTACAAAAAATATATGACGGTTAACAAAATGTGTTCAGAGGGTTAATATGTTTATACAGAAATAGATATGAGTCCTACAAGTGAAATTTCAAGGGGATCATCACTTATTCATCATGGAACGGTATTGGGGATTTTAAAAAATAAACCGTTATTTATCCAAGGTTGTGATCAAGTACCAGCACCCCTCAAGCAGCGATGTTATCATAATTTGGTTGTTACTAATTCATGAACAATGAAAAACTACAACAAAATGAAAAAATGCCTAGGTATAGACATATCTTTTAATTTTCGAATACACAATTATATATATATATATATATATATATATATATATATATATATATATATATATATATGTGTATATGTATATATATATATATATATATATATATATATATATATATATATATATATATATGTGTGTGTGTGTGTGAGTGTGCCTTTATATGTATATGTGTGCAGTAGTAGATTCTAGTTAAATGGAACATGGGTTACAATGAATAGTTGCTTTATGGGATCAATTGTACATTAACAGATTCAAGCGTATATAATAATAATAATAATAATAATAATAATAATAATAATAATAATAATAATAATAACTACTCTGGGACTTTGACATCCAAACCGACCACCTCATCCATGCAAGAAGACCAGACTTGGTAATTGTAGACAAGAAGAGGAAGACCTGCCAAATAATAGACGTTTCTGTACCTGCAGACCATAGTGTAATGAGGAAGGAGAGCGAAAAACGGGAAAAATACCAGGACTAGCGAGAGAACTGAAGATGTGGAACATGAAAGCCAGGGTAGTGCCAGTCATAGTGGGCGCACTAGGAACTGTCCCAAAGACACTGAGTGTGAGACTGGAGGAGATCAGGATAAGGGGAAGGATTGAGACTGTACAGACCACAGCACTGCTAGTAACTGCGTGGATACTGAGGAAAGCGCAAGAAATATAAAGATTGCAACGTTAGATGTTAACAGTGACCCAACAGAGGAAAGGAAATGAAAGCGGAAATGTAAACCGCAGCACTGGCATGATAGTCGAAAAAGAGAAGAGATGTTGCCTAAAGACATGAGGAGACTTATTGTCACTCAGCCTTCAGCAATGACCACTGGGCAACCGATGTGTAACTGTAAACCACAGTATTACTGTGACCCATAAGTACGAGGGGAGAAGGGCTGGAGATTTGAGGGCACTTGCTGTCACTCAAACTGCAGCGGTTACCACCAGGCAACTGGTTTGAGATGGACCATTCCTAGGATGGACAAAGGAAGAGCTCCAATCAATGGATAGGCGAACAAGGAAACTTATGACGACGCATAAAGCATTACACCCTAGAGATGATACAGATAGACTATACGTTAAGAGAAAAGAAGGTGGTAGGGGGCTCATCAGCATAGAAGATTGCGTCCAGAGAGCTAAAATAGTCCTAGAAAGATATGTGAAAACAAATAGTGAAGAAATCATAAAGAGTGCGAGAGATAGTGCAACAAGCAATAAAGTAGAAAACAATGGAACAGTACAGCAAACAAGAAAAGAAAAGTGGGAAGGGAAAAAATTGTACGGCGAGTTTAAAAGACAGATAAAAGATATAGCAGACGAGAAATCATGGACGTGGTTACGAAAGGGAAACCTTAAGAGAGAAACAGAATCGCTCATCATGGCAGCCCAAAACAAAAGCATAAGGACAAACTACATAAAAACAAAAATCGACAGAACACAGACAAACAGCAAATGCCGCATGTGCGGTGAAAGAGATGAGACAGTAAACCACATAACTAGTGAATGTAGTCAGCTCGCCCAGAAGGAGTATAAGCATAGACACGATAGAGTAGCAACGATGATACACTGGGAACTAAGTAAACAAATGGGATTCAACCATGGGGAAAAGTGGTATCAACACAAGCCAGAGGCAGTTTTGGAGAATGACAACCACAAACTTCTGTGGGACTTTGACATCCAAACTGACCACCTCATCCAGGCAAGAAGGCCGGACTTAGTAATAGTAGACAAAAAAAGGAAGGCCTGCCAAATAGTAGACGTTGCTGTGCCTGCAGACCATAGAGTAAAAAAGAAGGAGGGTGAAAAAAGGGAAAAATACCAGGACCTAGCAAGGGAGTTAAGGAAAATGTGGAACATGAAAACCAGGGTAGTACCGGTCATAGTGGGAGCACTAGGAACTGTCCCCCAAACGCTGAGGGAGAGACTGGAGGAGATCGGGATTAGGGGGAGGATAGAGACCGTACAGACCACAGCGCTACTTGGAACTGCACGGATACTGAGGAAGGTGCTAGAGATATAAGTACTGCAACCAATTGTAGCTCTGTCATGATATGCGAAAGAGGGAGGAGACGTTAGCTGAGGACCTGAGGAGACTTATTGTCACTCAGCCTTCAGTGATAACCACTGGGCAACCGGTGTGAAACTGTAAATCGTAGAATTACTGCGACCTATGAGTACTAGGAGAGGAGGGCTGGAGACTTGAGGAGACTTGCTGTCACTGAAACTCCAGCGGTTACCACCAGGCAATTGGTGTGAGATTCAATAATAATAATAATAATAATAATAATAATTATAATAATAATAATAATATTAATAATCTCTCTCCTCCCTCTCTCTATACTATATATATGGTACAAAAATTATTGTAGTTTTCATCATCAACTTCAAAGCCGTATCTCTCAAATTAGAATAATAGTTATTAATCAAAATAGGAACCTTCAGATCTTACACATATTTTCAAACTAGAAACAAGTCCATTTACTGCAGGGGGCATAGAATTTGGGGATCTTGGAAACCAATGAATTCTTCAAAGGCCTTTTGAGTTACAGCTTGGATGTTGAAGATCTTCCCTTGCAGGAACTGGACGAAATGCTCGGAAGTCGGTCGCAGAGAGATTTGGAGAGTAAACATGTTGAAGTAGAGTTTCGTGGCCGGGTTCTCTCAATTTATCAAGGTCATTCGCACGATATCCGGCCGTCATGGAGAAGATTGACCAATATTGGACGTAAACCTTGAAGTTTCACGTGCATTTTGTCGTTTACCAGGCAAAACTGATTTGCTGTGATGGTTTGGACAGGATTGAAGAGGTTGCAGAGTATGATTCAACTTGCAGATCATCAAACAGCATCCATAATCTTTTTTTGATACAGGTTTGGTTTGGAGAAGTGTTTTCGTGCTTCACTTCTGTCCAGCCATTGCGTGGAACGCCGTCGATTACTGTACAGGCTCAATTTCCGTCACATGTCACAATGCGATCAAGGAATACATCGTTTTTGTTGTGCAAAACAAGCGCTGAGTAGACTTTGTATCAGCGATTATTTTCATAATCTTTCAGCTCAAGCAGCATCCATCTGTTGGGCTGTTTTGACTTTCCAATTTGGTGCAAATATCTAATAACTGTTGAATGGTCAACGTTTGGTTTCTCACTCTCTCTGTATATCTCTCTCGCGCATTCTCTCACGCGCCTGCGTTTTTCTCTTTCTATTACATCCTCCTGTGCCATGGTCTCTCTTTTATTAACAATTACGTCCAAATTTTTTACCCTCCCTCTTCTCCCACGGTCTTTCCCTCTTCTGCCCCTCTCTCTTTTTCAAACTCTCTCTTTATCTCTCGCATTTTCTCTTTCTTCTACCCCCTCTCCTGCTCTTGTGTCTCTATTTCTTACTTCTCCCACGATGTTTTTTTTTTACTTCTTCCTCTTCTCCCACGCTCTTTCCAACGCTCTTTTCAATCTTGGGGCATGTGTTTGCCTCCATAATAATCCTCAGTTTGATGTCACCAATAACAGAGAGACACCCACGACCTTCATCTTCAAGGATCTCATCTCTGTTACCTGACATATTCGGCAGATAAATCTCTCGCTCAAAGTGCGGATCATACATCAGAGGAAGGCCGTAGAATTGATCGGCCGAAACATTGTACGAACAATAAAACTGAGATCAATTGACCTGCTGCAAGATTTTGAAAACAAACTGCCTTATGTTGAATTGAACAGAATTTCTCGTCTGAAACAAACAAGCAAAACAAACATGAACAAGACCTCCTGGCGTCCGATTCTATTTTTGTCCCTTTTAACAAGATGGTGATAACAGACCGAACATGGAAGATGGCGCCCCAAAATCTCGTCTGTCTTGTCGGATACGACAATGAGTTGGAATCGGAAAAGATAATAATGTTTAGCTGGGAAGAAAAAGAAAGAAAATGATAAGCAATAACAATGTGGGGGAGGGGGGGGATAAAGAAACGACTGGCTTGGAGAGAAATTAAATAGAGAGCGTTGGAAAGAGCGTGGGAGAAGAGGAAGAGGTAAAAAAAAACAAGGATGTAAGAGTTAGTAAAAGAGAGTCGAGAGCAGGAGAGGAGGTAGAAGAAAGAAAAAATGCGAGTGAGAGAGAGAGAGCGAGAGAGAGAGAGGGGGGGAGGGGGGCAGAATAGGGAAAGACCCTGGGAGAAGAGGGAGGGTAAAATTCTTAGACATAATTGTTAATAAAAGAGAGACCATGGCAGGGAAGGATGTGATAGAAAGAGAAAACGCAAGCGCGTGAGAGAATGTGAGAGAGAGACACTGAGAGAGTGAGAAAGAAAGAGAGAGTGGAGGTTGAATAAGGGAAAAAGTGTAGGAGAAGAGGAAGACGTAAAAAAGAGAAAGGGGGGGAGAAAGAATGAAGAGAGAGAGAGAAATATGAATGGTGAAAGACAGGAAGAGTATGGGAGGAGAAGGATGGTTAGAAAGATGGATGTAGGAGCGAGTGAAATATAGACACGATTGGAGAGGGAGTAAAAGCAATGAAAGCATAAATGTGAGAGAGAGAGAGAGGAAGATGGAGGGAGAGAGGTTAGAGGGATAGGGAAAGTGTAAAAGTATAAATGGAGAGGGAAAATAGATGTGAGTAAGTGGGTGTAAGAGAGATATGATTTAGGAGGGAGTAAAAGAAAGAAAAAACGAGCAATAGAGGGAGAGAGAGGGAGAGAAGGAGAGGGAAGGGGTTAGAGTGGAATAATGAAGGAGAAGAGGGAGAGAGTAAAATGGATTTGAGTAAAAGTTTGTGTAAAAGAGACGAGAATAGAGGAGAAGGATGAGAAGGATAAAATCTAGGGGAGAGAGCAACAGAGAGGAAAGAGGGGGAAGAGTGAACAGAAATTGGGGTGGATTTGGATGGAGAGAAAAAGATCAAGTGAGAAAGAAGAAAGACAAAAAAGAAAGGGAACTGAAGGTATGCGTCAGAGGGAAGGAAAAAAATTCGAGAATGAAGAGTAAAAAAGGGGAGAAAAAAACGAATGAAAGAGGAATTTAAGTATATACACATCTCTCTCTATCACCAGGCCTTCTCACTCTTTTTATCTCTTTCTCTCTCTCTCTCACTCTCTCATCATATATATGTATATATATTGAAAGATGAGACAGACAGAAAGAAAGAAAGATAAAGAGAGAAAGGTGATAGAGAAAGAGGGAGAAAACAAATGAAATGAGGATGATTAGAAAATTAGAAAAACAGACGAATATAACCACGAAAGAGGACAATGGTAAAACAGCTGACAGACTCGATAATAAAGAATACAATTGTAAATACAAATACAGCTATCATACAACAAAAACGTTAACTGATATAATAAATAGTAATAAGAGAACACGTTGAAATAACGCTGATCAGATTAGAAGTGGCTTCAGTAGATTGGACGGTTTATGACCGACAGAAAGTGATAATTACAGAGAGAAATATTTGCTACTCGCTTAACCCCGGTGCCGGATGAGATATGTTTCCAATTAAATTGTCTCCACAATCCCCCCCCTCTCTCTCACACACACACACACTCTCTCTCTCTCTCCTGCACGCATATATATATTTCTATTGATCACCATGAAGCATAAAACTAATCAGTTGCAATGATTTTGTAACAGCCCTATTACACTGTAAATATCTATTTACGCTTTTTTCTCAAATATTGACCACTCGTCACATAGATAAAGCAACTTCTAAACATAGCAACGATATATATATATATATATATATATATATATATATATATATATATATATAACAAATGAATAGTGCGTGGTACGACATGGGAATGCGAATGTAATTTAATATTTAACGACAAAGAATGTAAGCAAAGAGCAGTGAAAGATAAAGAATGGATGAAGTAATACAAATAAGCAAAATAAAAAAGATTAGTCTTATACGAAGAAAGGAAATAAACCTGAAGAGTTCATCTTATCGAAATTCTGGTTTTCTCTATTTGTACAAATGACTGCATTGAAATAGAATGCTGCTTGTTGCTTCAGGATTTTTGAAAGATTCAACATCTTGAAAATAAAAACGGAATCAGATTTAAAGTAATGTACGGGGGAGTATTAGGGCAATCAATAATAAAATAATTGGAAATCAACATTAATCATAGAAAAACAATAGTGACGTCTCAAAGTTAACAAAATCATATTCAACAAACCTATATATATATTCATTATCGATCCACAAAATGATGGAAACCTGCTACCACAGTCAGTAATTGAACTGTACCGTCAAAATTTCAAGCCATCTAAAAAATAGCATCGAAGACTAAATATGGTCAGAATAAATTCTATTTATGACATCACTGGCGTTTCCCACTGAGATAGAGTAAAGAAACATCTAGAAATAATTCTTGGGAATTATAACATCTGGATTATCCAGAATCTAAATATTATTGATAAACCCGTCAGAATAAGGCTCTCCAAAAGTTTAAAAAAAAAATATTTTTCCAAAATAAAAATTAAAAACTTTTTCCAATGGAGAGGAATACCCATACCAAGCTTTGAGTCTGCAGACAAAACGGTATGGTCAGGAGCGCTAGAACACACAGATAAACACATAAACAAACAAAAAAAGATACGCATCTATAAAATGTATAAAAAAAGGATAGAACCCTTCACCAACTTTGATGGTTGTTCAGTGAATAATAAAAAAAAAAACAGCAAAAAGACAGGCCTTTTTGATAGAGGCTGTCATCTAACCAAGATCTTTTTTGCAACATGCTGTGTTGCAGGGGATCAAGTGAAAAATTTGGAAAAGGGGTGGTCAGTGAGTTACCTCTCTCACCTTTTGTTGGCTAGTGATCGCTAAAAAATCTGAATTTTCAAAAAACAAGCGTGACATACACTAAAATATCAAATTAGTAGAAATATACTTTGCATATTGAACATCCTTGCAAAAAGCTATTCAAGGGGAAATTATATATAATTAAAACAAACAATAGCGACTTATCAAAGTTAACAAAATCGTATTTTGCCATCCTTACATGATCACCGATCCACGTCATAAAAGAAACGGCAGGTGTGGGTTTGTTTCAGCGTACCTCTGCCTAAATCTAGTGATTTTTTTTTACATCTTTCACTTAGGAAATAACCGAATATTTCAAAACTGTAGTTCTGCACAGATGATAGAAATGAAGCGTTTTAGCATGACAGTCGTATCGTGAAGAGAACTGCCCTGCAAAACCTTAAAAAATTAACTATGTATCAAGTTGTATATAATGCCATACACAGCATTAAGAAGGATCAATGACGTTGATATCGAAGAAATGAATAAATGAAAATACATACGCATAATCAGTATGATAATAATAATAATAATAATAATAATAATAATAATAATAATAATAATAAGAAGAAGAAGAAGAAGAAGAAGAAGAAGAAGAAGAAGTAGAAGAATATATAGCCTGCGAACAAGATCTTGTCAAGCACATACTTTAAAGAATGGGGCAGATCCGAAGTGTTGTTTCTGTACACACGCTGAAAAGACTATTGACCATCTAATATCTGGTGGCCCTAACCTGGACACAGATAAGTTCAGAATAGGCATGATAGGGTAACGCAATACCTTCACTGGGAGATGTGCCATAACCATTAATTACTCTGCGTTACTATGTTATTGGACCTCAACTTACTTATAGACTGCACTACGTAAGCCAATAGACCAGATATAGTAATAATTTCAAAGATCATAAATGCTATCTTATAGACATGGCCATCCTGTTAGATAAAAACATTTCAGCAAAGGAATTTGAAAACCTGCATAAGAACTAATAGCACGAATGCCAGGATTCATAAAGAAAAATACTTATGCATTCATTGAAAAAATCTAGGAAATCCATCTATCAGAAATACAAAAGATTGTGCTGATGAGCACTGCGCACATACCTCTCAATCTGATAAGTATAGTGTGAAACTGGGTATTTTTCTTTTCTTGAATTTTGTATTTGTTTAAAAATTTTGAAAAAAAAATTATTATGTGTGTGAGTGTGTGTGTGTGTGTGTGGACTGGGTAGAAAATAAAAGAATGATATAAAAAAGAAAAAGAAAAAAGAGAAGAAGGTGTGAAGGAGAGAAAAAAAAGAGGGAAAAATGCTCAATGACATCCAAAGAAAAATCTTCATTTTAGTCAGGTCCCAGTTGAAAGACTTGGTAAATGATTGTTCAAACAGCTAACCAAGAAAATAATAATAATAATAATAATAATAATAATAATAATAATAATAATAATACGGCTTCAATAAGCGTGCAAAAGCAACTTTCATTCGAGGAAAATTGGAAACAACAAATAACATCCTTCCAGACCTGGACACAACCATTGGAGAATTTAAACAGAAAGGTACCTCTAAGTACCTGGGAATAATCGAAGGCAATGGAATCCAACATGCATTTACGAAAGAAAGAATAAAGAGGAGTACTACAGAAAGGTTTTGAACTATTTTAAAAACTGAAATTAACTCCAAGAACTGCAAACAAGCGATCAAGAACTTGACAATTCCTATACTAGAGTACAGCTTTAACATCATAAACAGGAACATAACATACATACGCAGAATGGACTCTAAAACAATGAAACTCCTCACCAATAGCAGAATGCACCAACCAAAAGCTGGCGTTGACTCTAGAACAACAGAAACAAAGATAGAAGAGGTATGATCCAGTTAGAACTGTCATACAAAACTATAATCATTGGTCTTCACACTTAACTGCAAGTGACGACTTGGATGTTGACTCTGGTGAAAAACCACGAAACAACAAAAAAGGCCTCATTTAGTTGTGAGGGAAAACAAGGTATTTCGAGATGAACTTAATATGACCGACATAAACCGACAAGCCTCTTACACAAGCTGTAACAAAGGTTGCAAAAAAATGTAAAAACTATAGCCAAGTGACAAGGAGTATCAATGCAAGAAGAACCCTGGGAACAGAAACCCCTGCACAACCAATACCCAAGGTATTGATATAGATAATACCAAAACTCATTAGTGGATACGAAGTCCGGAGGGTTTCATCCTTGCTGTACAAGACCAGGGCCGTCCCTACTAAAAACTACCTAGCACAAGTTATCGAAAATGGCGCTCACCCCAACTGCAGGTTCTGTGACAGTGCACCTGAGACTATTAGCCACATCATATTTGGATGTTCCGTTCTAGCCTTCAATGAATACAGACTCAGACATGATAAAGAGGGCCAGTAAATCAACCGGATAGTCTGTTAGCACCACGCACTGCACATCGGTATGAACACCGCCAAGTACCTGCATCTGAAACAAGATGCGGCAATATTATGGAATTACCCGGTACACACGGATTGAACCATCAAAGACAATCGCCCAGACATGATGATTGGGGACAAGAACAGGAAAGGGATGACTATTAACAGGTTTGACCATTCGTCAGACAAAAACATATCTGCAAAAGAGTTTTAAAAAATATCCAAGTACAGAGATGTGGAAATTGAGATGACAAAAATGTGGTAGCTTAAGACTGAGACAATACCTATTATTTTAGGAGCCCTTGGGGTTATAAAAAAGGGTGTCAACAAATATTTAGGTAGAATACCAGGAAACCCGAACATCTATGATATACAGAAAATAATCCTCACAGGCACCGCCTATATCCTACGTCCATATAAATATTTTGTCTTTTATGCAACTATATACTGTTTCTCCTGTAGTCTCTTGTATTGGATCCCTTAGCAAGTATATATATATATATATATATATATATATATATATATATATATATATATATATATATATATATATATATATATATATATATATATAAACTCCCAGTGCCTACTAAGTGATAACATTGTTGCCAGCCCGGAGTTTGTAGCTGAATTCGGTGAGTAATGAATACTTCCAAACATCGAAAGAAAAAACAATAATAAGTATATTTTCCGAAATCCAGATGATTATACATGCTTTTTTCACTTATTTTATTATTAATGAACCTTTGAGAATAAGGGCCCCAAAAGGTCAAAAGACCTTTCAATCTAAAACAAAAAGGGGTTTAATGGAGTACTGACGCCAATTTTTCAAGTCTGTATACAAAACAGGGGAGCTGGAACAAACAAACAAACAAACAAACAAACACATGCATAAATAAAAGAGGATAGAATCCTTCACCCCTTTTGTTCAAAACAGAGGAAGACAAAAAAAACAACAAAAAACAAACAAACAAGAAACACTTTAATGACATCATTGGTTCAAAATGCTGATTATTTGCTTCAATGAACTTAACGACTTGTTTTTCACAGAGAAGTATACCACCGTACAAAAGTTCCCAGGAATTCATACGCAAGAATCAACAATTTTTCAAATGTGTTGCTGGATCGTCTTGGGGTTATGAGCGTAAACTGTGCTTAAATCCAATTAACTATTGTATAAAGATATTTTGTGTATTATTATTGACCTTCCTATTACTTCTGCTTGTTCGTGTATTTGTTTTGTTTTTCTGTTTTCTGTCGAAATCAACGAACGGAATCTAATTACAATACATTGGGAAAGACTTCTGCAAACACTGGTTCAACATGAATCAAATACACATACAATATCTCTTATCCAAGGTCCATAAGGCGAGACACCCCTTTTGAGTATTCCAGCACCCGCAAGGGGGTGCTACTGCTCACTTTTGGACATCACTGCTACAGATTAATGGTGAACAATCCAGTCTTGTAAAACGTCGTTATTGTAGTTCAATTCTCTTTGGGTGCTTCATTACTGTAGCCTTGTGCCAGACTTGGCTAAAAAGTGATAACCAGTCGGTGAGACATATATACCTCGTAATTTTGATCCGCACTGGGTTCCTCGCTAATTTAACTGAATTCCCAACCCTGCTAAATAATGATAAAAGTAATTTTTGAGCATGGTAGATGAGATAGTTCTGTATTTCCCATCAGCGTTATTGGTTGATATTCGAGACCAGAATGTCGAATGCAGATTTTCAAGACAGGCAGGCTATCCTCGCCTGGAAGATTGGGGCAGTATCACAGCTCCACCCCATTTGCTTCACTAAGCTAAGCCAAGAATATCATATATGTAATAAGAGCACTATGTTACATTTATAGAATCAGTAGATGCCATTGGACCCTCTCCTTACCAACCTCCATTCAACTACCTACATTTTCTCGCCTTCCTACTTTTTTTGATGAAAGATAGATATGTTCTTGACATATTGGAACAAATATTGCCAGTCCGTGAAAGCAGGTAGTTTGAACAACGCTGCAAACATTGATTTTTTCTCTTCAAACATAAACGGAAAGAAAAATATGAAAAAAGATACTTCATTTTACTTTCTCTCCCTTTCTACCCTCTTATTAAACTACTTTTTTCTATCCTCTCACTTTTCTACAGTGTCTGTCACACTTATAATATCAGTAGCAACCATCAGCTAAGCCTGTTCTTGCACACTTACGATATCCGTCATCAAAGCGACGGTCTCGGACTAATCTCTACAACAATATCTGTTCTCATAAATTCTGAGAAGAATTGATTTATTCACGTTCGATTCTTTGTATAGTTATGTAGTTTTTAGGCAAATTTTTTTGTCTTCGGAATCCTTCATCCTTGTAAAATCAGCGATAGATAACAAGATGAATGAACTACAGTCAGATAAAAAACTACCCCCTATAGAGAAGTATATCCCTAGAAGGTACGGTTCAACCACGGAGAAGAATATAGGACCCCGGGTAGCACATTGGTGAACGTATTTCTTTATGTTCGATGGTTTGAAGCATTTTGTTCATGGATGCAGAATGAAAAGAAGGAAGTTGATACGAGACTTTAAGAAACGTTACACATCGACTCCTCTATTAACGTCCCTCTGTTATAACATGGTGGAGAAGACTCAGTTCAAAATCTGCTACGTTGTATGTTTAATTTTTGACAGCATTTTACAGCAATTGTTTCTATAATAGAAATATCAATGATATTTGATTCCAGCTTATTTTTCAAGTTAATCTCATCAAAACGTCTGAAAGAAAAATGAATGATCATTGCATCAAAGATGAAAGGAGAAATATCGTTCCAAATCTGAAATATTTCTCAGTCAAAGGAAAAAGTCATAAATATATATTTATATATGAATTGTATACATTAGTTATAAACTCTGTTTAGTCTGCCTTATTCCTTTCCTTCTTTCTTCCATATATTCTTTCTTTTTAATCTCGAGAATAGATTGAAAAAAAAAAATGATATGATGTTATGTGACGTGAAGAAGAAATAATTTATTTTCCTTTCTCTTTGTTTTTACTTCCTTTTTATTAAAATAACTTATTTCTTTCTTTGCTACAGACGCTGTCTTCAACCCTCCCCTTTCTCTTTGGGTCATTTAATTCCTTACAAACACCGTTAACTTATTTAAATCTGGTCTAAACATGACATTTTCTCCACTCTTAGAACTGTCGACTTACGCCGAGTTGAAAATTTATAAATATAAGATAGTGTTGATGGAATTGTAAATTGGATGATTTTTCTAACTTGAATTAGTTACAAAATTTGTACAAAAAAATAAATTATAACTCTATATGGTAGAATTGGTTTTACATGTCGTTATTTCAATTAAAGTCTTGGTTTTCAGGAACTTAAGTACGACGTTAATCGTCGAGTTGGTCTATCTATCTATCTATCTATCTCATTCTGTTTATATCTATCTAGTTATCTATCCATCTCACTTTATATCTATCTATCACTGTTTACTTATATATATATATATATATATATATATATATATATATATGTTTACTCATATCTATCTACCTATATCTAATCATATCTATCTATCTATCTATCTATCTATCTATCTATCTATCTATCCCAATGTATTCATATTTACCTATCTAGCTATCTGAATCTCTTCATAGCTATCTATCTCTCTACTTCACCCTCTTCATATTTATCTATCAATCTATCCATCTACCTATTTGTATATTGCGCATTGAAGCAATACTTCGAACGCACATAAAAAAAAATAAATTCTGAGAGAAATAATACAAATATACAGGTTCTTCTCGCGCACGGACTTACATGATACCGTCATAAGCGCATCTTTTCGTATACACAAGGAGCCTTCAATACGCTTGTGTGTTGAAGATTTACTGCAGTCACCGAAAAAGAAGCTGTTATTCATGCAGGACAAATGAAATAGGCCTAACCGATCGATAAAACATTATTCGTTTCTTCAATCTGTTATAGATACTGCAATAAAGAGTTACTGCCAGATATTTATTTATGTTTTCTTATATTACGCATAGCAGCATTGAAATAGAACTATTTCACCGACTGCAGCTTCTTTTATTATGGAATAAACTGAATAACAAGACATAAACTCCTCCGATCAGACACCATTCCTAATACAGGTTTCCCCGCTACCCGAAAGTACTATATTCTCTTGAAAAACTTTTGTAAGCCCAAATGGCGTAAAACGAAGAAGCAATTATCTTTATTCAATATACAAAGTTCCCAGACCCCGAAATGGTCAGGATGGTACGTTAGGCTGAGTTAATGGATGTTGTGGTGGTTCGACGTACAAGAGACTGGGGTGTAGAAGAAAGAGGGAGAGGCTATGATCTGCTTTTTGTAATGGCTCGTTGCAAATCAAAAGCTTAATAGTACATTCGCTATTGACCTTTTTTTTCGATAAGTTTGCGTAAAACGAAGGAGGACTACCTGTGTTTCAATTCAATTCAATATTTCTTTTTTATCTAGAAAATAAATTAAAGAAACTTGTAACAATGGAAGAGTTCCTTTTATTTCGGATATGGAGGTCGAAATGCTTGAAAAGATGATAATCTGTTGTGGGAATATCAGCTAGAGCTTGAACACAGTCAGCTGAGAGGTTTTGGTTTAGGGACTGTCATGGGGAATTTTATTCTGTGGGACCCATTTTTCAAACTTTGTAACCTTTCCTATTACCTTGAGATAACTTGATATGGTGACTGCTGAGGTCCCGATAGCATCAAAAAGGGGTTGAATCATTGTTAGTTGGTTGTTGGCTACTACAGTGAATAGCTCCTTGTCAGTAAGAACAGTTTTGGGCCCAGCCGAGATTTATTATTGATATCCATATTTCTTGAGCTAAGAAAGTTGAACCAACAACTGTGTGCACTATAGTACTGTTCACTCCAATTTCTTTGTTGACGTTATCAGCAGCTTGAACAGTATTCATCCCCGTTCGGAATCCTACTTGAAAATTGTTCTAACTCCCTAGGTGGACACCGTTGCTGTCAAGTCCTCAAAAATCTCCGTTGATGAAGTATTATATCTCTATTTATATTGAATCTGCTAGAGATCATATTGGCAAATCTTTCACTTTTAGCATTATTCTCTGTGATGTGAGAAAACGACATTTCAATTGACATATTTATGGCTTGTGTTATTCAGGAGGAATAGTAAACCGAATTGAAGTAAGCAGCACCAAGATTTCTTTTAGTATCGTGTCTTCAGCTTGACCGAATTCTTCACCAGTTTCTTTCTTTCTTGACAAACATGCAGACCGTACCTGCTTTTCAGAATGCTACGATAATACCGATAAGATCGAAGCTGATCGATCAGAGATGTCGTATTCGATCTTGGTCTTTCCACGAAGTTCAATTATGTTATCAATGTTTTCGGAAGTTCAAAGGCGTCGTCGACTGGTATGCCTGAGGCTATGATATCTCGATTCATTGATTTCAAAATCACAAACTTTTTTCAGATTGTGAGATAAAACAATCACCCACTGCTGCTCAAAGTGTAGAACGTGATTCGTTCTAAATATACTTCGCTCGTTATAATTTGCCATTTTCTTTTTTTACTCATCAACATATGATTTCAATATTTTTGCTAGAAGGTTTCCTTTTTCGAAAAATCATTTTTCATTTATTTTGCTACTTTGAATTGCTTTTTTACGAAGTATATATATATATATATATATATATATATATATATTTATATATATATATATATATATATATATATATATATATATATATATATATATATATATATATAATGTGTACTTTAGAGAGTGAGACAGACTCGGGAGTGAAGTTTTTGGTGGTAAGGTTTATTAATCCTTATATGTCAATAGTCCATACATGTTTCGGGATTTCTCCCATCATCAGTGGTTTGTGTTGTGTGAGTGGGAATTAAATATATATATATATATATATATATATATATATATATATATATATATATATATATATATATATATATATATATATGTGTGTGTGTGTGTATTAAGAATGTCAATTTTTATTAAATACATTATATTTTCCTGATAAACATTATCAATTATGCGCAATTGATATTTTAATAGTCATGTACACATAATAATTTGGCACAGATATGCCACTGGTCCCAGACACTTTGAAAAAAACAAAACCTTGACAGTCCGTGAGATCAAATAGTTTGAGTAACGCTGCAAACATTGATTTTTTCTCATAAAACTCAAACGGCTAGAAGCAAAAAGAAGCTGGTTATGTAAATTCGGAATCCATTTTAGAACATGGAGGTGAAAATTTCAGACACAACTTATTCGCAAGGGGTTCCTTTTTCTAAATTGATATTACAGATTAAATTGTCCGAGTTTACAAATGGTGGTAGCTTCTTTTTTTTTCCTTATTTTTTAATCATTTCATTCAGTTTCCCTTAAGATCTTCTCGCTTTTTTTTCTACCCCAACCCTTATTCTGATTTTTATCTCTGACTTCCTTTCTGGTCCTTTTTCAATCTTTAATCCTTATTTTCTTCTTTTCTTTCATCCTCATGGTTTTGTTCCATTTTCTGCTCGACATACAGACTAGTATTACCAAATCTATTTTCAGATTTACGTCTAGAACCATCGAAATACTCCAGGTCTTTATTCAAAATCTAAGAGATATATTACAAATTATTGATAAATTTAACATGACTTTCACCGTTAACATTAGCTTTATTGAAATACTGATTTCATAAAAAGAATTACTTGTTTCATAATTCAAATCATATAAAAATATCCTTTTTTTCATCAAAATTTCTGACATCTAGACGCATCCAAAATCATCTAGATTTAGATGAAAAACATCTAAAATGACAACACGTTCGCAGACAGATACTTTAATCCAGAACCAAAGAAAATAATTCTGTCAGTCGATTATTTCTAGGAAGAACAGTGTGTGGGGTGGTCCAGTTAGTATGGGGCTATAATTCTTACGGGGCTCCGTGGTAGAGCTAAAGAGGGGAATCTTTTGTGAAGAATGTTGATATTGTAAACAGATGCAAGGGAGGGGTCTCTAGCACAAAATATGGATATCTTAAAGAAGATTTAGTGGGATTATTACAAATAAATTATAGAAAACATGAATGCACATGTATTTACAGCTTCATTATAGCCCTGTACTCTATTATCTTATACACATTTTGAAAGAGGCTTCTTGTCATTACCCTCTTTATAAAACGTTCTTGTTCTTCATTCACTCCTGTTACCTGTAAGTACATCGTTTATGCTACGTATACACGTGTACTTAGCTTTATAGAAGTACGTGATCCGACGTTTAAAATAGGACCTATATTTCTCATCTGGCCTGGGTCTATAACCAGCCTTGCACTGGCCTTCCTATCGGTCGACCATTTCTGGGAAGAAAACAAGAACAGGAATATTTGACCGTCTCGGCGTCTCCACGTTCGCCAAGGGCGGATAAATCCTGTTTAACCGAGTTATGAACAGACAGAGAACAAACTGGGAGAAAACTCACCGTGGATGTAGCAGTAATGGCGGAAGAGTTGTGAATGATGATAATGATGCTGATGATGATTACAGGGAAGGTGACTGGGGCAGGGGGGAGGAGGATGTGTGCATCCAAATAACCCTAACAAGTAAATTGCTTTTGCCCAGTACGCCGGAATTAGATGGGCTTTATTACAGCCCATATCCAATTACTACAAGATGGCTGCAAATAAACGGGAGACAAAACAACATGGACGTCCGGCTTTGCTAAGGCTTTACCGGTTGAAATTAATGTGCTCTCTTACATACGCACCGTACATATAAGATGTTTCTATGATAGCACACTTACATTAAAATATATACGCATAAACCTATATGTACATGGTAAGCTTAATTTAGTAAATATCATATATATCACATAGCAAACTTAATTTAGTAAATAACGCTAAGCTGAGTGGTAGGGAATAGGATTGGGAATATTGTTTTGCTTAAATTCTCCAATAAGGTCATCCCCTATGAGGATTACATGGGCTGGAAGGTTGGCCATGATGTCTCTTCTATGTAGTTGCACTGAAGTTGAAGTCATATATATGATCTGTATATGATCGGCAAATGGACGTGAATATATATACTCCCTCATATATATATATATATATATATATATATATATATATATATATATATATATATATATATATATATATATATATATATATAATATATATATATATATATATATACATATATATATATATATATATATATATAAGCACGTACGTAAATCATCAGGTTCGTTGTCTAATGAGATAAAAAGCTTTACCTGATGAAATTAAAGCGCTTCGTACCATATGTAATAGATGTGCCCACAATAGTACATACACATAGAGATATGTACACATACACGAAGATACGTGTGTGTGCATGTATGACCTGTAAATGAGGATTTATACGTATATGTATCCGTTGATAAGCACGTGATTAAATCAATAGCGAAATGAGCTTTACCGGCTTAAGAATAATGTACTCTGATTCATACTATACCAAACAGATGTATCCATATCAGTGCGCATACACAGAAATAGGTGCTCACACACCAACAAAGATATGTATGTATATGATCTGTGAATGAGCGTTGGTGCGTATGCATATACGTATGGACATAAGTACTTAGGCAAATCAATAATCCATGGGCTAATGAGGTAAAAAGCTTCACCAGTGGAATTTAATGGGCCCTTTTTCGTACCATACCTAATAGATGAGTCCATAATTGTACACATTCATAAAGATATATGCACATACACCAAAAAGGATATGTGAAATTGTATATGATTTGTAAAATACAATAATTTCTTGTCGCTCGCAGCCAGTTCTGTTAGGGGCTGGAGAGGCCCCTGGATTGTATTACCAAATATTACATAGAGATGGATTTCCCTTATGAGAAGATTAACAGGGTCACTATTGGAGACCCAAGCTGCTAATAAAGCATGGTGTACATAGTTGCTTACCCTTATAGACTCATTTTGTCTACCTTAGTATTTCGATTAGATAAACCTCCAAGTACTGTTTGTGACAGTCATTCCTGGTTGAAAATATTTTCGTTACAGATTCATAACTAACAATAAAAAAAAAAAAATATGTCAGCAGTTGATGATTGGAGAATGTGCTGAAAAAATACCTTCTTGTTAAATAAAGATATAAAATCTGTAAAATACTCTTATTAAACTCAAAGACAAGGGAATGAGCCTGCATGAATATCATAGAACGATGCTTTTCCTAAGACAAAAATAAGTCGATAGAATTCTGGCATTTGAATTGGGGAAAAAAAAGAAGGGAAAGATATTTCAACGACACCCTCTGCTTGCTGATTCCTGCTAGAATCTCTTGAAATAAATCCAAAATTCCGTCCAACTTTCAGAACAGAGCCAAAAGATGAAAAGTGCTGACAAGAGAGACAGTTTCCTTATCTCGTTTTTCCTTCTTATTCTAACGTTAAATGAAGAAAAACATTTCCCAATCGCTTCCATAACAACCATGTTCAGAAATGAGAAATTCTCTGAGGAAAGTATGAGATGTAAATGCATTTATTTCCATTATCTATTTAATAGAAATAACATCTGATATGCTTGTGTCTTGGACAAGTGAAAAAAGGGAGAATCAAGATAAGAAATACGTACTTCTCCAATTTGTTTTTCTTGTGAAGGCAAAGATGAAGAAGACAAAGGTGAAGAATAAAGATGTAGGAAAAATAGTGTCACGGGTTAATAATTGGAGAATGTTCTGATGAATATTTTATGATCAACGAAAAAATAATAATACTCTTATTAGACCCAGAGATGAGAACATTCGTCTTAATGAATGACATCAAAAGTTCGTGCTTTTCATTCCAGATCACATAAAATAAGTGAATAAAATTCTGGTATTTAAAAAGAATATGAAAAAAGCTTTTTTTATAAGACATCATCTAGTTGTTGATTTCAGTTAGCCCAGTAGAATATTTTGAAATAAATCCAAAATTGCTTCCAACTTTCAAAACAGAACCAAAAGATAAAGAGTGCTGACAAGGGAGACAATTCCCTTATCTAATTTTTTTTTCTTCTTATTCTGTGTTAAATGAAGAAACACATTTCCCAATCGCTTCCATAAAAACCATCTTCAGAAATGTGGAATTCTCTTGGGAAAGTATGAGATGTAAATACATTTACTCACATTATCTATTTAATAGAAATAACATCTGATATGCCTGTGTCTTGGAAAGGTGAGAAAAAGGAAGAATGGAGATAAGAAAGAGGTACTTTTTCAATTTTCTTTCCGGTAAAAAACCCTCATATTTACATAAGGAACAAAGAAACGTATTTTCCCCAAAAGTTGATCCATGAGAGTTCTGAAATTTTCAGTGACCTGGTCAACTTTACTCAGCCTACCTCACATGCCCGACCCTTCCGTGACGTTAACAGCGGAGATGGATGATTGTATTCAATAAATAAGGGGGAAATACAATGCAATAGAACTTCGTTGTTATTTTGTCCTTCAACCTTCGTGGCTTTAAATGCTCGATATCCTCCTGGTGCGAGTACAGGAGGTGAATCATAATTTTTTTATAGGAAAAGAGGAAAATGCAAAGTAATATATTTTCATTTTTATCAATTATTGATAATATATTAGTAATGTTGTACTTAGATGCCCAACACCTTCCTGAGCAAATATTGAAGGATATAAAAGGAAAGTACAACAAATTATTGTTTTGTTTTTTTACATTTAGTCCCCTAACAGGTCTTGTGACATCCTGATTGAAAACATCTTTTCTCCATAATCTGTTGAGCCTTTCAGAGTTTGGTTCTGTGACCTGGTCAGTAATATTCATTTGTAATTAATGATTTTTCTTTATGTGTTTAAAGATGTTCAACCTTTTCCGTTGTCTAATTGTCCAATTATCACTGCCCTTGTCGCAAAAGTAAAGTTTGGAAGAAATAATTGATATTTTTTGTACCTTTTAGACACAATTCGGAAATGATACTCATTCAGGAACAAAGATGAATTGGTTACTGTAATAGAATAGAATAGTAAAATCTATATATGTATTCTAACGGAAAATAAGGGTCCAGTTCAGCAGTATAATTACAAGTAAATTGAACCCAACTTTTGAACCCTTGAAATCTTTTTTCCTCTAAAACTCAAACAGTCCAAATTCTTTCCCCGGGTCCATTAATCATGCATACTGAATATGGTTGACCTGTGTCAATGTTGAACCAATGCTTAAGACTTGGGGACAGACAAACATTATCAGTTTTGTTTTGTATAAATCGAAGATAACACCATGCAACGTGATTTATATTCTAGGGTAGTGAGTGTTATCTTCTAATTGCTTTTGTGTTGAAAGTATAGAAAATGGTTATCATTTCTTCAAGCTTTGCTTTTATGACCAGGACAGTGATATTCATGGGAAATTGATTTTCTCACTTCATGTGATTGAAACAGTTCATATTTGCACGTTGTCCAATTGAAAATAGGTAGGTAGGTTTTAGATTATCATTATTCCGGCAGCGAAAGCAAGAATTGAAGGGAATGTGTGTTTGTTTTCTTACTTCATGTGATTAAAAATGTACATATTTGCTGGTTGTGCAATTGGAAATGAGTAGATTTTCAATTATCACTGTGCTGGTCGCTAAAGTAAAAATTGAAGGGAATTGTTGACATTTCATACATTTCTGTTTAGACGAAATCAATTAGAAAATAACATAATCCAGGAACAACGAAAAGTTATACAGTATGATAGAATAGAATAATATAATTCACGTATGTATATTGGATGGAAAGTAACATTTCAATTTCGCATTATAGTTATACGTAAATGGAACCCTTCTCTAAGAACATTGAAAAATGTTCAGTTGAAAAAATGAATGGGTGTAATTCTTTTCAGAGATCCATCAGTTATGCATACCAAATTAGGTTGAGCTGAGCAAAAGTTTATTCGATGTTCGAGGGAACACCGACAGACAAACACTGTCAGTTGTTTTATATATACACACGCACACACATGTATAGAGAGAGAGATTAGAAGAAAAAAACTAGAGAAATATTGACAATTTCGCGAGAAACACTCATCAGATGAGCGTTTTCTGCGAATTGCTGTGTTGAGATCTCGCTAGTTTTTTTCTAATATGCATATGTTGTATATAACATGTTACATTGGTATTGAATATTCGAAATTATTTGTATGAATTCAACTTTATTGCTTTTTGAGTTTATGTTTTCCTTTGAACTTCCAAAAAGTTGTAGGGAGAAAGTTTACACACTCACTCATACACACATGTATGTTTGTGCACGCATGAGCGTGCTTTTCTGAGAGTGATATACGAACAAAGGTTTATAGGTGTCCATGCATACAAAGATATCGGAAAAGTAATGATAACAGACAGAGACAACGAGTCCGTGCAAGGAGAGCATGTCGTTGCGTGCATGTCATAAGGATATTATTCATGCTGCCTCGTTATACGATTAATATATTTACGTGATATACATCGGACGGAGAAGCCGAGGAGCCAATCTCTTTTCCTTGTTCAGCGGACACAAATCGTTTGATAGTAGCTGCATGTGGTATATCGATGCGTTTTGCAACACAGACATATCGTCTCGTCTATCGGGAACTTGATATGCACTGACCTGACCAACAAGTTTCCGCTTCTATTTTGATTCTCCCGCACGCAAGAGCGTATGTGCACACAATATAAGCAGGATCCGACTGGAAAGTGTGTACTTACTTCTAATATTCCGAGGAGCGGTTTCGGGGCCTCAATGTGACTTGACAATCAATCAAAGGGGGCCTTACTGCACATTAGTGAACATACACTCTTCTTTGGAGTTCCTCAGTCGGCAATGAGAGACCATTGAGTGAAAATGTATAATGAGTGATCATTGCATTCACAGTGACCGAGCCGTACACTTTTCAGGTCTCTTTTTTGGCAAAATTCTGCATTACTCAGGTTTGTCAGCCCCCAATCCTTACAGCTCAGATTAGGCTCAATGCAACTTCTGGCTTCCCCCAAAGAGACTTCAGACCGTAGACGAAATTGAGATGATCACAATGAGGTAGCTGATGACAATCTCGAAAGAAGACTTTGCAAAAAAGTGGAAGGGATGTCATACAATATCTGAAGTTTCAAGGTATTACTTCAAAGGGTTCTAATGCTTTATTGACTTAAAATCATTATCATTGAATGGCTGGATATTATCAATCAGTTTATCTATCTATCTATCTATCCATCCAATTCTGTTTATATCTATCCACATTATTGAGAAATGGATGTATAATCCAACAGAAATAATTATAAATACGTTATATTACTTCGAAACTGTTTTTGAAATGACCTCCTGTTATTACGCGATGAATCTATCATTTTGCCGAACATTTACCTAACAGCGTAAATAGAATAAACAATGAAGGAAAATAGGGCTGCCGTAGAGATCGAACCTGCAATCGATTGGTAACCGCTTTAATGTAGCATCTCTGTCTAGCTCAGTGGTAAGGGCAACGTTTTGTTGAAGCTGCTAATTATCGGTCGCAGGTTCGATTCCTTTGATTATACATCCTATTTACGCTGTCTAAGCCAAATTATACATTCACCATATGATAACGGGAGGTCACTCCAAAAATAGTTTCAAAGTAATACAACGCATTTATTTGTTCATTTCTCCCTCTATATATATATCTATCTCATTCTGTTTATATCTCTCTATCTATGAATCTCATTTTGTTCGTATCTATTTATCAGGTGAAACCCCAAATGAGCCAGGCCTGTGTATCAATAGATCGGTTTCCGCTCGACACCCCCGAATTGGCAACATTTCCTCTGGAAGTTCCGCTCTTTAATCCGACTGGCAACGCATTCATCCATGTCTGTTAGAAAAGCGATGAGAATAGAAATAGCCATGATGCTAAATCTCTGAACATCATTGGCAATACTCATTCACTTCCACCCAGTTTTTATTGAAAACTCCCTTCAGCAGGTATGCTCCGATAGTGCAAAGGTTAGCTCGCCATCCTCACGCCTAGAAGGTCCCCGGGTTTGATTCCCGATATGAACGAAGAATGAAAAACTTTTCATTAGTTCTTCGGCAGCTAATTGAGAACATCGTGTAAGCTGTGTGTGAGGGTGGAGGTATTCCTTCGGTAGACTTGCATACTGTCAAGGGTGTGGTCATAAAACACTTGTAGGTATAAAGTCTCGATGTCGACCTGACCTGAGACTTGCAAGGATCACTGAGCTGATGCGTGCATTAGGAACCGTGATTTTGTCACCGGTCAGTCTGGTATAATCCATTAGGAATATTTATCAAGAGACGGGACGCTCCGTTACCTTCAGCAATGCCTTGGGACTGGTTTGTGAGTGTCTGTGTGTGCATTTATCCGTGTGCGTATGTGCGTGTAGTTATTTTAGAACCTCCCCACGAGGATTCACACTCGTAAGTGTGGGGAGCAAAAGCTCAAGATATCCGATGTCCCCAGGCGCTCACCCATCAAAGTACTAATCAAACTCAACTACGGTGATTGAACAAAAACCGGTTGTTAAAGCGTGTTTTCAGATCAGCGTGTGTTATGGATGCATGTATTGATGCGTACATGTGTGTATATGTCTGAACATGTTTGAGTGTATATTTCTGTACGAGTGGGGTGTGTTCGTTTATGTGCGCGCGTGCTCGCGTGTGTGAGTGAGGGAGGTAGACAAAGGGTCATGAAGAGTAATACTTTTTTCTCCGTACACATTAACATAAAAAGAGAAAAGGACAGAGACTTCAACGGAAACGTATTGATGACGATGGTGCTTGGGTAAGCGTTTATGATGATATCGAAGATGCTTTATTCTTCACTGAAATAAGTCTGAAAATTTACTCACCATCCTATCGGCCGAAGATTGCTTTTTTCAGAGGCCTATCCAAATCCCACAGGAAGATAATCTCCACTGAAAAGAAAAATGTTACTAAATAAAACTTGGAAAATTACTCAAATTTATCAAACGGAAATTCATTAGTTTATTTCCATGTTTGGGATTTTGGAATATTTCAGTTTTAGGAGTTTCGGATACAGGGTATTTAACCAGTATCACGTGGTAATCGGGCCAACCTATAGTATTTCGGAGTGTGCGCTCAAGGGTGGGAAGTATATCGGGTTTGTGAGGCAAAACCCTGATGTCAAATGACCGAAACGACAGTTTGTCTTCGGGGTACTCCGAGAAAATTCTACCCTTCCAAAGAGAATGACATGAACATTACCCTTTGAAATAAAGAACATGTTTTGATATCAGTGGATCTCACTTTTACCTCAGTAGATTTAGTTTGAGATGCCCTCAGTACCCTGTAACCTGGAGAACAAAATCTCAATCTTTCTATTTCTCCTCCTATTTCTCTCTCTTATACATGTTCCTATGTTCACATCTATTTATCTCTGTCTGCCCACAATCAATATTTATTAATAATTTAGCAGTAATTAACTCAATAATCAATTGTCAGTAAAAGATATATCCATATTTTACCAATGTAAACGTGGGGGAGGGGCTACAGCTAGTTTCTGCAGAGGGCCTTAATTTTTGGTCCCCAAAAGGGATCAAAACCCTTTTTTCAAGCGGTGCCATAATTTAATACCCCTTGCTACAATGCACTTCGGCTATTGCACCTTTTCGGTTACATATAGACAAACAGAATCAGACTACTAGTTTTGACTAGATTGAGGGAAATCAGATAATTTTCATTGAGGTGGGCGCGAACGCAGACATCACATTGTTACTTTTTAATTTTCAAATTTGCTAAAAACATGCCTGAGGGTGTTTTAGTACATATATAAATTTTCATGGGGTTATGTTGTGTGGTTTCCGAATTACACTGACAGATGCAGAGAGAGAGAGAGAGAGAGAGGGGGGGGAGAGAGAGAGAGAACAGATATAGGAGGGAGACAGGGAAGGAAAAAGAGAAACATGTAAGAGGAGGGGAGGAGGGGTAAACGTGAGGTAGGAGAGAGATAAAACAAGAAAGAAGGACAAGAGAAAACAGGAGAAAGGAGAGACGGTAAGAAAGAAAAGAAGTGAAGAAATATGAAAAGTGAAGAGGAGGTAGAGACAAAAAAAAGTGGGGAAGAGAGAATGGGAATTAGAGAAAGGGAGAAAGAATAAGAGAAAGAAAGAAAGGGAGGAAATAGAGGGAAAATAGGAGGAGAATCGAGGAAAATAGGGAAAAGGAAAGAAAGGAAAAAGGTGCAATAGAGAGAGGGTGAAAGGGACAAGAGATGACAGAAAGAGTGAAGGGGAGGGACAGAGAAAAAAGACATATCTATGTATGTGTTTGTGTTTCTGTGAACATGCCTATTCGTAATCAAGTTAGCACTTCTTGTTTGAGTGAGTTCGCTTGAAAATATATTTGCATTCATGTCAAAATTACCTTTTGAATATGTCTCAGTGTTATCATTTTCGTACAAGTATCCATCTCGATTTGTCTATCTATCAGAATATTTCCCTTGGACTGTCTATCTATCTATATCGGTCTGTCAATCTTGATCTATTAATATCTATCTATCTCAGTCTTCTCATACCTATCTATCTCGATCTGTTCGTATATATCTATCTATCTCTGTCTTTCAATCAATCAATCAATCAATCATTCAATCAATCTATCTATCTATCTATCTATCTATCTATCTATCTATCTATCTATCTATCTATCTCAGTCTGTTCATATCTATTGATTAATCTATCTAGGTTTGTTCATATCTATCTATCTATCTATCTATCTATCTATCTATCTATCTATCTATCTATCTATCTCAGTCTGTTCATATCTATTGATCAATCTATCAAGGTTTGTTCATATCTATCTATCTATCTATCTATCTATCTATCTATATACCAATCGCAAATTGTGCATTATCTATCTATCCATCTATCTATCTATCAACCTATCTATCTATCTGCAATTACCTTTTAAATATGTTCTTGTTTTATTATGCACATACAAATCTATATGCCTTAACACTACCCCGCTCGTTCGCCATAACCCTACATTGGGCGCTTCATTGGCATACAACATGGCTACTCGTTGTTTTGTTGTATATCTCACCTCCCCAGCCGCCATGTTTTCGCTTGCATTTATTCAAACATTAATGATAAATATTAAATATTCCGAAACAGGGGAAAAATATGAAACGGGGAAACGGTGAATGCTTAATCGAATTAACAATTGCTGGGAATTGGAGAATAGAATTTATTTGTTTGCCGCAGGACAGAAAAAAAAACGAGAAAAGTTTTGCGTGTTCAATTGAAAATGATGCTAGCGTATGCTTCAGATACAAACATAGCGATGCAAATAATCTTGCTTATATGAATGTGCTACAATATACGGCTTTTCTCTTTCTTTTCTTTTTTCTTTTAGTCTATCTCCTTCACTCCTCGCACACAAACGTGCCTCGATATACGTCCTCTCTCTTTCTGTCTTACTTGTATATAAATGTGCCTTTCTTTCTCTCATTCTCTTGCTTATATGGATGTTACTCAATATACACCCTCTCTCTTTCTCGTATATGAATGTGTTTCTCTTTCTCTGATTCTCTTGCTTGTATAGATGTTGTTCAGTACACGTCCTTTCTCTTTCTCTCTTTCTCTTATATCAACTTGCCTCAATATACGCCCTTTCTCTCTTTCTCTATCTCTCGTAATATACGTCCTTTTTCTCCCTCCCCTCTCTCTCTTTCTCAATCTTACTTTACCAAATATACGCCCTCTCTTTCTCTTAACTCTATCCGTTTCAGCCTCTCGCACACAAAACCAGTCTCTCTCTCTCTCTCTCTCTCTCTCTCTGACATACACACAGAGTCTCTCTCACGCACACTCCCACAATCTCTCTCTCTCTCCCTCTCACTCGTACTTATCGATGACGCACTGTTTCCGATAAACACTCGTTTTCCTCCGCTTGTTTTCTGGTTTTTCCCCCTTCCTCGTGATACAAACCTTGAGATGCAAATAATTGCGATTCCATAGGCGAGCAGAAACGCTTTGTTTAAACACATTTGCACATATAAAGCCCGAGGCAAAACATCTAAGTGCGGACACCTTGATACGAATGCACACAATTATAATTGATTACATACGTATACATAGAAGACATGACTGGTGTCCAAAAGTGTAAAAATATAGAATAGAGTCGCGATATGTTTCTAGCAAACTGTATGAGTAGACACACAACAAACACGATAATGCACATTCAAGCATTGGTAGATTCATAGACGTGTGTACAAATATAAGATAACCTCGCTACCCGAAAGCAGAGTAAACACCTTAATGAGCCTGAATGGCGTAAAGTGAAGAAATAATTACCATTAATTTATATGGAAAATTTTTGATCGGGGGAAATGTGTGTGCATTCATCTCCATGAAGTCACTCTTACAAGAAATGTGTGTAGTGTAATTCATCCACGCACTTACCGAGACTTGGAATAATGAAGATTGGCGCTCGACGATCTTCTAAGAGGTAAGGTTCATCGTGTCGAAAACCGACATTGTAATTTAACAAACGTTATAAATTCAGAGAAAGTTCATTGAAGTAGTCGAGAATATATAGTCATTTCAAAAGAACGTATCGATACACAACAAACAAAAATAACTAATTATATTGATTTAAAAAACAAAGAAAAATTCGAATCAAACTTTTGATCCATATCGGGCGTCTGTTAAAACCCAAAGCTATAGTCCAATCTGAACGGATATCAACTTGGGCGCCTATAGCAGAGTGATGCTTCACAAACTATTTGCAAGTGTACTGAGATCGGTTCACACTGACAATCCTATTATTTTGGCACCGTGTTCAGTATTCAAGCGAATGTAAAAGCAAAAATTAATTGTCAATTTTCAGGTCAGGCAGGTTCTCCCAACATGGAACGACACGCTCTCCCGAGTTGGCTTCGTAGCAATTTGAAAAGAAAAAAATGCCGTAAGCCAGTTCAGGATCCTTTTCCTTGAGAAATCCATATCTTCTGCTCACTCTCTTGAACATTGTATTAGTAGAATAATAAAACTGTTATTTGCATCGTATTATCTATATTCATTTGATAAAGGAGCTGCTATGACGGTATATACACAACAATACTTTTACATATACGGGGTCTACACCTTGATGAGTGATAGCATCAATGACCTTGGCAATTTCTACTGTGTTAATTGTAATGGCTTTTTTAAATATGCAACATCCACACCAGACAATCATGCTAAACATCACATGGAGAGACCACAAGTATATAAAGGGGGAAAAAATAGGAATCATCATGAAAACCATGAGGAAACTTGAATGGCAATGGGCTGGCGATGTTGCAAGAATAGCAGACAACCGATGGACATCACGACTCACAACATGGATCTCAAGAGATCAAATGCAGAACCGGGGATATCAGAATAAGAGATGGCCAGACGAACTTGGAAGGTTCAGAAAATATTGGCTCTGCGATGCCACGAGGTGTGGCGAATCCTGGGAAAAGTCTATGTCCAACGACGGACGATAGAAGATTGATGATGATTATGGGTGCTTGTATTGTGAAAATATCAGTTGTAATTCTTCATTTCTGTTTGTAAGGCTCTCACAAACATTCGTTTCTTTTTACCTGTTAATTTTTAATTTTGAAACTATTGCAGAAAGTCAGGACCGAGTTTTATATTTTAGTAAGTAGAACTCCGCCTTCAGAACGAGAAAGGAAGATGATAGCCGAAAGGGAATTAACTTAAGTATTGTTACCACTTTATTCACTAGAACCATTAATATTACTTTATTGATTTTACTTATTTAGACAATATTATTTATTTTTCATTTGTCTATTCAATACTTTTTTTATTTCTTTTATTCGTCTTGTTAATGCCACTTTCGCAATTTCATTCCTCAACACTATCATTTTCCCATGCTTCCAAAATGGAAAAGATTTCAATAAACTGAAATAACAGTTTTCAAATATTTTGTTAGAAAAACATAACAAAACCGAACGTTTTATTTCACACCACGAAATAAGTAAGATATCACTTAAATTAATGTGTATTTTGAAGTTGAATACGTATTTCTATTGTAAATTTTATACAGTGATACCTATAGAGGTATTTATATTTAATTTGCGTAGTCTTTATTCAATTTGATCGACTGGGCGTTGAAAATGGCGTAACAAACTGAAATATATCCGTTGTTAAAACATATTCTAAGGAGAAAACTCGTTTAATAGTTAAAGTTGAATGTTGCAAATTTCAAGTTCTTTTTAATTTTTCATGAATAGAATCAAAGGGAGATACCTTTTTTTACATGCTCATTTTCAAAAGGAAGATATGGCGGAAACCATGGTTGAGTTACACATTACAGTTACATCGTTAACAGAAACCCTTTTCACAAAACCCGAAAAAAAAGATTTCTGGTGAAATAAAAAAAGTTCTTGAAAATATATTAGGAATACGCGTCCTGTCTTGATTTAGTGAGAAAAAAATTACATCTCATGGGCTCGCGGACACAGAGACATTCTGGTTCTGCTAACAGGAGGAAAAGAAAAAAAACTCAAGTGACTTGAGAATTTTTATCACGCACGTCACGTTTGATAACTTATCGCCATTTGTCGATTTTTTTTACCGACTTGTGTTAGTCTGCATGACGTTATTTCTATACTCAATGTTTGGGATGTAAACAATATCAATCAATGACTTTACTCTAAAAAAAATCCTGTAAAGTTTGTTGTTCCAAAAATGGACTTTATTGAAGTAATCGAACACATTGAGATATAATTATTCAGGAAATACTCAACATCATCAATCCGTCTATCTATAAATAGACAGATAGATACATTGATAGATACACAGAGCAAAGATACAAAGTGGGGAGGGCCAGCTTCATGGATGAAACAGCTGGGTATTTTAATAACCAGTGTCCGGACTCAAAAGTAGAATCTCGAACATAGATATTCATGCCATACCCCTTCCAACAGCAAAAAGTTGGCGACTGAAATACCTGACGAGCGATATTAACAATTTTCCAGCAATTGCTGACTTTCAGGTTTCAATTTTCTGGAATAAAAAAAACAAACTTTCCTGTGTAATCATTCAGACTGTATGTGAATTAAGTTACAACTGTGTAACACACGTCCTTGTACCTAACGCAACGAGCTTAACAATCATCCTTACTTATATGCATACTTATGTAGGTAGATACAACTGAAGGCGTAAGTGTACTTCAAGGCAGATAGGCATACTATCATTTGAAGGGACTCATTAGCAATCATTGTCTGAGTTGAGGCAATTCGACGCACTAATGGTGGATTGAGCATTGGTTGTAGAAGGAGATCTCTAATTCAGGCATAATGAAGTTTCAGTAATTGCCTGGAATGGTTGCGGAAATGGAGAAGTGACAAAAAGATGATCCAATTAGCAAATTCAGTGGAGCGCAGAAACAGTTCTCCACACAACAATATTGCCCCCTCTCTCTTTCTCTTTCTCTCTCTCTCTCTCTCTATATATATATATATATATATGTATGTATATTCATATATCTACATGTCTAAAAAACTTTATATATATATATATATATGTATGTATATATATATATGTATATATATATATATATATATATATATATATATATATTTATATATGTATGTATATATATACATATATATGCGAGTATGTGTGATCATAAATTATTTCATATTATGTAGAAACACTCATTTGAAATGGTCACCCGTTATTACACGATAAATGTACCGTTTGGCCTTGACAATATAAATTGAATAAACAATTAGAGAAAATGGGAATCTTGCAGGAATCGAACATGCGAGCGATAAGGTAGCCGCTTCAACGAAGCGTTGTTCTGACCGTATGTATATGTGTGTGTGTGTGTGTGTGTGTGTGTGTGTGTGTGTGTGACCACTGATACATATATTGGTGTCTCTCTGTTTTTTTGAAGTTCACTTTATGTCACTTTTTGCATTTACGAAAAGAAAAGCAAAAAACGAAAATAGCGTTCAGCATTTGTTTTCCAGCAATCCATTATAGATATATACCTTTGAAATTGGCTAATGGTAACTTCATAACTGCATAATAAATCACACTTAGATCGTGTACATAAAGACTCCTACTTGGA
>OY735235.1:25235196-25255196 GCA_963457665.1 Thysanoteuthis rhombus
CATTGAAATGAAATTATCATATGTATGGGTTGATGCGTATATATGTGCGTCAAGGAAAGGGAAATGAAAAGAGTGTTGTATTTTTGAAATATCCCCCACTAATTGAGAAGCAAAAATTGCAGCTAGTCATTATAGAGGCAGAGCACACTATTTATGTTCATTTGATACTACCCATTCCCTCAGAGGTGTCTGAGTGTTTGTGTGTCACGCTATAAAAAAGTACCTGAATATGGGTGCACCCCAACCATATTTAGTATGTATTCTCAATGAACTCGGTGGAGGTTTTAGGAGAAAAGTTTGAGAAAAATATTTTGAATGGTTTTTAGAGGGGGTTCTATTTACAATGTAACTAAAATGCCAAAGTGTAACCTACTTCCCGCCCATATATGTATATAGCTTCTCATTTTATGTTTTTTTTCAGAGGTTAAAAGTGAGGGAACCACCCTTTAATGGGTAAAAAGTGAATATAATATGTATAGGTCAATGCATATGTATATGCGTGCGCAGAAAAGAAATTCATTTGCGAATAAGGGCTGCTTCGGAAGGATCCAAATAGAAAATCAAGATTATTAGAGAGAGAGAGAGAGAGAGAGAGAGAGAGAGAGAGAGAGAGAGAGAGAGAGAGAGAGAGAGAGAGAGAGAGAGAGAGAGATTCCACACACACACAGACATATATATATATATATATATATATATATATATATATATATATATATATCACCTGTGGTGCAACTACAGGCCAGCGTCACTGTTGGAGTACTCCCAGCGTCAGACCCTTATAAGTAGCTCACTTATGCCCGGAGAAGAACACTTCCGTAAAATCTACGACGTTGGAGTCCTGTTTTTATCTGTGTCACATCGGTGAAGCCCTTGGTTTAAAGGCTCTGGTTAGCCCTGGGCACGCTCTCACCTCACCTTAAAGCTCTGCTGCTAAGACTGGGGGGCTCCTCACGCAGATCCTATGGTCTATGGCCCCCTTGGAAATTCCTTCCGAATCAAAGCCATTCGTACATGGAAAAAAGTATCCACGCCAAGACAACATTGTATACTCACACTAGAAGTGAATCTCTCCCCGCTCTCTTTCTATTTATCAAGCAAGCAAGCAATAGTAATGTTTTCTTGTATCGTATCATCGAATAGTTTCAACCGGAAAGAATAACTTCCACAAAACCACCTATGGGGAAAAACAAAAACTAAAGCAAAACAAGCCAACTGCATCGATGCGATCCTAACTATATTTTCAAAATTCTTTTGCTAAAATTGACATTATGTTTCTTGAGAGAAACAGGAGAATGTCAGAAATTTAACATCTCTCTCTCAATATCTATTTTTCTTTCTTCTCACCCAACAATCTTCAGATTTTGCGTGCAATATATATACATTATCTTTTTGTAATCGCGGTTAACCTTTAGCGAAAATTGAAAGAGAAATATTATTTGCTTTATTACAATCTGTTCTGTGTCTGTATAAGGTCAAACTTTTTTTTACAACATTTTTTCCTAATTCTAAGTATCTCTCGGAAGGCTTTGCTCTATTTTAGTGGAGCCGAATGTTCTTAGTTAGTCAATATAGTTTGTGGCGGGGGAAGTTGGTAATAAATTCTGAGAAAGAAAAAGAAAAAAGCAAACCTCATATTTCCGGTCGAAAAATGGGCCATAATTACATAGCTGCTTCTCATAATACCCACGGCGTCTTTGTTGGAGACACAATAACAAATCTATTTAATATCTATCATCATATGTATCTCTCTCTCTCTTTCTCTTTCTCTTTCTCTCTCTTACACACACCTTTTATAATTATATAAGAAAAGGGGGCTCTGTGGATCATAAAGATTTCCCTACGAATTTCCTAAGCAACAGTTTGGCTGTTAATTAATCATCTCAAGTCAACACATCTGCCATCTTAGGTAAAAGACTTGCCCGTTTGAGCATTGCTGTACAGTGTGCAAGCTAAAGGGCCTAATTTTAAAAAGAAAGAAATGTTCAGGAATACTCTTACTTTCATTATGTATGTGTTGGGTACAATGAATCTAGGCACAGTCGATCTCCGAAGGTGCTCAATAGATTCACGTAAATTCCGTTGAAGGATGGATAGTGGAGTAGGGAATATATAAGTTTTGAGTATACATTCATGTATACGCTCATGTCTGTCCATGCAATTTGTGGGTAAGGTCTCAATCAATTTCTATGAAATTTGACGAACCGAAGAACAATAGGCTTCAGAAGACGTGATCAAATTTTAAAATAGATTCATGCAATATTAACGCCCCTACGTCTTAGTTATATGTCCATACCACATGACATAGCCCAAATTTCTCGTTTGTCCACACGATATCTCAACAACTTCCTAAATTTCAATGAAATTTTGCTTAAGGATACGAAGATGCGATAGAAAAATTAAGGACAGATCTATACACAATTACCTCTATAGATGATGGCAGCAATAGAGATGTATGCTCTTTGAGTACTAAGTTCCTTTTGTGTGCCTAACGTTTGCCAATGGATGTTTGGGATATTTATTCGATCACATTTTGCAACCCAGACTACAATAATACTTCCATAAAATGTGTGGTTGGTTTACTCAGGGGACCTCTTTTAATCATTGAATATCATGTTGATTCACTGTGCCCCTTATGTTGATTGACCGTGCTCTGGTGTATCACAATTGGGACCCAGAGGATTAGAGAAAGAAAACTGCCTGCCAGCCACTACTTGAGGAAATATTACTCTCTTATCTTTATATAACTCATTTCACCGCCAACAGAGTTCTTTTTTTTTACCAGGATATATTATAAGAATTTGCTTCTACCTACGATTGAATTTTACTGATCCACTGTCCTCCACTTTCCCATATATATATATATATATATATATATATATATATATATATATATATATATATTGTGGCTGATTGTTGATTATGTATGAAGTGTGCTTTATACATCAAGCTCTGAGCTAATGTTTTAAAGTGCATGTATGTAGGGGGGGGGGTTACACAAGGTCGATCCTGCTTTCTTGGCTCCAAGGTCGTTTTACCAATGATACGATGAGATGTCACAACTGGCGGCCATGTGGGCTCCAGGAGTTGCCAAAAAGGAGGTAAAGTTTACCACTAGTCTGTAATTTCAATTGCTTATTAAATCTTTTTTTGCATGATACTGGTGGGAATTTTGAGTAGCGGTTTGCCATTTCCTTCCGTTGCGCGTGAACCCGTATTTTCCGTTTTGGAGTGTGAAGTTTTTTTTGTGCGTGTGTGAGGGTATTTGAGGACGAATTTATGTTAACCACCACATAAGTAATCCTAGGAACTTTCCATCGATGCCAATTCCCCTTTCGCTCGCCCACACACGAACAGGTAAATCTGGGATGGCTCGCAGAACGAAATTGGCGAGACAAGTTTAAATTCAGGCCGGAGCAATTTGCATTCACTTCATATAAATGCCCTAGGTAAGAGCACTATTCCATCCCCCCAAAGCTATCAGTAAAGAAGAAATCCAAAGTCGAAATAGGGACAGTGGGACCTGTGATATGCGAATATCATGCAGAGACAGTTTGCCAAAGACAGCGTAAGGGCAATAGTTATATATATATATATATATATATATATATATATATATATATATATATATATATATATATATATATATATATATATATATATATATATATATATGTACAGATGAACCCCTGAAAGACACAAGAAATTAAACTACACACCAAAACTAACCAGAAATTTACAAGATCTTAAGGTTGTGTTAGCGGTGAGCGGAGGTTTATTTATTTACTTATTTATCTTCTGAGTTGCTCGATGAACAATTTGAGCTGGAAAGGGTAATTGAGCCCCCTACAAGCTTGGCCTTTCGGTGATCTCAACTCAAGAGTTCATGTCAGTTTAAGTCAACAAGTCAGAATGGCTGTTAATTGTACAAAGCCAAATTGACAGTAAGACCGAGTTGACATTAACGAATGTCATTTGTACACAATTAGACAAGGACCGGCTTATCGTTCTTGAACGAGAGTTGTAATAAGAGGGCGCTGCGAACAGGAAACATGAGATGGAATTTGTTGTAATTTGACTTTGGGTCTGATTGGACCGTCGCCCGTTGGATTTGAGGGTAGGAGGCGGGAAATGTCAGGAAGAGGAGACGGTGGAAAGGAGAAGAAGGGAAAGGGAAGGGAAAATAGAGAAAGAAGGGAAAGGAGAGAGAAAAGGAAGTGGGAATATTGAATAAAGTAGAGAAGAAGATAGAGAAAAGGTGGTGGGGGAGTATAGCATTAGATGAAAAGGTAGGAAGAAGAAGAAGAAGAAGAAGAAGAAGAAGAAGAAGAAGAAGAAGAAGAAGAAGAAGAAGAAGAAGGAGAAGGAGAAGAAAAAACATGCTTGGCTGCGCAAGGGTCAAACTCCTTTGCATCATTATAATCTAGAAGGTAAACAAAACTATTTACACTTCTCCATATAATATTATACCAAAACTACGTCCCATTTCAACTCCTTCATTACTTCTTCCTGTAAGCAAGATTTGAAAACTTCGACAAAACAGATTGACCTGAGTCAGGCTTTAGTACTGGGAGTGTCACCAGTAGAAATTATTTACGTTACTGTGTCACTATCATTCGTGCGTGATGGTTTTTGGTCTGGTCATTGTCATCCGTTATTGTTGTTTAATACGAAAATAGATTCAAAACTTAGTTGCAGGAGTTAAACAAAAAGGTCAATAAGTAAAAGAAGAAGAAGAAGAAGAAGAAGAAGAAGAAGAAGAAGAAGAAGAAGAAGAAGAAGAAGAAGAAGAAGAAGAAGAAGAAGAAGAAACATGCTTGGCTGCGCAAGGGTCAAACTCCTTTGCATCATTATAATCTAGAAGGTAAACAAAACTATTTACACTTCTCCATATAATATTATACCAAAACTACGTCCCATTTCAACTCCTTCATTACTTCTTCCTGTAAGCAAGATTTGAAAATTTCGACAAAACAGATTGACCTGAGTCAGGCTTTAGTACTGGGAGTGTCACCAGTAGAAATTATTTACGTTACTGTGTCACTATCATTCGTGCGTGATGGTTTTTGGTCTGGTCATTGTCATCCGTTATTGTTGTTTAATACGAAAATAGATTCAAAACTTAGTTGCAGGAGTTAAACAAAAAGGTCAATAAGTAAAAGAAGAAGAAGAAGAAGAAGAAGAAGAAGAAGAAACATGCTTGGCTGCGCAAGGGTCAAACTCCTTTGCATCATTATAATCTAGAAGGTAAACAAAACTATTTACACTTCTCCATATAATATTATACCAAAACTACGTCCCATTTCAACTCCTTCATTACTTCTTCCTGTAAGCAAGATTTGAAAATTTCGACAAAACAGATTGACCTGAGTCAGGCTTTAGTACTGGGAGTGTCACCAGTAGAAATTATTTACGTTACTGTGTCACTATCATTCGTGCGTGATGGTTTTTGGTCTGGTCATTGTCATCCGTTATTGTTGTTTAATACGAAAATAGATTCAAAACTTAGTTGCAGGAGTTAAACAAAAAGGTCAATAAGTAAAAGAAGAAGAAGAAGAAGAAGAAGAAGAAACATGCTTGGCTGCGCAAGGGTCAAACTCCTTTGCATCATTATAATCTAGAAGGTAAACAAAACTATTTACACTTCTCCATATAATATTATACCAAAACTACGTCCCATTTCAACTCCTTCATTACTTCTTCCTGTAAGCAAGATTTGAAAATTTCGACAAAACAGATTGACCTGAGTCAGGCTTTAGTACTGGGAGTGTCACCAGTAGAAATTATTTACGTTACTGTGTCACTATCATTCGTGCGTGATGGTTTTTGGTCTGGTCATTGTCATCCGTTATTGTTGTTTAATACGAAAATAGATTCAAAACTTAGTTGCAGGAGTTAAACAAAAAGGTCAATAAGTAAAAGAAGAAGAAGAAGAAGAAGAAGAAGAAGAAGAAGAAGAAGAAGAAACATGCTTGGCTGCGCAAGGGTCAAACTCCTTTGCATCATTATAATCTAGAAGGTAAACAAAACTATTTACACTTCTCCATATAATATTATACCAAAACTACGTCCCATTTCAACTCCTTCATTACTTCTTCCTGTAAGCAAGATTTGAAAATTTCGACAAAACAGATTGACCTGAGTCAGGCTTTAGTACTGGGAGTGTCACCAGTAGAAATTATTTACGTTACTGTGTCACTATCATTCGTGCGTGATGGTTTTTGGTCTGGTCATTGTCATCCGTTATTGTTGTTTAATACGAAAATAGATTCAAAACTTAGTTGCAGGAGTTAAACAAAAAGGTCAATAAGTAAAAGAAGAAGAAGAAGAAGAAGAAGAAGAAGAAGAAGAAGAAGAAGAAGAAGAAGAAGAAGAAGAAGAAGAAGAAACATGCTTGGCTGCGCAAGGGTCAAACTCCTTTGCATCATTATAATCTAGAAGGTAAACAAAACTATTTACACTTCTCCATATAATATTATACCAAAACTACGTCCCATTTCAACTCCTTCATTACTTCTTCCTGTAAGCAAGATTTGAAAATTTCGACAAAACAGATTGACCTGAGTCAGGCTTTAGTACTGGGAGTGTCACCAGTAGAAATTATTTACGTTACTGTGTCACTATCATTCGTGCGTGATGGTTTTTGGTCTGGTCATTGTCATCCGTTATTGTTGTTTAATACGAAAATAGATTCAAAACTTAGTTGCAGGAGTTAAACAAAAAGGTCAATAAGTAAAAGAAGAAGAAGAAGAAGAAGAAGAAGAAGAAGAAGAAGAAGAAGAAGAAGAAGAAGAAGAAGAAGAAGAAGAAGAAGAAGAAGAAGAAGAAGAAGGGATAAGCAAGAAAGAAGAAGAGGCGAAATGAAGATTAACGTGTTGAGGAGACAAAAAACGGATGCGTAAATTGAGCCATAATGGCGCCCACCCTTATTAATTCGAAATGCGAGACAAATAAATTCATTTTTCTTTTGAAAAATAAAACCATGATTTCATTGGTTATTTTCCGTTCTCTGCATCTATTGTCAAGGTTTCGTCGCGTCGTCTGCCCAATAATGTAATTATTACGTCTGCATCGCATTACGACATTTTAGAATCTTGATCCTCGATTTTGTTATTTTGCTGTCCTAGTTTTCAGTCAGGTTTATTTTACATTAATTAGACGTCTGGAGGTGCAGGAGGCCTAACGGTTGACGACAAGGAGAATGGAATCGGGAACCAAGTTTAAGTTCCAGCTCGAATCGTTTGCTTTATCTTAGCACGAATACTCTCAAGAAAAGCATGAATTCACATCCCTTCCTAGCTAGAGATAAGTAGCAGGGCAATTGGAGTTCTTCAGTTCTGTAAGATGACCTATCTTGAGAGTTGTTCTTGCTTCCTGGCCACAAAACATATACGATTTTAAAAAACAATGATTTGGTCACCATGGGCCGGTCGCAAAATAGATGCAAAATCATTGCTTCATACGTTACGCTACACGGGAGATGCTGAGCTGAGCTGAGCATCGTAAGAAGACTTGGATACAGTTGGTTGAGTGTGTGGGTGCCCCCTTCAAAAGAATACAATCAGGAAAAGAAGATCAACAACATCAGGAGACACCAGTGTATTTTAGAGGAAGACAACCCCAACAAAAGAGTTATATTGTGTCAATCGTTTTTATCATTATTATTATTGGATGCAGTTTTGTAACATGATGTTTGTTAAATTTTTTAACTGTGCGCCGCGAGTCAGTCCCAGGGAATGACTTGAAAAGTGGAAATCAGCTTCTGCTCAACCGTGGCCGATTGGAAAAAGCAGCGTAAACTGGGCTTCCTCGGGCAGTGAAAGTGTGAGTTTGATTCTCATCAGAGGCTTATTCTTTACTTCTGATCGCACTTTTATTCGTTGCTTTAGAAACAGTGGCCTGAATTGAAAATTGTATAAAAAATAACTAAAATTGAGATGAAGGTAAAAAAATAGTCAAAATATTCAATAAAGATAAAATCATATTGCGTGGAGTAGGAAGGACGTCGTGGGGTAATGATTAGTTAATTTATCTCTCTAATTATCACTGCTCAGTAGTGAGTTTGATCCTCATTTAGAGTTCTATAATGCTTGGTAAATTGATATTTATGGAAGCAAAGGGTAGATTTATGGAGTTTGAGACGTGTGTGTTGACAATAAAAGAAATTCCTCAAAAACAACCTAAGAAGAAAAAGTCGGGCTTGAGTTGGAAAATCCACCATTTCTAAAAACCTTATTCCTACAAATGATAATTGGATTTTCATGGATTCTTCGAGAATTGGCGACAAAACCATTGCATCATGTATTCCATGACTCAGGAGAAACTAGGATGAGTTCAATGAGATGTCTGCAATGAGATTTACCAAGCTTAACTTGGTTCAATACAAGACCAAGCTGATGTTAAGGGAGACATTAATTTTTATCGATTGATTGTGTTGCGCCGGTTTTCCATATCGGAGATAGCAAAGTTGCCGCTTGCGAAATCCTGTCTTTTACCTCGGCTCGAACACTGAACAATGAGACCAGTATGGAATGCACAACTATCTTCATATTTAATTATCTCAGCTTAGTCCAACATGAAACCAAATGAAAGAAGCGGGTATTTTCGAAGGATGATTGTTCCATTAGTCTTGTAAGTCAGGGTGGGGAACTTAGCTGTCTTGAAAATCGGAAAATACACTATCTAAAGCGGATCTAGAAAGGAGATAATTAATTAAGTGGATTTTCGGTCGGCACACGGTTCATAGCACGGAAAATAGACTCGGTGAACGTAGTCCTAATTTCGACTGGGATAGTTTGCACTAATGCCCTTCAAAAATGCATGAATCAATCTATTCTCTCTCCCTGCTATGGTTAAATAGTAGGACAAACCTTGCTCTTCAGACGAGAGAGAGAGAGAGAGAGAGAGAGAGAGAGAGAGAGAGAGAGAGAGAGAGAGAGAGAGAGAGAGTTTGTCTGCGACTTCTTAGACGGCTAGCAACAAACAAATGCTATTTTCAGTTTTTGCTTTTTTTTCTTTAAAATCGAAAAAGTGGCGTCTGGCGATTTTTTTTTTTAAAGAGGGACATGAGGTAAAAACATTGGTCACTAGAGTTTCCAAAATCAGCCAGGGTCATAATGCCCTTCAGTTCTCTCAAAGTTGGCCAAGTTCACAGCTTATTCGCCGAACTTCCAACAAGTTCCACGACTAATTAAAACTGTCAATCAAGACAGTCAACATCAACGTAAGCTTCATCAGTTTCTACGAGGGTTTGGCTGGCTAAGTAAGTATGTAAGTGCAAAAAATGGAGTTAGAAAGCTGAAAAATAAGAATTTACTCCTTTTTATGACGTTTTTTTTTTTTAGAAAATCACCCCTCGTCCAAAAAGTTTTTTTAGTGGCTGGGGCAATGTGCAATGCCAGTTTATGCTAAATTGGTCCCTTACTTTGAGTCTGGTAGCATTCACGCTGGGTTTTTCTTTAAAATCCAGACTTTTTAGTTATCTTTGCCCAACAAAAGGTGAAAGAAGTAACTTATTCATTGATCACTCCCTTTGTTTCAGTTTATTGATTGATTACCCCCAACCCAGCAGACTGCCAAAAGATTTTGGTCTCATGACAGTTTTTATTGAGCTATTAACTAGACCTATTTCCGTTCTCTCTCAATACTCCTATTCCCCCCCTCTTTGCAACATCCTTTTCTCTTTAAACAATCACTTTTAATTGTATCAATCTATAGTTTCTCACAGGTTTCTTCTCTCTTTTCTTTTCTCTCTCTATTTTTCTCGACTCTTCCCTCTCTTAATTAGCCCCCTCCTCTTCCTCTTTTCTAGAACACGTCTGTGTTTCACTCCAGGGATATCTTACATGAGTACCTTTCAAATTGATAGCCTTTTTCCCATTTTGGAGAAACACCAATTGTCACGACATTCCCATATCTTTGCAAAAGAAACACAACAGCTTTGCTTACGCTTTTGAACACTATTTATTTTACCCAGGTAGAGTTCAAAATTATTTGAAAAAGAATTAATACAAAATATATCCGTACCTCGCAGAATTGATTCACCGTAGCTTGAGCGTGTACCAGAATTAATTATGTGAAAAAATATCTAACATCCAAAAAAATAGATAGAAAAATACGAGCACAAGAGTAGGCCATTGCTGGTCTAAAATGACTATAAAGACCCCCCACACACACACATACACTGATTCTTAAAGAGAGGAGTATCTGTGGCCCACTTGGTTAGTTGCGCAGGTGAGCTATACGTAGGGTCAGATACAAGAAAAGGTGTTAATTACCAGTATACAATTTTTCTCCGATGTAGATTCTGCGATTAACCATAGTTGTCATTTGTAAGAATCTACCATTCATACCTTGGCGGGGCGGGGGGTGATGGTCACACCTTTTCGCACGTCCGTTTTATTCTCTTTCGTTTTACTTGAACAATTCATGGGCTTTCTCTTTGCTAGGCCCGTCGATGTTTCATCCGAGCTCAATTAACCGTACATTTTAGCTGGGAACACGTCCCTCACTCTCACGAGACAACAAACAGGATTCAAAATTGTTCATGACGAAAGTTCGACCGAACCATTTTTTCAGAGTATTTTTTGAGTAATTGGCAACATCACCATATTTCGGTCTATCTATCAATTAGAAACTGTCACAAATATTGTCAACATAGGTTTCTCCAATTTTCAAGTGAGTCTGGATGGTTGGTTATGTATGTATCGCACGTATAGGACGCACCAATGGAGCTAGAGGAATGAACATTTGATTATTTTACTCCTCAGTAAGTCTGGAAAAAAATCATTTTGTTTTTTGACCCCTTCCATAGGTTTTAGCAAGGCGGCTCAATTTACAATGTAAGTCTGTGATAAATTGGCCCCCTACTTTGTGCCCTGCAGTATTCACGCTTGAATTTGAAAATTCGAACTTTCTAGTGATGACAACTCCGCCAAAAGGAGAGATATGTAATTTATTGGTTATCCTGCCGTTTTCCTCTTTCCGAATTGATCTCCCCCAATGCGTCATGGCACTGAAAGACGTTGGTCGTGTGACTGTTTCTATTGAGTTCCAAAGAGACATGCCTATGTATTTATTTATCTATCTATCTCAGGTTATATATTACAACTCTACTGCAGCTAATGGAGAGCATGGGGTATCCAGACCAAATTACGGGTGATAGTCGCTAATTTTTCTTGAACTACCCTGAGCCGGAAAATGCGGTCGGCAACCCGAGTTCAAACTTCAGTCGGGGCTGTTTATGTTCACTGTGCACTGAATCCCTTGGGTAAAATATGCATCCATCTCTTCCCCACTCCGATATGAGTAATATAATCGGGCGGATTTGACTTTCTTGCCCACGGATGAGAACTAGTCTAGGATAAAGACAATTAACAAGGAATGGTTTAACGCCCTGTATGAAGTCCTTCCGGTACCGCTTGCAGGCGAGCCGAGGCCAGACATAGCTCGCTTGACGATATCAGCAAGACAGAGAGGAGGGGATCCTGACGACAGGGGCACACCAGAATCTCCAAATGCATCACCCAGGCATATGTCCCGAGGGAGACGTTTCATTGTCTGTGCAGATTCACCCTAACATAATATCTTTACGACAAGTTATGCAGTGAGGAGTGCTTGTGCAGGCGTTGTCAGAAATTAACCCACAACTATTATGATCAGAGTTTTTTTATTACAATCACCAGACCCATAATAAATTTACTCACTGCTTCATTGGTTTCATGTTTACAAATTGAATAAATTTAACTTCAGGAAACATGTAAAATGTGAATAAAAGTTTCATTGGCACAAAAGTATTTGATGATATCTGTACTTAGCATAAATAAATCTCCATAGCCTGCAAGTGTCCCAGAAGGATTGTCTCAACAATCATCTGAAAAATTGACCTTTTGTCGAGAATATCTTGAATTCGGGCATTGTGGTTGGTCAAAAATGAGCAGAGACCCAAGAAGCAATTTTTTGAAAAAGAGAAAACATTTTCAAGTGATGTCTAGTGGTGTACTCGTGCACGAGATGTGAGTGGAAGAGCACAGACACACTCACCCAGACATACCAGAGAGCACAGAGAGAAGATTCTGTAGCTCACCAAGTATAACAACAGGTGTGACAATATGTATGTATGTATTGACAAATCTGTTGTTATATATACTTATATATATATATATATCGAGCCTATGACCGATAGGATTAGTAGTACCAAGGTAGCGTTGCTCTTACCATTGTGCTAAACAGCAATGACAGTAATGCAAAGACTCAAATAACTGCTTTGACCCTAAGTTCTCATTTTTGTTCATGCATTGTTTACATCTGCTCTATTTGTTTCTCTCAGCGCGGACAATTGTATCAACAACGGATGTGACAATATATATATATATATATATATATATATATATATATATATATATATATATGCACATGATTGATATTGAATTAGACTAAGAGAAGATAGTAAGATTATATTGCAGCAATATGATACGTCTTCCTGCCTTGAAAATCACCTTTCAAAATTTTCGCCTCCATATGAATTCGAATGCTAACCGAGGTGCTGATAGTCAATGCGCAACTAACTCAACCATCCAGGAAACTGATAGCCTGATTTTCAAGGCAGACAACATAATCCCACTTGATAGTTTAGCGTAACATAATCTCCACAGTTACGTTTTCCTCTCATTTGGCTCCGTGGCAGCCTAAGCTCAGCTTAGAAAATATTCGTCTATGTACAGATAGGTAGAAATGAACCTACTGATAGATAGACAGGGAGATAGATAGATAGATGTATATTCTGATACAATAAGAGCACACTTACGTTCGCAGTACACAATATCTAATATTCGTAAACAATAATAGAGATACTAACTTCGTTGATGTTAGTTCCCCCTCCTTGCCTGATGTAACATCTGTAAAAGTCTTTTACTTGCAAACTTCCTTTTCAAATCAGAAAATCCACTTCCCGCTGCTCTGAAGACAGCAAAATGAAAGGAAACGCCATTTTGTTCCCTTGAGGAATCCAGAACATGTCGGCCCATCCACATTGGAAAATCATTTACCACAGGCGGCACCCTCAGATGTGGAAAATGGTTTTGCTCAGCCCCAACGGGTGGGCCCTCCATCCGAGCTGAGGGACTGGGTGCGTGGGGGTCGGATATGGAGGTAGATTACAAATTCCTCTGCGGTGGTCTGATAGGCATGGTGAGTTCTCCATCACAAATCAGGTGGTCACACCTGCGATTCTCGTTAAAGGTTTGATTCCGGTTAGAGACCTACACAAGGGTATCAGTGTAATAGCGATGTGACTGGCCTACCATCAGTTGGAGATCATCTACCCTCTTTTGGCAAGGGTTCGAATTTCGTAGCTGGCATTTCATTCTTCAGCAAATATTGGCACCTCAGAATAATCCAGGCTAAAAAGAGAAACTATGCTCCTAAAAATTGCTAGATGTGGCTTCAATCCAGTTTACCTAAGATAGATAAATGTTCCAATCCCGTTTGCATTTACCAAAGATAAATAAATCTGAAAAGGTTCAGACAGAAACGAAGAAATTGTGATAGATAAATAGATATCGAGAAAAAATGTAATCTTTCAATCTCGTTTACTTGTATTCAAGATATAAATCTAAAACAGTAAAGACAAACTAAGAAATTGCGATAAATAGATGAGTAAATAGATAGATAGATAAACTGATGGGTAGATAGAAAGATATTGTGAATATAATGCAAAAAAAAGTTCCACCTGCAATATAACATGAAGTATCAGTTTAATACAAAACGAACATAGAATGAATATGAAGCCGACAAAATTTTTCATAAGCGAATAAATGGAGGTTTTGAGACGCATACAGGTAAGCCAGGTGAACCAGATAGAGAGATAAATGGGTAGATATTGTGCTATTTCATATGAAATGTCGTTCTTTGAATAGTAAGATGAGATGGTCCACAACATGGTACATGTGGAAGATAGAATTGTAAAAAAAAAAAAAAAAAATAATTACATAAACAATAAAAGCCCCGGTAAACATAAAATGGAAATACGAACCACTTGAAGCAATAACTTGTTTCAATGATCCTCTGAAGGCAATGAGCTATCTCTGTAAAATTCTCTTGGTTTACTGTTCACAAATTCAGTAAAAACACAATTTATGGTTTCCCTGTTATTGAACTTTTTATAACGGATACGGGGTTTTGAATGTTTGAAAAGATGATAATCTGTAGAAGATGTGGAGGGTGCTGCAAGACTTTGTATTCAAACGTTTCAAGCTTAGACTTAGCTGAAAGGTGTGGAATCCAGTACTGTCATCAGTCATTTCATTCAGTATATGAAGGAACCATTTTTTTACTTTTTGACTTTGATATGATTTGATATGGTCTCTAGAAAATGCTAGCTAATAGAAAATGCATAGGTGAAGAAAGTAGACCACTACATCTACCAAGGATAGCAAGTGTCCATGAAGTAATCAAAAGAAGAGATAAACTGAAAAATCACACTAGGTTGGCAAGCTTTCGGTATAACAACCTGGACCTTCAAGATCCCACTAGTCCTAGAAAGAAGGGTGTACAACCAATGTATCTTATCGATTGATACCTATGGAGCTGAAACATGGAACCTAACCAAAAGATTGACCATCAAACTGAGAACCATGCAAGATGCACATGATAGAATCATACTCAGCCTCACATGGAGGTATCATAAGGCAGCTCAGTATGTTAGAGGAAAGATAGGAGTTCAAGATGTCATAGTAACAGTTAAAGAAAAAAAACCCTAATAGCCATGCACTAGACATTGTGCAAGAATGCCAGAAAACACGACTCACTACGTGGATCTCCAGAGATTATATGCAAAATTGTGGTAAAGTATGATGGTGTGACGAGATTGATAGATTCAGTAAGTACTGGCTCAGCGATGCCCATGATAGAGAGGTATGGCAAGTATTGGAGGAGGTCTGTGTCCTATGACGAACGCTAAAAGGCTGGTGATTATGATGATTGTTAGTGGATGGTTGGCCACTGTTAATTCTTAATCATTACGAGAAGGTTTGAGCCGTCTTCGAAGTTATTATTAGTATACATATTCCTCGACCTAAGCCTATTGGAGCAACGCTGAACATCTCACAGTATTGTAGCGATCACTTTATTATGTCATAATTTGAAACTGTCCTTGTAATCGTACTTGAAAATTAATCTATAATTACAGTTTTTATTATTTTTAACTTTGATGATTTTGTTGGAATAAACTATTATCTGCCGACAGTCATGGGACATACGATTTTAAAGAGTAGATTTTGCTCTTTTTATTTAATTTGGCTGTCAAATCAAAGCTAGACCAAAAGCAAATTCGAACAATTTTGTTGCTCCCCTGTTCATACGTCTTACACGGTGACCCATCTTCAAAATAATTGTACAATAATTTATGTTCAAAATTACACGTCACGATCGTTAATCTTTTTGTTAGAAAATCATACACCTACATGAAAATTACAACAGCACATTCTTTGCTTTCACTGTTGCAAATTGGTCTACGATATGTTCAATATCATGCTTCCAATTTCTTCTCTTTCTACAAGATCGCGGTTTGCCTTAATCCACGACGGCTCTCGAATACGAAAGTATGATTTCTGAATGATCGCTCACAGCTGGCGATGGGAACTGCGATGGTTAGCATTATCTGGACGGCTTTTCTAAGTGCTGTACTCAACAGACAAGTAGAGAGCTTTCCTGGGTTCCCAAAAGGTGGCCAACACTGTATTCTGCTTGGCTACACGTATACATCCACTAAGTTGAGTGAGTGAATATCGAAGTTCACAAATCACTTAATCATTCATGAACACCATTTCTGTCTCCGGTCACCACATGATAAATCTGAAGAAATCTTTTTCAATATTGGAGGATAACTTGTCTAACTCAATTAGAAACTGCTCAGTGGCGCCCCCTTCGATTGGTGTCTAAGGTACGTGCTGAACTTGTCATGGCTTTACGCATTCCACTAAGCATATACGATAATGGTGGAAATATTATTAGCGAATTTTATATCACTTGTGTGCTGCTTCTCTGGAATGATAAACTCCTGTGATAGCTATTGACAACATAATAGGAAATTACATTTTGCAGACAACACCGCTGGGGTTGTGCGGAATGAATATACGTAACGATGCAATTAATATTCACTCAACTTGACTTAAATCAGTGCATGACTGAATGAGGGATATTAAGTGACAGAAAGCGTATGTTGAGCCAATTATCTACACGGAGTAGACTTTCTAGCTTGACGAACTTGGAAACGAGCAATCGAAATCCTGGTTTCAATCTGAGCCCGAACACAATTTTCTTTTTTTATAAGACGCGTTCTTCGATTCTCTCCTTGTATCATGTCGGGAGAGTCGAAAATTGGTTTTCCTTATGCTATAGATAAGTTTCCTGATATCATTCAGACGGACTTGCAGTGCTCTATTATTCTTAAAATAATAAAAATGATGATAATGATGCTGTTGCTGATGATAATGGTAATAATAGAGTGGGGCTGTGGCCATTGGAGCGCTGATCACATTGGTGGTGGTGGTATGGTCGCTAGGGTGATAATGGCGCGGGTTTGGGGGGTTGCCACAGGGAGTGGGTGATAGAGAGAATCAAAAATGTTGATAATTGGGTCGGTAATTGAACGCACGAGACCAGGCTGGAAAGCAGACAGAGCGCACGGCGGGGGACGTGAGGTCAGCAGGGGAGACTGGTTTTGTCAGTAGCAGGAGATTGGGTAGTCAGGGGAGGGATGGTTGGTAATTTGGTCGGTCGGCCGGCCACATTTGATACTGACCAGTAGCAATAATGATAAGGAAACCTTTAATATGCATGGCCCGTGCCAGATGACCGTGGTCAACATCCGAGAAGATACATAGTTTGTTATGCAAATGTCCGGACTAAACTAGTATTAAGCCTTCATTTGCACATGTAGAGGAGGTGCAGCTGGCGTAACAGTTAACAGCAACTCCCAATGGAATCAATCAACCGTGTTCAAACTCCGGTCAAGGTTGTTTACCTTCATTTCGCACTAATGCCATCTATCTAGCTATCTATGTATAGAAAAGCATGAACACATCTCTCCCCTAAAAAAATAGCAGGAGAGACTAAGCTGTTCAAGCCAGTTCAAGAGAAGGACAACTCTAAATTCAAAACCAGGAGCTAAAGACCTGAAGCAGGCTGATATTGTCTTCAGTACCGTTTTAGCAAATGGTGCCAAGCTAAGCCGTGCTGGTCCGTATCCTTCTTCATGACAACGTCGGTGGATACTTGCTCCATGGTACCATACAACCCTGTCCAGTCTGGAGACACTGGTTGCAGATCCCTAGTCCTACGTATAGGTATAAGAACCATGTGACCCCCCAACCGCCAAGAAAAAGAAATTGGGCAAATCGATGTAATTCATGCGAAACCATGTGAATTTTCAGGAAAATTAATTTCCCTGCCCAATTAATCAGAGAGTCCCCATACACTTCAGGTCCTGTAAGATTGACGGATGTCCCACCAACAAGTAAAACTAAATGTGTTAACTGTGGAAGGGTGGTGAGCGAGTGACTCTAAGATCACTCCTTATGCTAGTGGGTTTGATCCTCACACAGTGCGCTAATATTTTTGCCTTGTGCCAGACTAATCATAGCTAGGAGTACATTTACAAGGGCAGCCTGTTGTGAGAGGGACAGGACTGCAGATTATAACTAGCATGATTACACTATTGTGGTGGTACTATGCCAGAATGGGATTAATAGATATCTACACATACATTTAGATGTACACATGTGTATGAAAATTTGTATGCGTGTAAGTGCATTGCACACACACACACACACACACACACACACACACACACACACACACACACATATGTGTCAGCAAACGATTTTTATTACTCTGATTAGGTTATATATATATATATATGTTCATGCCATGGTGATCGTCAGAAAAATACGTTAAAATGATTGAGGAAAACGTTATATCTCAAATGAACTATTAAGATAATTACTAACATATCTAATGCATTTCGCTTTTAAAAACTTCATATAGATACGGACGTTACGTATCGAAGAAGAATTGAATTGTAGGTTTGTTGCTGAATCCGGTGTCAAGAAAAATGCTCATATGAACGAAGCCCTTGCGAAAGTACCCCACCAAACAGCACCCAGGGAAAACACACATGAGAAAAATCACTCACGGGGAAAAGCCCGCATGCTAAATAATCTTTGTTCCGTTTCGATAAAGCCCCATAGATATTTCAGAAACTAAAAGCTCTGTTTATAGAACCATTCTAATGTATTTATTGTTTAGTTGCCAACGCGTGTCGATTCTCGTACATTGATATTGTGGATGATTTTAATTCATACCATAGTCTGTCAGTTTGTTTATATCTGAAAGAAACTGTCAACCAAGACTGTCAACATAGGTTTCTCCAGTTTCCGTGTGAATATATATTGGCTACCGATGAATGCATTTATCGCACAGGCAGACAGCAACAATTGAGCAAGAGGGCTGAACATTTCAACATTTACTCCTTATTATGTATAGAGCCAACGTTTTTGTTATTTTTGTTGTTGCTGTTGTTGTTGTTGTTGTTGTTGTTGTTGAAGTTCCTTCCCCGAATAGATTTTTAATGGGGAGTTCACTTTAGAATGCAGGTGTATTCTAACTTGATACCTTAGTTTGTTTCTGGCAATGTTAAAATTCGGATTTTTAATGTGATCACCACCCAGCAAAAGGCGAGTGAAGTAACATATCCAATGATCACCCATTTTTCCAATTTTTTAATTGATCATCCCGAAGACTGATGTGGGCAAAAGACTTTGATCAGCAGATGGGTTCAATTCAGAGACAAACCAGATCTATCCATCGCTCTATTGAAAAACTGTAACCATCAAAGATAGCAATGCGTGGTATACTTAATATATATATATATATATATATATATATATATATATATATATATATATATGTGTGTGTGTGTGTGTGTGTGTGTGTGTTTATGTTCACTTGTTTTTTCTAACACTCCTGACCACACCGTATTGTCTACGAACTTGAAAATTATAATCAGTACTCTACTAAACCCCTTCAAAAAATAATTTTTAATTTAAAAAAAAGAAGCTATTCCAACTTTCACCTTATACTGACGGATTTATTCATACATCTAGATTATGTGTATGTGTGTGTGTGTGTGTGTTTACTTTATTTCAGATGATTCCCAGTGGAAAACGCCTGTGATGTCATGAATAGAATTTATTCTGACCATATTCATCCTCTGATGGAATTTCAAACATGACTTCAACTTTTGATGCTACGGTTTTTCAGTTATTGACTGTGATATCTATCTATCCATCTGTCTGTCTATCTCACCTAGCTTATCCGCGTACGTCTCAAAACCACCTCATCATGTCATCGTACATGAAGAATTTTGTAAGCTACCTATTTTTTCTATCCTCATTTTATAATAAACTGATACTTTATGTAATATTGCAGGTGTACAAAAGAAAAAAAAACTTGCTAGTACATTATATTCATGATAATTGTTCATTTCAAAAATACATTTGCCAAATATTTTTTCCCATAAAATCCTGGGTTTCGCCTGATTCACCTGCTTATATATATGTATTAGCTTCTTTCAAATATTGCTATCGCCATTTTTTTTTGTACCAACCTCACTGTATGTCTGTGTTCTATTGAAGTTATCTACATAGGAATAGTTTTTCGATATAAGATTGTTATTTTGCTTATAAACGTGTGTTATACTGATATAAAGTAGATATTTGCTATAAACACACACACACACACAAACACACACACACACACACACATACACACACACATATATATTTATATATATATAAAACGCTCCCTTATTCAGGATTGAGTACTCTTAAATTAAGGTAATTCGTTCATTATAAGCTATATAGCAATGCTCTTCCAACTCTGGAATGGAGCATTCTGGTGGATGGGGAATAGTGCGTAAATGAATACATATCGCTTAAATGCCA
>OY735235.1:25260196-25292696 GCA_963457665.1 Thysanoteuthis rhombus
AGAGAGAGAATAGGGAGACATTGTAACAACTGGCTCCCTGCTTCTAACCTACGGCAGTGGTCGGTGTCTGGACCTGGGCAAGAAGTTTCCAATGCTGATATTCCTCAATGCAGGTCCACAACCCGTCGCTTCGCTGATGGTTATCGTATCAGTACAAGAACAAGTTCGGCCTAAAAATCTGAGCAGCTGCATTTAATACAGGGACACAGAATAAGAATGGTACTGAAAATGAACTAATGACATTGGGGGTAAGGGCGCAGTGTTTGAGATTGGGTCTGTCCTATATCTATCCGCGTGTTCGGATCGATCGTCTTGGGCGTATTAAGAATCGTTGAATCGAAAATTATCAGCCGTGCGTGTAACTGGCACTCGTCCACTGACACCATTTTGGTTTGGCAGAAAGTATCTTAGATGGAGTACCTGTGAATGAATGGTGGAGAGATAGTTGTATTGTCTTCCTCTTCTTTCTCCAGACCATATCCTACACCCTGGCAATGGACCAGGCGAAATAATAACACGTGTTCATAGCGTCAGTTTTGGTCCACTTTTTGGATTCGGGTTTGGCACTTGACCAGTGATAATCGTGGACGGACTGACCAATCAGCGAGACTTGCGTGATGACATAGAAATGGAACGGTGAGAAGCGGAAATGTGCCGTTGTCACGTCGCTCTTCCCGGCATGCACACTCACACACGCACGTACGTACACACGCACATACACACAAACACACACATACATACACACTTGGAACAGGCAACAAAAGCAGTAGCCCAGGGCGCTGAGTGCTGGGGGTTGCCTCTTGCGTGTCGGCAATCGTTGAAAAGAATACATTCAACAGAATAAAATCCAAGAGTTTTTCAGACGAGTTAACTCCTTGTTGTCTGTTTTGTAGACACGACATTCCAGCAGATTCATCCTACGACCTTCTTCGGGTGTAATATTCGAATATGATGGTGATGAACAGAATTTTCCTAGGTAAAACAGAATAATTCAATTGTGGCTACGTTACTACGTAAGATTCGGGTAATGTCGATTTCCCATTTCCTCGTTCGGTTTGAATTTCCATATGTTGACCCTGTTGAGTGACTGGGGCCACATAAGGTGGAACTCTTTACATGTCTGACCCATTCAGTCGACATGTTGATATGGGCTGTTCCCTTGATTTTTCTCGGTTTCCAACGACGTTTCCTGTCTATAATACGAACTTCTTCCAATCCGAAAACTCTTTGAATGTTGATGACACTTCTCGAAACTATGGACAGAATAAAATCAGTCAATATAAAATATGAAACAGTGATGTGTTGGAATTATTTTTCTGTCACTTAATTATCGTGAAAAACAGCTCATTCCTGTATACATATTTTTTCCACTATAAAGCACAAATCGGGCATTACTGTAACTTGAAGGGCGCCAAAGCTCAGGATTCTAAAGACTCACACACATATGCATAACACTGGTTAGTCTAGCACAGGGTCAGAATAGTTGAGCATCCAATGGGAATAAGAGGGTTCATAGTGAAATAACGGTCCCCGGCATGGAATATGACATCGACGGATCAAGTTCGACTTTCAGCCGAGATTGTTCATGTTCACTTCACACCAATGCCGTCGGGAAAAATATGGATTACTCACATTACTGTGAATATTTTTAGTTCTTGAAGGTTTTGACATTTTTAATCCATGAAAAATTATATCCATTGAAAAAAATACCTCTATCCTAATCACACTGCTTAGAGTGTTTGCTTGGAAGGAAAATTGTCGTAATGAAGAGTTTTTGACACTCTTCACTCATACCAAGAATCAAACCTAAGATCTTCTACGTGTAAGGAATACGTACTAACCATTACACTATTCGAGTGGATAAACTGACTAAATACATGAGGAATTTTTTCAATCGGAATAATTAATGTCTTTTTATTGCGTATTCTGATACGAAGAGACTTGCTGTACAGACAATCGCCTGTTTTCTATTCAAGCTCGCATAGACGTACGCCCTTGAGATACTGACAGCACGACTTTCCGGTTGTGGATCCGAAACAAACGGATGTCCTCACATTTCATTAAATGTAAAATCCTGTTTTTCCCTGTATTATCCTAATAAATGATCCAGTCTTTTATATTCACAAATAAGATATTATTATCTCTTTTCTCGGAAAATTCCTGATTCCCTGGTCTTTTGAGACAAAACAATTCCTGGATTCTAAAAAGACATTTTCTCTTTATATTAACATACAAGCAACTTGCACGTATAATCAGTAAGTAAGTAAATGCCCCCAGCAACAATCGTCTATGCCCGGGCTTTACACATTATATCATTCTACTCGTTCCTGTCTGTTTCTGTTGGAGGGTCTAGGATCTGTGCTTGAAGTTGCAGACGACCATTTTGTGCTGAATCTCCTTCAAAGGGACGGTAGAACCTTATAGCTAGCTCAAGAATCTAACAACTATGGAATGTTCTCGTCACTTTGTTTAACTACAGATCTGCTTTACTGTCAGAACACTTCCACCCGGCAGGCCCTCATAGGTAGCTCGCATCTGCCAGGGGTACAACACATCTGTTGAACCTTGGAGCCCTGCTCGCATCTGTGCCACCTCAGTGGACCATAGGATGTAGACCCTTGGTTTAAAGGATGGGGTCATCCTCGGGAAAGCCAACTTCAACCTTTTCTCAAGTTAGAGGGTTATTTCGCTGTAGAAAACCCTCTCTCTCTTTTTCGTGAAGCCAAACTATATATATATATATATATATATATATATATATATAAACGGATAAACAGTATTTTGTTCGAATAATTGATCGTTCAGATAACTGATGATTGATTACAAAAAAAGAAGCCATACTGAACACAATTATGGGACCTTGAAACATTGTTTGGATGATACAAAACATTTCGGATAATTGATATTCAGAGAACCGAAGTTTTCCCTCACTCTCTCTCGCTCCCAATATACATATATAAATCCTCGTGGAATTTGAATTTCGTTGGGATTCGAATTCTAACACAGGGGCGCCTTTGGCAAGTGTCCTTACCACAGCCACGGGTCGACCAAGCCTTGTGATGGAAATTGGGAGAGGAAACTGTGCGGAAGCCCTCGGATGGACAGTACCTGTAGCTGCAATGCTGCCGCCTTGTCACACTTGTGTCACACTGAGTTCATCGTTGTAGTTGCGTGAAGGGTACGAGTGACTGTAGTCTAGTCAGCTGCCTTCACTATAATTCAGTGACTGGGTCGTTCTACTTTGTGGAACCCTCATACCTCGAAATCGACGGGAGAGTCCATCATATATATATATATAGTAAAATGATCGAATCGCTACACTGACACGCTGATGTATCTGCCCTTTATACTTCTTCGGGCGAATGATTTGATTTATCCGGATCCTGGTTTAAAACCGTTATAAGGCGATGCGTATTTTACCATTGATCTTTCTGAATGGAAAGCCCGGCCTTATTATATCTATAATTTTTTTCAGTTTTTCTTGTTCATGATTCTTCCACTCGTAATATTCTAAGTTCTTGGTTTCGTTAATTGTGTTTGATTTTTTTTTGTAATATTTTCTCTGTTATGTTATTGACTGAGGCGGCCGTTTGTTAGTTGCCAAAAATAGCAGCAGGCAAAAACGCGAAAGACATAAAAAATGCGTTATAAGGGAAATTACAGAATAAATTTTGAAGCAGAAATCAAGGTCAACATAAAAAGGACACATTTGTAGATGTTATATTCAACCTAAATGATTACACGAACAAACCATATTTGAAAGAAAATTCTGAATCTATTTATGTTAACACGAAATCCAACCACCCAGTACAGTCATAAAAAATATCCATAAATCCACAGAACTAGGTTAAAATACAATTCTTCGATTAGCAACAAATATAGTAAAGCCCTAAAGAACAGTGGATTTACTGAGGTTAGTTTTGAATACGATGAAAAAGTGAAAACTATCAGAGTAAGACACTGCAATAACAAAAAGAGTTGGGGTAGAAAATCATTCTGTTCATTTCACAATTTGACACAGAAGTCAAAATTAACATAAAGAAAATCTTCCTCAAATCGGTAAAAAAACACTTCCTCCCCAAGTAACTCATTGTGTGAAATATTTAACAAGGACAAGCAGAAACTAAGTTATAGCTGTATGGCCAGCTTTCAAAAAATCATAAAAACGGCGTAACAACAAAGTAAGAAAGAATAATACTAATAAAAAAAATGAAAACAAACCAGACTATGATTGAACAAATAGCAAAAGGTGCCCTTTGCAAAACTAATTTCTAAGATCGAACATTGTATATCTGGCAGGAATATTAACCTGAAAAACCCTTAAAAACGAAATATTATCAAATAATATCGAAAACATTATTTAAATAAGATGAGCCAACTATAATTCGTCCTGTTTAAATGAAAAAAAATACAAAAAACAATACATCACTATCAACACATAACTGAGAGCTCAAAGATAGAAATCCCACACCCTCAGTAGAATTGAAAATATTAAAACAAACACACACGTGCCAGAATGTTGAAACTCCGTACTACTAATTCGAAATAGTCACCTTTGCAATGAGATAGACTTACTAAATAGAGAAGAAATGAGGCAGCTGTTAAGTGTCGGCACTGCTCAAAATTTCTACTAAAAAAAACTCATAAAACTCTTATCCAAAATACCTTACATACAGATATACTAAAATCACCATTGTTACCTTTTTATTATACTTTCTTCCACTAAAAGTACATTTTCATCCTTTAAGACAAATCACAATCATTATCAGTCTTTTATGGTCATAAACCTTCACCAGGATCCGCCACATATCTCTATCGTAGATGTCGCAGAGCCAGTATTGTCTAAATTCGTTTAGTTCATCTCTCCATCTTGTATTCTGTCGGACTTGGTCTTGCACCTGATCTTTGGGGATCCATGTTGTGAGTCACGATGTTCATCGATTGTCTACCATTCTAGCAACATGACCTGCCCACTGCCATTTAGGTTTTCTAATAGATTCTATGATGTCTTGGACTCCCATTTTCCTCCTGATATACTGTGCTGTCTTGTAATCTCTCCATGTGAGGTTAAGAATGATTCTCTCATGCACGCGTTACATGCTTCTCAGTTGGTTGTCTCTTGGTTAGGTTCCATGTTTCAGCTCCACAAGTGACTATCGGGAGAATGCATTAGTTGTGTACTCTTTTTTTTAGGATTATTGGGATCGTGTTGTTCCTGAAGTTTTTAACAATGATTCTTTCTTTGATTTCTTCTTCTTTTGTGGGTTTCGTAGAGATCCATTGTCCTTGGTAGATGTAGTGGTCTACTTTCTCCAGTTTTTCATCTTCGATTTTGACAGTTGTGCATTATTCTCGGCGTGGTTACAATATTGTTTCATAATAATTTTGGATGTATGGAAGTTAACCCACTGAGAACATGGAAAAAATTGAACGCAAACAATTCACGCCATGTGTGTGTGTGTGAGAGAGAGAGAGAGAGAGAGAGAGAGAGAGAGAGAGAGAGAGAGAGAGAGAGAGAGAGAGAGAGAGAGAGAGAGAGAGAATCCTAAACCCAATAAACAGCTAACAATTATATAAAATATATCTCTTGTAACTGAACCCATCCTACTTAACTATCACGACTGATAAGAAGTGTCGGAAACACTCCAATACAACCGACATAATTTATAACAATCCGCCATAAGCACATAGAATAAAACCTCACTTCCCCTACAGGAGATAAATAAACAGACAAGTAAAACAGAATTAATGGTAATGCAAAAACTACCAACAGATAAATTAACTGGTTTAATTTCAAGACAATTTGAAACCCACAAACCAATGATATCGTGAAGGAAATATCGCAAAAATTAAAAGAGAAAACAAATAATTAAAAAAAGAATCAAGTGTATTTTACAAAACCAAAAACTACAACTGTAAGGATCATAAACAAGAAAAACAGGAGAAAGGGCGTATAATAGGGTTGGACTTACCACCCAGAAATATCAACGGTGAAATGTGCACCCCCCTCCCAATTACGGTTATGGAGAAAGATCCAGATAAACTGGATTATTCGCCTGATGTGTAGAAACATGAGCGTGCCCGTGCTGTTAATCTATAATTCTACCATAATTGGAACTCTACTCTAACAAAATAAATCCGTATCGAACACTTTCGTTACATCACAAATCGTATTGTGTAATAGCAGGATATCATTTCAAATTGAGTTTCAATGATCATATATGTATGTATGTGTGTGTGTGTGTGTGTGTGTGTGTGTGTGTGTGTGTGTGTGTGTGTGTTTGTTTGTGTATTATGCTGTCTTGGCTAAATGATTCATTCACCATGTAATAATGGGAGGTCATTCCAAATCAAGTTCCAAAGTAATATAACGCATTTATGATTATGTATCTATTTCTTAATCATTTAATTAATACGTATATATATATATATATATATGTATATATATATATATATATATATATATATATATATATATATATATATATATATAAAACGAAGTGAGGACCAACTTAAGATATCAATGAGAGCTATGGAAAGAGCCATGCTAGGAATGACTTCAAGAGAACAGACACGAGATGTATGTGTGTGTGAACAGGCTTACGGCATATACATATTTAGTTACATAACATGAGCCAAAACAAAAAAAAAATTCATGGCAAAATAGAGTAAAATCTGCGCAACCGTACTAAACAAATCAAACTTTTCTTTCTAGCCAATCGAGTTTTTCTTACGCCAAGTAAATCTGTGATTACCTCTAATTAAGGGGCAATTATTTTTATTAATGATTTGGTCAGAATCAATATTAATTAGTCATGGTGTCAGAATAACTCTTTGTTTGAGGGCAATTTACTGATAAGAAGAGCTATCATTAGATTTCTAAAGAAATTAAACAGATTTCGAAGTTACAAGTGATAGAGAAAAATGGACTCGCACAGTGGAAGAAAAAATTGAATTCGAAAGAAAAAAAGACAGCAAGCGATAATTATAATTATTTACTCAGTCGAAAATTTGAAAGAATCGAACGCAATATAAGTAAAACAAATGCAGAAAATCCGAAAAAGAAAAGGAATAAGAATCACGATAAAAATATTTCAAGTATAAAAAATTATATCTAAAAAGAAATCAATAAAAAAGAAGGAATAAAAGTAAAAAAGATATAAACAAGAAAAAAAGTACTAAACGAACAAAAAAGTATTGGAAATATAAAAAAAAATGGGAAAAAAACTGTTGGCATGACATCGCCTTTGTTATCAAAAGGAAATATCAGACGTACTACCTGATGTCTGCGGCAATATGCCAAGTGGTGCAACCCACCATGAATTGCCACCTTGAGCCGTGTGCTGCATCATGTGGATATACAAGGATTAACTCCCCCTGCCAACATACACACTCACAAATCTTGAATGTTTTGCCTTCGGAGAGTGGGGACAAATAATGTTTGGTTTCATTTTGCGTTTGGCGGAATGTTGGGGGTGGGTTGCTCCGTCCGATCTAAATGAAGCGTTCGTTTCCGCCAGTCCGTCATTCGGCATCCTGTTGGTCAAGGTTTGGTTTGAGTCCAGCGCCAATGGCGAATGTGAAAAGGAACTCAGCACGTTTGTCTGATTGCCAAAGAATATTTGGCCGTTTCACCATCAAATGGCCGACTGGACAATTGAACTCCACATGGCCATAAAAGGTTATTGGACTTTTAAAGATATTGACAGACTAACATCTCTTTCTCTCTTTCTATCTCTCTTTCGCTTACCCTTTCTCTCGCTTGATAACCCTCTCTCTCTCTTATCTCCCTCCGTTTGATTTTGACTTCTTTTGTTCTCTCGTTCTCTCTCACTCGCCTTTCTCCCTACTCTTTCAGTGTCTTGTTCAATCCGTTGGAAAAGATCTACATAATCGAACATGTGTTTGGAATTTCTATATGAAGAACGCCCTCTCTCTCTCTCTCACGCACACCCACGTGTACACGTACACCCACATGTACACGCACACACACAACTGAACACACACACACACACAACTGCACACACACACACACACATATATATATATATACATATATAAGTAATTGACGCAATAATGTCGATACTTCTTTCAGAAGACCCGATATACTATTGAACGCTTTAGACGATATCACAAGCAACGTAGTGATAAATACCAAAAAGATGAGGATACTAGTTGAACTACTTTATGTAGAAGGAAATGTATTTGGCCTCATCTATCTGTTCATTATCCATTGATTAACTAATAAATTAATTTCTTTGTTACCAAACTATGATATAGACTGTGAATAAACAAAATGAGAGTTTGGTGTTTAGACTTACTTGGGCCTTTGCATTATCGTTGGCTGTTTAGCTTAATGATAAGAGCAACTCATGTTTGAAGCGGCAACCCTATCAGTCGATTCCCGTAGCAGCCCCATTTTCTTTAATTGTTTTTTTTAAAATGTTGTCTAGTCCGAATAATAAATTTACCATGTGATAACAGATCATTCTGAATAAGAGTTTTAATATAACATAACGCAATTTATAATCATTCTGATGGATCATATATCCATCTCTTGATATAACAATTGTCGCATTGAAGGAAACAAATAGAGCAGACATAGACCGTGAATAAACAAAAAAAGTTTTTTTTTTATAGTTTAGACAGTTATTTGGACCTTTGCATATATATATACATATATATATATATATATATATATATATATATATATATATATATATATATATATATATATAACGAACAGAGGATCAACTTAGAATCGCTCTGAGAGCCATGGAAAGTTTGTTCCAGGAAGAAGCTGTTTGAGTGGAAATTGCAACGGGTGCATGGAATGGTCAGAAAGTGTGGATAGGTTTCTCTAGAGATAGCAAATTCTGTTCAGACTGGATAATCTCATTTTGGTGGAACCAGGTGATGGAACTCCTCTGAACACTTTCAATGAAAATAGCGATAGAGGTTAGAGGAGATGGATGCTGCAAAGTAACTCCAATTGCCTCAAAGAATGTCATCATGGAGAAGCAATCTACCCCGTGAACTAGAACTGAAATCTTCAATTTTTCTTTTCACATCTTACGTTCTCACTGAGTAACAAAGACTCGTCTGGTTTCAGTGGGTGAGTAGCGAACGAAAAAAAAAAAAATCAGTATAACCTGATGCTACACACAATTGAAGGAGCAGAAAGTTCTATTCAAAGCAACACAGATGAATATATGCTTTGGGAGTTCGTTGAATAATCACAATCCTTCATCTCTGACAATGAAGAATACTGAAAAATGCACCGGCTGAAATCGGAGATAGATAGATGTTATTAGGAAATATGTATGAGCTGACTTAGATGGATGGTAATAACGCAATCTTGAATTCCTCTCAAGAAAAAAATGATTAAACAATTGCGTCACAAGAATGGCAAAACGATTCTTAAGAAATTCTGTAACGTTCCTAATTAAGATTGACAATAGCTCTGACCAGCCAGGCCGAAATATCATCAATAAAAAATTGTATGAAGTAGTACGTTCGCTGAAAAGAAAAACAAATATAAACACTGATTATTACCGTGTTACTCTGTCAATAAAACAGATACATTTTGTGAAATGTTGATTGTATAATGTTTAAAAAAATAGCTGTGAAAAAATATATCAACTCTTTTTCTCATCATTAAAGTGGTTTGGCTTTTATGCAATAGATTTTATGGGGTATTTTTTCTTCTCTGTTAAACAAGCGTTCATGATTTTATTGTATTATTATATCCTGGGACAGGGTCTGCTTAGAGGTTATATGTTTGGTAGAGGCCGGATTTTATAGTGTGTTGAGCAGCCGGCCATAATTTTCAATTAAGATAATTTTTTCTCCGTCGTACGAAACTACGGCTTCGAATTATTTAGGTTACTTCTCTTCAGTGTTGCCAATCTGTATTCTTTGAATCGAAATTTAGATGATTCTTTAGATCGTAAGTTAACGGAATTCATAGAAACTAAGAAAAGAGATCTATAATCTTTAAATTCTTTTTTTATTTTCATTAAATTTTGGATAAGTCCGTCCCACCGGGCGAGTTCAAGGCGTGGATTTACCGGTACATGTCCTTTGGCTCCTGTTGGTGTGAAAAGTTAACCCTGTCAACAGTAAAGGATCTTGACAGGAAAATCAGCAGCTAACTCCGCACATGAATTGGTCTGCCTCATAGTTCGTGTTGCAGAGCAGTGTATGGGTTTAGCAACCGACGTAAGGAAACGATGAAAGCACCAAGAATTGGCAGAGCAGTGCCGAAAGGGGGATGGAAGGCCCGTTGTGGACCCATCGAAGTGGGTTGCAGGAGCTTTGCCGGACGATGGCCGTGTAAAGCTTACTTTCTGCTTGGTATGAATAGGGCCTCAAGAAAAAGAGCCATCAAAGCTACCATGGACGCTGTTTAGAGGGTTCAGAGGATCTTTGCGTGTTTCTGAAAACTCGAAAATAAATGATCCAAATATCTCAAACTCGGCACTGCACTGCCTTGGTTGTTGACTAATATCAAGAGAATTTCAGTTAGATTGATGAACGTCGTCAATCCATTTCAGGAGGATGAACTAGAAGACTTGAGGTATTCAGTCCTATGTTTCACCATTGATCTAAATTGCCAGGTCAAGGTGTGGTCTCTACAGGCCTCACCCCAGAAGCCTCCACGGATTAGGTTAGAAGTAATTTCATTTACGAATGTTGGAAGTATAAGTAATTACGTACTAAATGGACAACCGTGGTTACTAAAAGTGACGAAGGGTTCAATCCTTATCAGTATATGTACATGTTTGTGTGTTTATTTATGTTTTCGTGTGCTCCAGTGCTCCATGCCATACCGTTTTGTCTACACATTTGGAATTTGGCATCAGTACTCCACTGGGTCCCATCTAAAAAAATCGATTTTGATTTTTGAAAAAAAAAGCTGTTCAATTATTGACCGTGATGGCCAGTATATATAAATGTTTGTAACCATAGTGCTGCGAAAGGAAACATTGTACTGTATACATATATATTGTATGGTAGTTGATGATGTCATACAAACTTTGAAATATGAACAAAATTGGGATCGAACTCCACTCCAACTTCTATTCAGATTGAAGATGATCACTCCAACTTTTGTATTGCGTGTGTAATAATTAAAAACTTTTCTATTTTTTGGATTTATTTATTCATGAAAATGAAGCCCGTACGTATCTGTATAGTAAATTTTTGTTTAAATCAAAAACTTGTCAATTTAGCTCAATTAGAAAGACAATCTTCTGGCAATCTGCTGGTAGTTAGTTCACGGTAGTGGGATGTGGATTTTATATACCGATTTACACACCTCATTTGGTTGACGATTGTTCTTGTTATGGTAGAAAAATACAATCAACTCTAGAATTGGAAAGCAAAAGCTTGAATTTTAATCGTTGATAGCTCTGTAAAAATAAATTCAATCTCATATAAATGAATCGCCCAGGCTGCACGTGTGCCAGAACTAATTATCTAACAAATTATCTAAAATCTTTCTAAATAAACAGATCTTTAAACTGTAATTATCACAAAAAAAGAAAAATAGATAAATAAAAATACCAGCATAAGATTTCGGTAAGGTTGATTCAAAATGAGAGACCCTCAAAAGTAATTTTGTGATAAAAAAAAGAACAAAAAGTCTTCAAATGGTGCTTACTGGTGTACCCATGTGCATATCCAAGTTTGTAGCCTCAATAATAAGACCATGAGAGCCTGGAGACATAAACACAGACGATCAAAGAGAAAAAAAATGTGATACAATTGGCTGGTTGGTCGGATGGACCATTTGGGCGGGAGGGGGGGGGCTACAGTTATTCAATTTTCTTCTTTTTTCCCTCTTGATATATCAGTGGGGTCTCACAATGCCTGGTGCCCAAGACCTACAAAATCTTACCCAGCACTGCTAGGATGCCTATGCGAGTAACAGAGGTTATTTTAGTTGCTCTGTTCTCAGTCTTTGTTACTCGTGATGAAAATATCAAAATGATGGATGAATCTTGAGACTCGACAGACCTTAATCATCTTATCTAGAAGTGAATTATTACCCAAAGTGCAATTCTGTGTCAATTATTCATGTCCCTATCATTAGATTTATAAGTGTCATTGAGTCGTAATGATCTAGTCGTAAATTGAACGGTTCAAGTGTTTTTGAATTACAAACAGATGTTGAGCCAATAAAATCAAGCCGCGATCAAATCTATCTGTTCGCGCCGGCCGCGTCGGAATTGCTCACTTCTAATCTTGCATCAAATCAGAAACAGGGACTCTTGTAATAACGAGCTCTATTAACCATGAAATTATCTCCTTCCACTGAACTATGTCATGCAGTTGAAGGGCTTTTTAATTCGTGAAACTTACAGAGTTTTAAGCACAATTATAATAAGTCTGGTTAGTCACTAAATACAAAACTTTGACGGGAACTACGTCTTTTGGTAACGTACCGTGTCAAGGGGTGATCGATGAATAAGTTTCTGGAAAATCTATTCAGGAGTTGGGTTAAAAAAAAGGTTTTCTAAATATAATAAGTAAATCTAAAAAGTTTTCTGCCCTCCAGCTCCATTGGTGCGGTATATAAATGCGATTCATAGCCAGCAAGCCAGCCAGAACAACTTGAAAACTGGAGAGACCTAAGATGATGTTGACTGTATTGATGTTGACAATCTCGATGTTGACAGTTTTGGTTGACAGTCACTAATAAATTGTTTTTACTAGTCAACTTCACTGGGATAAAGTGGCTACTTTCAATTGTGTATATTTCAATAGTGTAGCTATTGGGAGTGCAGGGGGAGCAACCGTTTCCCCATAGCATATTTTTCAAAAGAAAAACCTTTTCAAGTCTTTATTTGCCCGACGCGATTAAAGTCGTATCTCTTTTTTTCAACTCTATCACACGGCCTTGGAAGAACTTTCTGGACTCATCACTTCATTTCACCGATCAAATGAATGGGTTCCAATTTCTCACTCGTGGACAAAAAAAAAATATCTGTTTAAAGGAAGCTTCGTACAACACACATATTTCAAAATAGTTTTTATTTGAAACGTTGAATAACAGGAATAGCGGGAACTTTCGATTTGGGACGTTAAACTAGAAGATTGGCGGATAGTTTTGATTTGAGACTTTAAACTTTGAAATTAGCGAATTAGTTTTGTCTAGGGACATTAAATTAAAAGACCAGCAAATAGTTTTGATTTGAGATGTTCAACTACGAGTAAAGCAAATAGTTTTGATTGGAACCGTTATCTCCGGGATATATCAAAGTATTCCCCCTTGACAATCGATTTTCAATTTGACACTCCTAAATATTCCGACTATGAATCTAATGGATGTATTCGGTCATTGTTATATAATTCTGTGATGGACTTCCTCGGAGAGAAAAACATAATTTGCTGTGAAATACCTAGCTGTACATATGTGATCGGCTCATAACCGAAGAAAGGTTTGGTCAAAGAGAAGAGTCAGCTGCTACAATTATGATGAATGTATCAGGGTTTACCATTATTCATTGGTACAGTTATCTTAGGGATATTTGTTCCAGATGGTTATTAGATGACCCAATCCAAATTGGAGTTATTGAGGAAATTCCTTGTATACACGAGACGAAACAATAATCGAGGTCATGATATTCTATCAAGGTGGATTTTCGGCGGATTTGACTCGACCACAATCTCACCCGGTTCTACTATGATGGATTAGATGAATTACTGTTGATCCAAATACGCCCACCGGACTGTTAATCACAACCATATTGAAACCATGTGGAAAAAAAGAAAAAGGAAAACATTTTGGGAGTGCATTCATCAATGTTACTTGCATATCTAGAATTCATGTGGCGAATGTAGTACATCAAGAGCCATAAAGATACCTCCAACCATATATGAGCACATATTTCGGAATCGTACTCCACGCCATAAACGGAAGCAACACAACAAAGTAGACCTTACGGATTCACGCTGTGAAAATAAATTCAGAGTAAAATAATCGAAGTAATCTGTACTTTCGTACAGCTGGCAGAAATAAAAGGCCCAGTTTGGTATTATAGTTTTATTGTAAACTGTAAAACCTTTTTTTTTTTAAACTGACAAATTTGCTAAGGAAACGCTGGTCTGATGGATTGAAAGATCACACAATGACTTGTTTTTTTTATATTCTTCAAAAACAAAAAGAAAAAAAAAGTTTCTTTCTTAAGCAGGGGCTCAAATTCATTTTGTGTCCATATCATATGAGTAAAAAATCTACCGCCCTATTTTTTAATATTTTCATTCTATTAATTGGTTCAGAGGTAAATTTCTAATTTTACTCTTCTGTCAACTTTATAGCTACAACTGAAATGTAAGTCAAAATGCCCGATCAGAAATTACATTCCTGTTCTAAATGCCAGGAATTTGTTGCCATATATATATATATATATATATATATATATATATATATATATATATATATATATATATATATATATTGTGTTATATTATTTTGAAATGATTCCCCGTTATTACACAGTGAATATATGATTCGGCCAGAATAACGTAAACAGAATGAACAATTAAAGAAAATTGGGCTGTTGCAGGAATCGAACTTACGACCGAAAGGGTAGCCACTTCAACGGAACGCTGCTCTTACCATTGGGCTAAACAGCTGCTGGTAATGCCTAAATAACTGCTAACCATTGGTAGAACGGTCATAACATGAGTAGAGATTTTTGTCGATGGTTCATTATAGATTGCACATTCTGTTTTACTTGAAACTGAAAAATCTTTTAAAGCGAAACAGATTGTACAAAATATAATGACCCATTAAATATCTTTACTCATGTGTGTATGTCCGTGTGTGTGTGTGTGTGTGTGTGTGTGTGTGTGTGTGAGAGAGAGAGAGAGAGAGAGAGAGAGAGATTGCATGTATGTATTGGTAAATTAAATAAGTGATTTAGTGGCACAGAAATATTTGTAAAAATTAATTAAAAAAAGGAGTGGAGATATAATACGCCTGAATGAATGAAAAAATTGACCACACATAAACACAAAGAGAGAGAGAGAGAGAGAGAGAGAGAGAGAGAGAGAGAGAGAGAGAGAGAGAGAGTGAGAGAGAGAGAGAGAAAGAGAGAAGAACTAGACAGAGTAAGAGAAAGAGAGTGGGTAAAATAACTAGGGTGAGAGTGTAAATAATTGACTAGAAAAAGAGAGAATGACTGACTAGAGAGAGGGAGAAAATTACTAACTATAGAGAGAGATAATGGCTGACGAGATAAATAGATAGACAGATAGATACATCGATAGATAGATAGATAGATAGAGAGATTGATAGATGGATAGAGAGAGAGAGAGAGAGAGGATGAATTACTGACTAGTAAGAAAGAATTACTATTTAGTCTGTCCTGCAACAAATCGGCTTTCTCTGACCACTGAACAATCCTCAAGTGATTAGTAGATAAGAACCGGCCATCGGCAGCGACACGGACCTCCTTAATACGTTGGCCACAATATCCACCATTGGTTTATTTCTCTCATTCTCGCTGATCTGATAGCGGCCACCGGGGGCCTCTCTCTTGCCGACTAATACGATAAACTCTGGCTTCGGAAAAACACTAAAATGCTTTCCGTCTGTAGAAAATATCATTAGCCTGCCAACCTGTCAAGTCATCTCGAAGATACAAACTGCTTTTTCGACAGATGGGAGCTGTTTATCGCCGGGAGAGCCATTTCCCCACCTTCGTACGCGCCAAGAAATTGGTTACATAGCACGGTCATTTTTACGATGCTATCATAAACTCAATAATATACGTAGATTTCTTTTGCGTTAAACTAGGTTGCCTCCCCTTTCTCGTACCGCTCTCTTAGGCCCAGCCTGGCCCGGCCCGGCCCGGCCCAGCCCGGCCCCCGACCTGATCAAACCTTCCCCACTTCTCGCACAATAACGGATCGTAAAGTTATTCTCTTTCTCTCTCGGGTGTTTTTGGGTGTGGTTAGACGTTGAGGGGTAGAAGGATGTTGAGGAATAGAAGTGAAAGGGCCAAAAGGAGAAGGTGTGAGATGTAGATTGACGAAGAAGAGGAAAGGATGCAATGGAGTGAGGAAAGGAAGAGAAAAGACGAATATAACAATCAGAGAGAGAGAGAGAGAGAGAGAGAGAGAGAGAGAGAGAGAGAGAGAGAGAGAGAGAGAGAGGATGGAAAGTAAATTGATTCAGTCACTTTATTCGTGACTGATTCTCATTCTACAATGTCGGAAAACGTCCTGAAAGAAAGCATGTACGGTTAAGGAAAACTAGGAAGATCTCAAAGAATTACTCACACATGTATAGATTAGAGACAAATGAGGATATAATTTAGGATAATCCATGAAAGATAAGAGTGCACATTGGCTGAAATGCCGTGGTTAGAACAACAATGAATAAGACTACAAACATCAGCACTAGGTTTGGGCATTGTGGGTCCCAAAATGACCCTAGTGACTTACAAAAGTGCACACAAAAAATCAAAACAAAATAAGTATTTGGATGGTACCTAACAGAGTACTCATGCTAATTTTCTAGGTTGTTGCCCCGGAATGTGTCCAGGAGCGCCAGAACACACACACACACACACACACACACACACACAGATACATAGGCACATCGACACTCAAAAGGAGAAGAATCTGTAGCCTGCTTGGCTGACGTGTCAGGCTTTTATTAGGGGCTACGGTGACTTGATACGAGTCTAATTATTATGTCAGAAGTAAGATAGCGCACAAACCAAAACGTTGTGATTGAAACAACAACAAATAAGATACTCGTTGAAATAAGAATGTCCAAGCCACAGCGTTGCTATGGTCTGCTACGATCCTGAAAAAAGGTACAGAAGATTTGAGGCAATTTTCTATACCTCAGTCTCCGTTCTATTGACATCTGGGTTTGCTAATAGCTTCTAGAATAACTGATTCCAGTTTTCTCTGTATTGTGAAAATATAGTTTTGTTATCTTTCTGTAAGATGTCTAGCATGATTTCTTCATCTGCACATTGCATGGTTCTTAGTTTCAGTAGAAATTTCTTGGTCAGGTTCCCATCTGTCAGCTTCAAAGAGGAAAGGCTGGTTATAGAACCTTCTTTTTAAGACCATTGGGATCCTCTTATTAATGGGCATGTCATGTTGCTTGAATATCAGACAACCATTCACAGCATGGATCCCCCAAGATCATAAGCGAACTAACTTTAAAAAAGTTATCTATGATAGTGAATCTAGCGATAAACATGAGACATTTGGAGCGAACATACAGATGCATGAAGTATGAATTTTGCCAATTTCATTCTTATTATCATTATTACTTGTGTACCCGTGCTGTCAAATATGACATACGTATGAAACTGATATTTTGTTATGTCACTAAAATGTTATAGTTGGTGTGCCACGCAAGTCAACGTATTTCGTAGTGTCCCGTCATACAATGATGTTCGAGAAATACTGCTTCAAAGAATAGCATCGTGCTTAATTCGGGGGTTTTGAGGGCAAACAACAAATATACTAATATACGTTATGTTATTCAAGTAGATGATGATTATCTCTGTACTAATACATGTAACAACGACCACATTTCAAGTCTTGAGTGTAACGTAAGACAAAGAGTGATAGATAGACCGATTATAAATGTTAATACAAAAGGAACGGTGAAAAACAGGGAAGTAAATTGATATGGAAGAAATGCAGAAAGAGCAACGCAGGAGACGGAGGAACTCTTTCGTCAGAAACGTTAGGTGGAGCATCAGAGCTCTATCATGTAATGGGGAGAAGAGAAAGAAAAATGAAAAAAGAAAGTAAAATATAGTGAGAATGCAATAAAGAAAGAAAGAAAAGAAGGAAAGTAGAAGAGGAAAACAGAAGTTAAAGAACAGACAGAAAGAAGTGAAGAAATAAAGTTAGAAAGACGGAAAGAAAGACAGTTCGGTCTCGACGGTAGAACCCATTTTTTTGTCAAAAACATTTTCTGATATGCACAAGTTTCAATTGTGCAACATTAAATTCTGTAAGAAAACTTCAAAGATGGGTTTTTACTTTTTCTTTCTGTTTCAAAAGCCTTGATAAACGAAATTCATTTCATATATTGAAGCGTAAAATCAGAAACATCTCACTTTTTTGCAAATGATTCCAGTTTTTAATTTCAATGTTTCCATTGAAAAATTGATCGAACGTTTTCCCCCTTTCTTTAAATTAGAACAATTTAAAATTCAAAAAGTGAAAAAAGGCCCCATTCAATCTTGACCACTGGAAAAAAAAGTTCGACTGCCTTCATCAAATATAATCACAGAGAGAGAGAGAGAGAGAGAGAGAGAGAGAGAGAGAGAGAGAGAGAGAGAGAGAGAGAGAGAGGGTGGGTAAAGTGAGCGATAATTCTTAAAAATTACTCCATCAGTTTTTATGTAAATTATACTGTAAAACTTCTAATCAATTTTTTATGGGAAAATATCAAAATTAAAAACTGCAATCATCAACGAAGTTTCTGTGTTTTTATGAATTCTTAATTTCTGAAAATTTAATTCAATAAAAAATACATTTATTAAAAGAGAAATTAAATTAAAAAGTACATGGATACAATTTAAGCATACAAAATTGGGTGTCGGATAAAGTTCTATAAAATAGAAAAGAAGAAAGAAAGGAAGAAAAGAAAAAAAAGGAAATGATATGCTGAGAAAATATGGTTGGAATTAACCTCCTCCCTCAATGGGATTTCGAGTCGATGAATTTGTACGGTTCAGGAATAGGATTGTTTGTTCGTCTGCGAAAAAACAAATTTGTAAAAAAAAGTCTGGGCTAAGACTTGACTTAGAACAGTAATTTTTTACGAAAATGTATCACTCCTTTTTTTATGTATTGAATAAATTAAAACATTACTCACTTTATCCAAGTTTATATTCTTTTACTATAAACTTGAGTTAAATGGTTTAATAAAAAGGTAGAAAGAGTGTAAAGTAATGTACTGCTGGGGTAGGAAGAGAGAGGGGGAAAGGGGAGTTGGGTAGTTTAATATGATAGAAAAGAAGAGGAAAAAGAAAGTTGGCTCAGTGAAGGATCAGAAAGTGAGAGAGGAGGGAAAGGAAAGTTATTTCAATAAGAGAGAGGAAAGCTGGAGGGGGGGGAAGAAATGCAAATAATGACAAGGTAGGAAAGAACTTAGGTACTTTAATAAGAGGTCAGGAAAAGAAAGAAAGTCTTGTAATGTCTGAGCGGATGGGAAAAAAGAGAGAGAGAGAGAGAGAGAGAGAGAGAGAGAGAGAGAGAGAGAGAGAGAGAGAGAGAGAGAGAGAGAGAAGAGAGAGAGAGAGAGAAAGAGGGGGGGCAGTTAATTATTGGGTAGTTTATTGTGGGGTATTAAAATTTTTCCAAATAAATTAATCCCTGTTTGTTTCCGTCTGATTTTTTTAGATAAGGAAATATCATTATGCAATTTTTTTCAGACTATTGTCCTCCTCTTGTTCCATTTTTTGAATACAACGTTTCGACCGTTAAACCCTACGGCCTTCCCCAGGTGATGAAGGGGTGTATTTTTAATGATCAGAACTGAGAAGGTCTATCTGACCGATCATGTGGAAACATTCGTATTCCATTGTTCTAATGCCAGGTGTGGTTGATTGTTTTTGACTGTAACTGGTGCCAAAAATCTGTAGTTGCCGGGAGTTGAAGCCATCAGGAGGGTTTTTTGGTGTATAAAAATCATCGCCGTCGGACACAGTCAGTTGTGCTAACCTCTGTTTGTATTTTGTTCCTGTTTAAATCAGCTTGATTGATTTCTTTCAGCATGTATCTTAACTCAATATATCATACTACACTCATTCAGTGCATAAAGAGAAAATGAGATTCATACGGGCAGTGCACCCCCTTTAATGACACCCGGCCTCCGATAACGACAAGAATTGTTTGAGTTTTCAGTTGTCACATTTTTGTGATTCCAATTTCTGGATCATTGTACATTGATAGGTTTCCAAATTTTTCACTGGTGGGTTCTTGTCTGATTGAATGGTCATATCTATTAAAGAACATTTCTTTCTTTCTTTCTTTCTTTCTTTCTTCTTCTTCTTCTTCTTCTTCTTCTTCTTCTTCTTCTTCTTCTTCTTCTTCTTCTTCTTCTTCTTCTTGTGGTCGTAAATCTCATGTCTCCAGTGCTCTCCTCAGTGTTTGTGCAGACCCCAGCGGTGCTGTTGTTTACATCAATCTTTCCTCTTATCTGCACCTCCTTCGATCTCGTTTTCGGTGTCTTTGGAACGGTTCCGACATCACCTACTATTATTGGTACAGTACCGACTTTCAAGTTCCATGACCTTTTCAGCTCCCATGCCAAGTCTGGGTATCTTTCTAGCTTTTCAATCTCTTTCATATTCACTCTGTGTTCTGCAAACACGGCTACATCATCATCATAATAATAATAATAATAATGATAATAATAATAATAATAATAATAATAATAATAATAATAATAATAATAATAATAATAATAATAATAATAATAATAATAATAATAGGAACTGCACGGATGCTGAGGAAAGTGCTAGAAATATAAAGTCTGCAACACTAATTGTTAACAGTGACCTACCAGAGGAAGGAAAAATGAAAGCAGAAACGTAAACCACAGCACTGGCATAATAGGCGATAGAGAGAAGAGATATTGGCTGAAGACCTGAGGAGACTTATTGTCACTCAGCCTTCAGCAATGACCACAGGGCAACCGGTGTGAAACTGAAAAACTGCAGTATTATTGTGGCCTATGAGAACTAGGAGAGAAGGGCTGGAGACTTGAGGAGACTTGCTATCACTCAAACTCCAGCGGTAACTACCAGGCAACTGACGTGAGATTGCAAATTGGTAATTGTAGACAAAAAAAGGAAGACCTGCCAATTTGTAGGCGTGGCTGTACCTGCAGACCATAGAGTAAAAAGGAAGGAGAATGAAAAACGGGAAAAATACCAGGACCTAGCAAGAGAATTGAGGAAGATGTGGAACATGAAAGCCAGGGTAGTAACGGTCATAGTGGGCGCACTAGGGACTGTCCCAAAAACGCTGAGGGTGAGACTGGAGGAGATCGGGATAAGGAGAAGGATTGAGACTGTACAGACAACAGCACTACTGGGAACTGCACGGATACTGAGGAAAGTGCAAGAAATATAAGGACTGCCACGCTAACTGTCAATAGTGACCCAACAGAGGAAGAGAAATGCTAAAATTGTAGCATTGACATGATAGGCGAAAGAGAGAGGAGACGTTAGCTGAAGACCTGAGGAGACTTATTGTCACTCAGCCTTCAGCAATGACCACTGGGCAACCGGCGTGAAACTGTAAATCACAGTATTACTGCAACCTATGAGTACTAGGAGAGGAAGGCTGGAGACTTGAGGAGACTTGCTGTCACTCAAACTCCAGCGGTTACCACCAGACAACTGGTGTGAGATTGCAAATAATGATATTAATAATAATAATAATAATAATAATAATAATAATAATAATAATAATAATAATAATAATAATAATAATTCTAAAATTTGTCAAAATTAGTGTGCACAGATGATTCCAACTTTCAACATATCTTTTGTTCAGAAAAGCAGCTAAATTCATAAAACTCCCATTCTGTCGCCATCTTAAAACATTTCTTTGAAGCATAACACAAGGGTAGGTCGTCAGAGAAGACACAAAAGACTTCCACTTGCCCCGGACAGGTTTCCCACGACCTGTCGTCTGCTTTCGACTTCTTCATGGTTGAATTGCAAATTGAAAAGCCCCATTTTGTTTCGTTCCGACTCATTTTCAGAATTCTTTTTTCTTTTACTTTTCCTTGCTATCACCAATAATAAAATACCCGTTGCTTTTCTAACGGTATACGCAGGGTGGAAATCTGAAGTACCTGAAAAGATCATAGGAGAGTCAGGAGCAACAAAGCCATATCTATTTGAACGAAAAATATATTGGTAATTTATCATCAAATTCAACAGATTGCTTGTTAAACAATTTCTAAATCATTTTTTATAATAATAATAATAATAATAATAATAATAATAATAATAATAATAATAATAATAATAATAATAATAATAATAATAATAATAATAATAATTTGAGAAATCTCTGTGGGTCTGCGTGTTTGTATGGACCGAATTGGCTGGCCATGTTGCAAGAATAGCAGACAACTGATGAACATCACGACTCGCAACATGGATACCCAGAGATCACATGCGAAACCGAGGCTGACAAAATATAAGATGGAGAGACGAATTAGACAAATTCAGAAAATACTGGTTCTGCGACGCCCATGATAGAGAATTTTGGTGAATCTTAGGGAAGGTCTATGTCCAACGACGGACGTTAAAAGACTGATGATGATGATGATGATGATGAAGCACAAAGTAATTCGACAATTGCATTGTTCAGTTTGAAGTTATTTTGGTCAGAGGCTCTCGTCATCAGGGGAGCAGTGATCGATTTACAATTGAAAAATCTATTCTGAAATGAACACATACTTTGTGACCATTCGAAGTGACGTGCATGTGATGTGATCTGAGAGTGTGAAAGAAAGAGAATACTTATATTTTTACGACAGAGTGTAAGGAAACGAGAGGATGTTTATAGTTTGATGAGAGAGTGAAATAAAAAGGAAGGGAAAAAGTGTGTGAGAGAGAAAGAGAAAGAGGGAGAGAAAGGATATCCTTTTCATGAAAGAGAGGAGGTGAGAGATACGTCATTCTCCTCCTTGTCTCTGAGCTTACTTTTTTCAATAGTCTAAAGAAAGAGTAATTCCTTTCTTGACAGATTACAAATACTAGTTGATATTCTATTCTAACTTTAACTTTAATTTTAATAGTAGATTTAAACTGAAATTCAACCAAACTGTAAAATGTGTTACCAGATATAAAGCAAACGCAATCACAACGTATATGCACCAATTGAATTTGAGTCACCACCCTTTCCAACATTTGCCCCCTCCTCTTCAGACTTTGGTACTAAATCACTTGTTAAAAACAGATTACATTAAATACTCTCTGATTTCCACCTATATCGTATAAATTGTATCAATTATTTTACATGTCTATTATGACAGACTGCTACACGCATTATAAATTCCAACCCCACCTAAACATGAACCTTTAGAACGGGCGTGCTATAATAATAATAATAATAATAATAATAATAATAATAATAATAATAATAATAATAATAATAATAATAATAATGATGATGATGATGATGATGATGATGATAATAATGATAATACACTTTTGCACAGCTTTTCCCACCCTCTTTCTCTCTCACACCCTTCTTCTTCTTCTGCCTTTTCTTCTCCTCATTCCATAACCACGTTTAATTGCCTCCTTTTACTTGTGAGTTTCTTGTAATCATTTAACCTTGCAAAATTACGTATTAACGACAAAGAAAGCAACGCTTAACCAAAATAAAAGGCAAATATATTAAATTGTTACACATGAAAGGAAGCACCGATGACCGAGCAGTTTGCTGCACAAAAAATGGGAGCGACATGCCAAGTTCAAAGTCTGGCTGAGACCATCTGCGTTCTCTTGCGATAATGCCGTTGAAAAAAGGCATTAATATACCTCTTCTTTCTTTAGCGAAGGGTAAATAGCAGGTGAAGTGAGTGACGCCACCAGGCCATTAAAGTTTATTCAAACATATCGCAACCGAATTAAAAAAAACTTCGAAGTTTAGCCAGGAGCGCGGAGAAATGATATACAATGCTCGGGTAAGGATGACTTCGCTATACCAACATAAGGGCAATTGTTATTCATTATTCACTATGGAGCTGAAACATGGAACTTAACCAAGAGACTGACTCGCAGACTGAGACACATGCAACATGTACATAAAAGAATCGTGCTCAACTTCACATTGAGAGATCACAAGACAGCACAATATATCCGGGAGAAAACAGGAGCCCGTGACATCATAGAATCCATTAGAAAACTTAAATGGAAATGAGCTGGTTATGTTGCAAGGATGGTGGACAACCGATAGTTATCACGACTCACAACATGGATCCCCAGAGATCACATGCAAAACCGAGGCCGGTAGAATATTAGGAGAGGTGAGCTAGAAAAATTCATATAGTATTGGCTCTGCGACGCCTACGATAGAGAAGTGTGGCGAATCCTGGGGAAAGTATATGTCCAATGATGGATATTAAAAGACTGATGATGTTGATGATGATGATGATGATGATGATGACGATTCACACGTGAAATTTGTTGTTTTTTTACATCGTAGGGAAATATATCAAAAGTGGGAGATTTACTAATGTAATTGCCCTTTTTGGTTATTCAATGTCAATCTAGTGATATAATCCGTTCTTTTTTCAGTTTTTTTAGTCCTTAAGAACTTTGGTGTCTACCCAAGAAGTTCGAGATAGATCAAAATTATCCAGACAGAAGAATTACTAATATCAGTAAGAGTACCAAGAAGATCGTAGAACTATTGGGGGCACTTGATGGCGTACGATCTCAATGTTCCGATCGTCGCCTTGTGCAAAGGTTGGCTTCGGTCCATAAATACCAAAACGATTTTCCTTTCAAGACTGATTATTTAGGTCATAACATACAGAATCAGTAATAAACTGAAAGACTACAGTTCGGAAAGCGAATCTAATTTACCAAGAAACAAAGTCTATCTTTATAGTGAAGTGTGATTTTTTCTTTTTTCTTTTCTGCCAGTAACAATGGACCATTTACTTGATAGTAACAACTTGCTGATGAAAATATCTTGTAGCCATCATTTGAAACAACTGACCCGAGTCAGAACGAGTTCACATTTCTTTTCAATAAAACCTCAAAAGAAATCGATAAGATGTAAACATTTGTTTACACTATTAAGTGACGAGCTATTAAACCTTGAATTGAGAAAATATTAAGAAATTGCTAGAACCCCTAAAAAACATGGCTAGATAGTTTTAGAAAATACAACACAGCTTCCAGTGTGTGTATATATGTATAGATGTATATATGATTATAAATTGCGTTATATTATTTAAAAACTCTTTTTTAAAATGATCACCCTGTATACCCAGGGAATGTACCATTTGGCCTCGGCAACGTAAAAAGAATAAACAATTAAAGAAAATCGGACTGTTACACGAATCGAACCTGTCACCGGTAGGGTAGTTACTTCAACGCAGCATGGCTTCAACCACTGAGCTAAACAATAAGAATTTCCATATAATATGATAAAACACAATTTATAATCATTTTGTCGGATCATATACCTTATTTCTTAATAACATGATTTTTGCATTAAAAGAAACAAATAGAGCAGATATAGTCCGTGAATAAACAAGACGAGAATTTGTAGTTGAGACAGTTATTTCGGCCTTTGCATCACTAGCTGCTGTTCAGCTCAATATTAAGAGTAACAGAACGTTGGAGCAGCTACCCTATCGGTTGCAGGTTCGATTTCTGCATCAGTCTCATTTTCTCTTATTGTTCATTCTTTTTACGTTGTCTAGAATTAATGGTACACTCCCCATGCATATAACAGATGATCATTTCAAATAAGAGTTTCAATATAATATAACACAATTTATAATCATTTTGTCAGATCATATATCAATTTCTAAATGCCATACGTATGTATATATATATCTTAGAAAGCTTTACAGCATTATACACTAAACACACGTATACATAACCCAACAGAATAATTATAAATGCATTATTTTTCGTTGAAACTCTATGAGTGTATATACATACTTATATACATAAATGAAGACACAGACACACGCATACACATGCACACATGCAAATATTCACGCGTGTACACGAGCCCACACATATTCTTTTATAAAAGGACACAACCTAATGTAAATTCAAATATATCCGTGAATTTTTTACGGGGATTAACTTAGTACTACAGATAAAAAAGACCTTACACGCAACACAAAGACTAAATAAAACTACTTTTCAAAATGGTTACGCGTCGATTGTTCCAGGGCTCGTTGATCAAAGAAGTATTTGATCATTATCTCTTACCCATTTTTAAAAGCGGTGCAGTAAATCTCGATGTAATGTCGGCCAAATGTTCTCGTGAGAAATACGCTTTGAAAGATAAATGGTTGGGGGTCGTACTCGAGTATTATAAGTTGAGATTTTAAGATGAATTTTTAAGGTTTAAAAATGTGGTTCAAACATTATCGATCATGCGAACCAATTGCATATTCACGAACCACGGTCTGTTCAAGGGAACAAAGAACAAAATTCGAATACACCACTCAATCCAGAGTCCGTGCAGATACTGTAATAGTTAGCAAGTCTGCCTTTCATGCAGAAGGTCACTCGCAGAAGGTCACTCGCAGAAGGTCACACGCAGAAGGTCACACGCAGAAGGTCACTCGCAGAAGGTCACACGCAGAAGGTTCTGGACTACGATTTCCGATATAAGCAAAGAGTGTGGAAAACTTTTCATTACAACAAATTTCCCAATGTATCCAGTAGCTAATAGAGTACACTCTAAGCTGTGTGATTAAGATGGAGATATCCCTTTGGACAACTTGCATCCTGCCAATTGGGTGGCCATAAAAACTTGTAAGTATGATTCAGTGCGTCTCAATGTATGATCAGCGCACATTTTCAGCTCGATTTTTGGAAAACAGATTATTTCTGTTTCATTTTTTAGTGTTATTTAGCGTCAAGAATTTATCCAGCCAACAGATGGAAATAAATAGCCTGTCAGTTTTAATTTCATATGTTTTTCCTTGGAGTTGGGGAGATAATCATCTACAGATAGTTTCCATCCCACGATTTCGGCTAACCTTGCTGGAAGGGGATGGCTTCCACACGAACTAGTAAAAAAACACTCGATAGGACAGTTTTTCAGCTAGTATATATATATATATATATATATATATATATATATATATATATATATATATATATATATAAAATAAATAGTAGATTGTGGATTTGCTACACGAACTAGCTCATGTTTCTGCCCTCTTCAGGCCTCATCCGGCGAACCTTCGCTTGATGAGGCCCAAACAGGACAGAAACATGAGCTAATTTGTGTGGCGAATCCACATTCTACTATTTATTTCCAGCTCTACTCTAAAACAACTCAACTACACGAGTAAAATGCTGTATGTATCGAGCACTCTATGAAATAAATCCAATACATTTCAGAAGTGGCTTTATTTTATTGATATATTATTATATTATGTTATACTGCTAGCCTGATTTGTACCACATATACTATATATATATATATATATATATATATATATATATATATATATATATATATATATATATATATATATACGGAACTGTCAACCAAAACTGTCAACATAGCTTTCTTCAATTTTCAAATGTTTAATTGACTACCCCTAACACGGTACGCTGTTAAAAGACGTTTGTTGTATGATAGTTTCTGTTGAGCGACTAAACGCACACATACGCATATATATTTTTTCTGTTTGGTCACTCAGTATACATATAGTTCATTTTCAGAAAAATCATTTCGTCGGAATTTAAATATATCAGTGAATTTTTTCACATGGATTAACTTGTACTGAAAAAAAAAAAGAGAGCTTACACACCAGGCAAAGACTCGGTAAAATGTTTTTCGAAATGGTTACGCATCATTATTTTTTACAGTCACTTAAAGACACCGCCATAAATCTCGAAACACTATTCGGCAAATGTTTTCGTGAGAAATAATCATTGGAAGAATAATGGTTCACTTAGATCGTTCATTCCGCTTCATGAACATAAATGCTTTTTAACTTTTTCGACTTTGAGATTCATTAAATGGCGTTGTTATGAATAAAGAATTGGGAGTGTGGGCATTGTGAATTTGACACGGTTACAAAAATGTTAATGTTTTGGCCAACCCTGCGGTTAGCTGCCTCGTTGTTGAAATAGTTCTGTATTTTACACAGGCACCTATGATCGGTGATTCTACCCAGTAATAAGCTAGAATCTTTAATATTTCTAAATTCACATTCAATTCCGTGCAGGACTAAATTAAGCTTAGTAAATATCAGTTACAATCCTGTTTTGTAGTCGAAGTATTACACTACGAGGTTTGTCTGTAAAGTAACCAGTTTTACAGCCTTGATGTATCTTTGCAGCCAATCAGAGAACCTAATCAAGAGACTGACCCATAAGCTGAGAACCATGCAACGTGCACATGAAAGAATAATGCTGGGCCTCACATGGAGAGACCACGAGACAGCACAGTACATCCGAGAAAAGACATGAGTTAGGGACATCATAGAATCCATTAAAATTCTCAAATGGCGGCGGGCTGGCCATGTTGTAAGAATGGCAGACAATCGATGGACATCGCGACTCACAACATGGATCCCCCGAGACCACATGTGCAACCGAAGCCGGCAAAATGTTAGATGGAGAGACGAGCTTGACAAGTTCAGGAAGTACTGGCTCCGTGACGCCCATGATAGAGAATTTTGGTGAATCTTAGGGAAGGTCTATGTCCAACGACGGACGTTAAAAGACTGATGATGATGATGGTGAGAGAGGACCTCACTGTACATTCATGGTCAAACACTCTACCAAGTGGTTATTCAGTCGGCTGTAAGACTCCATTGAATATTTGGTCATTGTTTTTAAAGCTCCTTAAAAGTAATGCCGTGCCTCTCGATGCTCTGTTGGCCAAACGTTTTTGTGAGATTAGCTCATTGAAAGTAAAATGGTCCTATTTAGATCCTTTATTCCGGATTATGAACATAATATCTCTTAACAAAATGGCAAAGTTATAAACAAGGTAATAGAAGTGAGTATTTTGGTGAATATAACGTGCGTACCAATACGTTAACGTTTAGGCAAACCCCTGCGAACGAGGCGTAAGAGGTACAGGAGAGAGAGGGAGCAGTCAACCCCAGTCCAGGTGTGAAGGGGCGAAAAATCTCCTCAGGTCTATGATGTCTGTTCATTAACATTCCAGCCCTAATGATGAACTACCTCCGTGTACTGGCTTCCCCCCGGGGCCCTGAGATTCCTTTCTATGCCACTGTTCCCCTGCAGCTAATTGCGTACATCACACAGGCAACAATGGCCATAATGCTGTAATCACATTTGTAATGCTGATTTTACGGGCATGCATAGCACTATTCTCTTCTCTCTGTACTATATAACTGTCTATTTGTTCCGAAGCTTATGTAGTTATGTATTATCCCACGCCAATCGTTGGTGATCAAGACCGGTTATAAGCCAGGTTTTCTACAGCTGATTTCCAGGGCAGACTTGACTCAATCTTACTATCACCATCGCCCCTTCCAGTCCACTTTCTAATTTGAGTAAGACTAAGCTCACTGGAAGAAAATAGTTTGACTTATATCATTTATTCCAGTTCATGAACATAATTCCTTATTGAATGCTTTTAATGTGACACACTAAATGGTGAAGTTACAAATTAGGCGACAGGTGTGTGTGTGAGTGTACATCGGTGAATTTGACATGGTTAGGAAAAAATATTAATGTTTAAGCCTAGGGCTAATTGCATCTTTCCCACGGGTGCTAATGGCCGGTGAATAAACTCAGTGATAAACCATGATTTTGAACTCTGATTTTCAAGGGAGACATAACACGGTCCTTTTCTCTTCGTCTATATATCTATTAGACCTAAAGACGGTATAAGTTTTATCATTAAATGGAAACTTTGAAATCTCATTCTAATCATCACGGGACACGATGGAAAATTGCACCAAAGTTAAATCGAATCGCTACAACTTGGAGTCTTTGTACAGATTTATGAACATAATACCTTCTTGAATGGTTTTACTGTGACAAACTAAATGGCAAAGTTATGAATAAACTGGTTGGAGTGTGTGCATTGGTAAATTGGTTAATGTTTATGTCTACCTTGCAGCTAGTTGCTTATTTCCCACGAGTCCCAAATGAGATTCAGGGCAGGATAGTATTTATAGGCTTGAAGCTTGTTCCCGAGCTCAATCCAAGCATTGCAGACCTTTTCCCACTTTGGACCAGAGAAGTACTGGACCGGTGGTGTTTTCAATCTTCCTGTCCGCTCTGGTTATTGAAAGTGGAGATCAGATCATGTACACCAAGTCTACCCTTTAGGTTAGGTTTCCTTCCTTACAACTCAGCGAGCCGAGACAGCTAAGGTGACTACCAAGCTATTGGCATTTTGGACAGAGTAGGCTTCTCTTGGTTAAGACTAAGGTTAGATGGGTAAATATCAATAACAGGCCTACTTGTTAGATGAGGTAGTTACGATTTTTTTCGTCAGTGATCAAACCCTATCAAAAGCCAGGTTTTTTTAGCGCTGATTTTCAAGACAGGCACGACAAAATCTTCCTTTCTCTATCTACCCAGTCACTCCACACTCACCGTTGTGTAATATCAAGCTAACTGATAAATAATGGTATTACTTTGTGATGAATAGAATTTGAATGACTCCATATCAGAGGGAGAGAATTAATCTTAGATAAAATAAATTTATTAACAAAGGCCGACGTATTTGAGTTCTCGGGAAGTTTGTGTGCATGTATTTATAACTGTCTGATATTGCTTTTCTTCAGATATAAAAGTGAATACACGAAGGAGAAATACCAGAAAGGCAAATATATTCAAGTAAAAATATTAATTTAATAATAACCTATAAGGCAGTTGTCAACAAAAGAAAATAGATGCATGCTAGATACAGAACAAACGTGATGCAGTATATTTTGAGCAAATTGTAAGATAATAAAGTATACTGAAAGAATGAAGACGGTTAGATTGTGTATATAAATAGATAAGATTATTTCGAAGCTGGTTGAAAGAGAGTTCAAATACCTGCACAAACTAAGGGTGATCACTCTATTATAGGTATATCGTAGCTAATCAATGTTATCGACTGATTGTCCCCTTTTTTATAGGTAACACGAGGAGATATGAAAATGCAGCAATAAGAAAGTTCCCTTTTAGCGGTTTCTCGAAATTTTACTAAGGATTCAATATTCCGTATTTTCTATCAAATCTATTTCGACTCGTATGAGATTATTATAGAAGCTACTTAGATATAACCTTGTGAGGGAACGTCTCTATGTGTGTTACCTACATTGTTTAAAACGTAATGGAAACTGAATGAAACCTTACTTTAGTCATTGCAGAACACAATGAAAAGTTGTACGAAGGTTAGATAGAGTCGTAATAACTTAGATCGTTTATTCCGGTTCATGAACACAAATCTTCTTTAAATGCTTTTGCATAAAATAATGACGTTACGAATAAAGAGATAGCATTGCTCGCATTGGTGAATTTGTCATGGTTACAATGAATGTTTCTGTTCAGGTCGACTTTGCAGCTACCTGCGTATTTCTCACAGGTGCTAATGGTCGGTGATCGAACCCACAGATAAGTGATTTTAATGCGGAATTTTAAGGCAGACATAAAATCTTCTTCATTCAATCTACCCTCTCAACCCACATTTAACTCACGTAGGAGTATGCTAAAGTAGGTAAATATCAATAAAAAGCCCACATATATATATAATATTTATCTATCTCTCTATATCATATGTACGTTTATTTGAACACACTCACGCACATACACACACACCCACACAGACAGACACATACACACACACGCATATATATATATATATATATATATATATATATATATATATGTATCAGCCTGTTCCTATCTATCTATCTATCTATCTAACTATGTCTTGATTCATCTCCTAATTGGAAATGCTATGCAATTTTGTGGAATATCATGTTTTAGGTTTTCAACCCAATTATTTCAACCTGTGTAGCTCTAAAATAGTCGAAAACAACATCAGCAGCGGCAACAACGACGACGACGATGACGAAAGTGATTAATTGCAAAAAACAAACAACAAAAAACAAACGAAAAAAAAAAACACAAAACGATATTCACTTTCTCCACGCCTGAATGATTTAACAATTTTGCAATCTGTTTCACATGACAAGTTATATACAAAGATGAAATGCATTATCATCCAAACAGATTTTGGGTCTAAATATTTGTGTCTCTCCATATCTGAGGATTTGCTAATTTCCCCTCAAAATGTTTCATTTCTAATCATAGATTATTCACGAGCTTGTTCACCCGAGCAGTCAAAAATGATGACACGGGTAATCCATTAGAGCGGTGGTTTCGAAACTGTGGACTGAGGACCCCCCGGGAGTCTGGCAGATAATGATTGCCGCAGGGTAGGGAGGTTGCAGTTGGAATTTTAATTTTTAGACAATGAATTTGAAATCAGGATAACTGAGTTCAGCAGCAAGTCCAACGCCTTACTAGACGGAAGAACATGACTTGGAAATTATTGAACCTAACATTGCAATTCTTCTGGCAGAGAAACATCTGATATTGCACAGCCATCGAAGATAAAATTCATTGTACATAGATCTATATCATATATGTGGATTTGAATAAATGTAATCCATTTGTAATAAAAATATATTTTTGAGGATCAGACGTTGCTTATCATTGTAGTTCGTTAAAAACTGTCTAAAAACGGTATACTTAAACTAGGGTTTCGCCAGAAT
>OY735235.1:25297696-25326699 GCA_963457665.1 Thysanoteuthis rhombus
CAAATAGCTGGACACTTTCAGGGCAGACTTCGTATACAATAGTCATTGCTCTATTTTTTCATTCATCTAGTTAAAAAAATCTTCGAGAGGTATATGTATTCATTTGTATTTGTCTGTCTGTCCGTCTGTTTTCCCTCACAATACTTCCAAAAGTTCTCAAATTCTGCAGCAGATCCAGGATATTTTAGTGCGTGTACGACATTATGGGGAATAGTAGCTGTATATATATATATATATATATATATATCTATACTATGATACATCTTCAAGACTTTTAATGACATGTGGAAAGATGAGCAATGGGTTACGGAAGAAATGATTGAAGTTTGGGGCGGATCCAGGAATCTTCAGCTTATCTCCCCTGCATCGTTACTATTTGAGAACTGATATTCATTGTTTTCATCGAGTTGGCAGAGGTATGCATTCTCCGAGTGCTTTCTAGTCACTGTTGTTGTTTCACGAAGATGATAATCGCAAGGGATTGATTTCAATACAAACAAAATATCTAATGTTCTGAATTCGATCGTGCAGTAGAAATATGATCAGTGAGCGTAGCTTTCGAGTAGATATTTAGATTGAAGAGTTAAAGCTGATGTTTCAAGATGATCCAACTCGGATTTAGATAATCCGCTGGAGTGATTTGATACTAATCCTCGCTAAGGAATACCAGCCAAAGTAATTTTTAGTTTTGATTTCTCTTCTATTTTTAGCGAATTTTCATTTCTAATCAGATTCAGGAACACACACACACACACACATATATATATATATATATATGTATATATATACATATATATATATATATATATATATATATATATATATATATATATATATATACATATATATACATACATATATATATATACATATATATATATATATATATATGTATGCGTAAGTACACGCGTGCTCACGTGTGTTGCATTGCATGTTTGTGTATTTTTTCTTAGTAATTGTTAATTTCATATTTTATAGACTTAAACTAAATGTGAGCATCGGAACAATACCAAATTAATGCATTGAGTTTCGCTAGTGTCCAAATATTTATTCTGCCCCAATATATATATATATATATATATATATATATATATATATATATATATATATATATATATATATATATATATATAATCAAATATTTGGCTTTATGGATAACTTGACCCCAGGATTAACTTAGGATATGTGAAGTCGACCCTTGAGGTTCCCACAAGTTGATTCGAAGAAAAAAATTACCCCCATTTCTTTTCTAAACCTCAAGCATGTGAACAGCCCAACAATCTCTCTGTGCTGCTGCATGTTTCTCTCTGAAAAAGATGGCTGGCACCCGTCGAAATGCAACAAAACATGCCCTTGCGATTGTAAAAATTTTAGTGATCAAACACCTGCTTCCTCTTTTTTTTTCTCTTCACCGTTCAAATGTCACTTTCATCAAACATATATATATATATGTGTGTGTTTGTATTGCAGATGTGAAGTGATCCGACAAAAAATTAAAAAAAGTTCTGTGTATGTATTTCTGGGTCTGGAAAGATAGAGTAAAGGAGGGAAATAGGGCAGGACATAGTGAAAAAATAGGTGCATAGTTTCGCTACGCAATTTTTTGGGCGATACACAGGTAATAACAAAAAGACAAATGGATTTCGATATTGGATTGGTTTCATTCCGTGTTTCCGGGCCAAAGTGCTGACGAAAAGCTCAGAGTATGCGTTAAATACATCAAAGATAAACAGACCATTATCGAAAAAAATCCCTGTAAAACAACAGTGCAAATAATCCTCAAGATAGTGATTGAAAACTTGTAGGTAGTCTTACTTCGCGTGGAACTGATAAGAATTGAATCGGTTTTCTTTCAAGATTCGGTTCATAAAAATGACGATAAGAAGAATGGAGAAGAATAGGAGGAAAGGAAACAGAATGAAGAGGAGGTGACAGGGATCGGACAGGGAGGAAAGAAAGCATATATATATATATATATATATATATATATATATATATATATATATATATATTCCTGTCATAAGTATTTGAACAAACAGCCTTTTTACATCAAATTGTTTGGGTATGAGGTTTGAAAACAAGAACTTTACAAGAGAAGAATCTATTTTTTGAGTAACAAATTCAGAAGAAAATTTTAGAAGGATTGAAACAATCATCATCATCATCATCATCATCATCATCATGATCATGATCATGATCATCATCATCATCATCATTCTTTTAACGTCCGTCGTTGGACATAGACCTTTCCCAGGATTCGACACGATTCTCTATCATAGGTGTCGCAGAGCCAGTATTTCCTGAATTTGTTTTGTTCATCTCTCCATCTTGTATTCTGTCGGCCTCTGTTTCTCATGTTATCTCTGGGGATCCATATCGTAAGTCGTGATTAATTCAATTAGATTAAAAAAAATATTTTCGAGGAAATCAGCATTCATGTTATTGCAAAACATTCGATTCTGTGTAATGTTCTTGTTTTCAACTCAAATAAAATTGTTATTTGTTCAAATACTTATGACAAGTACTGTATATGTGTATGTGCATATATGTATATGTGTGTGTGCGTGTGTGTCTAAGAGTGCATGCAAGGGTGTGACGCTGAGGGTAAAATTGGCAAATAAAGAAGATCCTTTTGGGGGCCTGGGAACGCTTAGAATTTCTTTCATATCATTTCATGATAATCTCTCCCTCTACTTTCTACTTTTGCAGGAGAATCAGTGTATATTTTGAGAGACATAGACAGAAACAGAGGGAGAGAGAACGAGAGAAAGAACGAAAGAATGAATCAAAGCAGAAGAAAGAAAACGAGAGAGAAATGTAAAGCGAGTGAGATAGATTGTAAGATGTCCGTAAGATAGAGAGAAATAACGAAAGAGAAAAACAGAGAAAAAGAAAGCGAGATACTGAGAGAGAGAGAGAGAGAGAGAGAGAGAGAGAGAGAGAGAGAGAGAGTAAGACAACGCAAGAAAAAGCGAAAGAAGACTGCGAAAGAGAGAGAGAGAGAGAGAGTAAGACAACGTGAGAAAAAGCGGAAGAAGACTGCGAAAGAGAGAGAGAGAGAGAGAGAGAGAGAGAGGAAGAAAGAGAGAGAAAGAGAAACAAAGCAAGGGATGAAAGAGAGTTTCTATTCCTCAGCTCGGCAAGGAGAGCAATGGTATCGTGTATTGAATCATTTTTATCTTTAAAGGGAGAGCTTTTCTCTGAGCCACGTTTATCTTCCCGCTGCATGGTTTCCGACCCCACTCAACAGCCCCTAACCCCCCGCTTCACTCTTACCCTTTTCTCCCTCCACCACTGCCCCTGCGGCTTTCAATTTGTACCTTTGCTTATTATACTTATCTTATCTCAGCCAGGGCAGGACGCCGATTACTTTCACGAAATTTACACGCCATATTGTTTAAAGGTGATGCGTCAACTTATCGCACAGCTGTTGGCATTTATTTACCATGGTAGACCCCCCAGGGGAGGGTGGATGGAGGGTTGCCCCCCTTTTCTTCGATCCTTTTAGGAGTGCATACATCTTACCTACCACACCTATAACCCAACTAGAAGTGTGGGTGCAACTATGTAGGCACAAACGTTGTCATGTAGATTCGCTTGGATCTACATATACACACACACACACACACACACACACATATACATATATATATATATATATATATATATATATATATATATATATGTGTATGTGCCTAAGCGAACATCGATTTACACATGTACAAGAGAGTCATTACATACACACTCAAATGCACATGCACATACACACATGTATACATACGTGTATTTATTCACATGTGCGATTTAATGTGCTTGCAGATGATGAAAAAAGACAGGGAGGGGTTTTTCACGTCTTTTCATGTCCCAAGTCGATGTGGCCCTAATGTGAATAGCACGAAGGCCTGCGCAATGAATTTTTTAAGGATGACAAGGATATGTTCCCGGTGAATGTTAACATTTCGTTCCTAACGTACTCATCAGCAACAGGCAATATGTTTTGTTTTTACCATTTTGAAAACAAAAGGCTGATTCACATTTGAATGTATCAATAGCTCTATTTACTGTGTTAAATATTTAGCACTGTAATCAAACATAAAAAACTTCTGAAATATATTATGAACTATAGATATATGTGAGACTAACAAAACACATAAAAGAAAACGGACAGCGATCGGAGATTAGGAGGAATGAAATAAGGGTGTTATTTCAACCCGTATCCACCATCAAAGTCCCGGTGGCTCAAATGCTTAGCGCAGGCCCAGGGTACATAGATGATTCCATGGCAATAGTTGCGGGTTCAAATCCTGTCCAGGGGCCCATTTCTTTATTTTCCGATCATCGCCGTTGTTCCGCTCACTACCGAGCATTAGAGTCTTTCCTCATTCACATTGTAGGATACGCACACCTATCCATATACGTATATATATATATATATATATATATATATATATATATATATATATATATATATATATATATATACCAAATTGTAATTCAGTATACGATGTATTTCATAGAAGTGCTCGATATAATAACAATTAGCTGAAGTAGAGCTTTAAAAGTACATATATATTTATTGTCAATTATTTATTTCTATATTATGAACGGCACCCTCGTTGTTGTATCACCTATCAATAATATAGCAATAAACACTCGACTATATATATGCTCTATTCTTGTAATTCTTGTAATATTGGGTGCTTCAAGAATAACACGACGAAAACAATAAATGGTAAATATATATGATTGTGTTGGCTGACAACATGGATCCCCAGAGATCACATGAGAAACCTAGGACGACAGAACAAAAGATGGAGAGATGAACTAGACAAATTCTGGAAATACTAGCTCCGCGACGCCGATGATTGAGAATTGTGGCGAATCCTGGGGACAGTCTATATTCAAGACGGACGTTAAAAGACTGACGATGATGATGATATATGTTTGTGTGTGTTTGAAAGAGTGCGTTTCTCAGATATATCTATCCAAGTCACCATATATATTTATATATCCATGTGTTTCCGTGTGAGTGTATAAGTATCTTCCAGTACATATACCTCCACACACATGTGAATCTATGCACATATATCAATGTACACCTAAACCCACATCTGGGTGTAGCATTACTGACACATAGACGCACACGAAGTTTAAATGTAAACACATGTATATTTCCATGTAATTACTCTGGCATATCTGGATTCCTGAGCAAAAAAAACCTCTCAAAACCACAAACTCGCCAGGATTCTCAGATTAACAGATGCCCAGATTTATGAGATCAGATGCATTCAATAGTCCAAATGAGATAACCCAATTCGGCAGAATAAATAAAGACTTAATGATATTTTGAGATGTGTAAGATCTTTTAACAGGCCTTTTATAAGATTTCCATAAATCTACATACATAAGTGTATACCCTCAAATATATATCTACATAGAAATGAAAGCAAAAGATCGCACGACTACATAAACTTATGTAGTCGTACAGGAGAGTAGATTTTGTGATAAAGTATTCAAGAAATGCTACTTACTATGTCATAAACATCTTTAGCACAGCTGATTGTTATTTGGATAGGCTCAGATAAGGACAACCGAGAAAACCCACAATACAAATGGGTTGGTACATTCACAGAATTTTCGATGAGTAAAAGGAAATGACAGCTAACGTTATAAAAAAGGATGTAAGGCATAAATGGCGTTTTAAAATACTTTGTTCCTTATCAAAAATCGCCTAAAGCAATTTTGACGTATGAATTGTGGTCAATAAAAATAATATGTGAATCTCCTATTTGCCATTGGGCATTCGGACTGGTGTTTGGGACAGTGATCTAAAGTGATGCAAAGTGACCAATCAGAAATCGTTGAGTCTGAGGATCAGAGATTCATAAAGAAAAAAAGGATAGGCGAAAAGTATTACTCACTCTGAATTAAACACGGATCCGGATAAGGGAATTATAGATAGCAAGTCTTATCTAAGAAGGTTGGATAAGGTTATGTTACCATACACCCCAAATTATATGGGTTGGTCGTGATTTTTCAACATGATAACGTCCCGGAACACTGCTGAACTAGTCAGAGCTTATATTAAGTGGCGGCTCGAAGTCCGACCGCACCACCTTTTCATTCATGTCCTGTGCCCCGCAGTTGTGGGATCTGTGGGTCCTACGCACCGCCTCTGCAATATTGAAAACAATATCATTGAGGTGCGGCAGTGGTAGGCCTGAATGCCGAAATTCAAACTCATGAGATCGTATGGCAAAAAATAAGCCGAACACGAAAATCCCACAAATACGAATGATCTCTATAATTACATTGGACGATTGTATTGGAAAATCACATTGGAAGCAGTTAGGAATCTAATTGAATCAATGGTTTATAACTGTGATGTTCCATTGGAAATCTCGATTACCCAACTAGGCATTAGCGTTTGTTCTTTCATATTTTTTTTATTTGTCTTTGTTATAAACAGTACATAAGTGGATGTCCCTAAGCCACCTGACAGCAGTGTTCCGACGAATCAATATTTCAAGAATGGATACTTACTCTAACGAGCATGTTGAATTGTTCAAAAACGGAATTCGTAAAACTAAAATATGGAAATCAAAGACTCCATCTGAATTGATCCCTCCTTAAAAGACATAGGGGTGGTTTTCAAAAACTAATTTGCTAAAAAATCTATCAGGGTTCACATCCATACCCACAGAAAATTCCATGGGTTTATGTCGAGTAGTTTGGGCGGTAGGCGAGTACATATAGAAAGACTGACGGACTGACTTTTGGCAAATCAATAAGATATTACTGTGACCAAATCTTCACGATGTATCAATATCAGAAGAGACCAGACGTCTAACTACCTAAGAATCCTATAGGATACTGGCATTGGTTAAATATACAGTTACCTTTTGGTCGTGATTTCAATCCCGGTTCTGGCAGTGAAATTCCCACATACTGGTTAAGTGAAAGATGCAATTCCCTTAGCATTAGAAGAAGAACATTCTACTCTCATGGATTGAATGAAGGATTCGGTTCAAAATTTCCCAGACGGTTATCGAATTCGACAGACATCGGAAAAGGCCGGAGGTTACAATGGTCGAAACATTGTAAGTATAACAACCTAGGGCACTAGTTCGAATAAATCAGAGTATAGTAATGATAATTCCTCATCTTAGATACTCAGACAGAATACATGCTGTAGGTATTTACAAAGTTTAGCATCTGCAAGACTCATCTGTTAACCGTTGCTCTGCAGCAAGAACTATAATGGATTTTTATCAAGATTAACTTATTGTAGCCTCAGGTTTTCCAGTGAGGATAGATCTCATTACCCTAGCAATGGTCTGAGAGACAAGCTTGATAATTATCACCCTAGGGCAGGTGTCCTCACGAAAGAAGAACGAAACGAAAGAAAACACGAATACATAAAAGGACGAAGAAAGAATTGAAAGAAAGAAAAGAAGAAAGAAAGAAAGATAGAGGAGGAAACAAAAAGAAAGAAAAAGAAACAAAGAGAAGATAGAAAAAGATTGAATGGATGAACCAAAAGAAAGAATGACGAAAGAAAGGATGAAGAAATAAGAGAGAGAAAGAAAGAAAAAAGGAGAGAGAAAAGGGAGAATGATGGGAAAAGAAATGAACGAAGGAAGGAAAAAAAAGGAAGATATAATGTATGAAGAAAGATAGATACAAACGAAAGAGGGAACAAAATAAAAGACAAAAAGAAAAGGAAGGATGAATGAAGGAAGAAAGAAAGAAAAAAGTAATGAAAGAATGATTGAGGAAATAAAAGAAAGGAAGAATGGAAAAAGAAATTTAGGTAGTAATAAAATGAGAAAAAAATGAATATCGGTAAAATGAAAGGCAGAAATAAGATGCGTGAAAGAACATGAATGTTTGGTAGTAAGAAAACAATCATCATCCTCCCCCCTCTCTCTCACGCGCACACACACACACACACACACACACACACATTTACACAAAAGCAGACAGGCTGATAGCGTCAAAAAAGAATGCGTACAAGGAAATAGCTCACAAGAATTTGGTTCGTAATGGAAGTTGGACGTTAAAGAGAAGCCAAAATTGGCGAAGAAGAAGAAGAAGAAGAAGAAGAAGAAGAAGAAGAAGAAGAAGAAGAAGAAGAAGAAGAAGAAGAAGAAGAAGATTGACAGAAAAGAGAAAAGCTAAATCGAAAAAGACAGATTCCTGGAGAATCGAAAACAGCGGCCAAAACTGGTACCTGAAGTGACATCTTCCCGCGGCTTCTCTCAGCTAATCAAGTCCCCGTCAGAACGGCCTTCGCCCTGTAAACTGGCCATAAATTGGTTTGAAATGCATCGTCCTCCCGGCTTGTTCTCGTACAGTTCTCGTCCGGGCAACTTGTTCTCGTAATGTTCCTTTGGCGAAGACATTAGTATCCAAATACTGGCTGTTTGGCACGCGTCATGCCGGGTTGCGGTCTGGAAAGGAAGGTTTTAGCATTTGTCAATCTGGAAGGTTTTTGGCACGGAATATTGTGCAATTGGTGCCAGGGGTTGGCAAGTGAGATGGTGTCGGGGTGAATGCATGTGGTCTGATTGATTGGTTCTGGAGGGATGGGTCTTGACTTGATGGAGAGAGAGAGAGAGAGAGAGAGAGAGAGAGAGAGAGAGAGAGAGAGAGAAAGAAGAGGAGATAATGAAAGAAAAAGGAGAGACAGAGAGCGAAAGGTAAAGAGGGAAAGAGAAAGACGATAAGAAAGATGTAAAGGATCTGTTGAAAACGAAAGAGAGAGAGAGAGAGAGAGAGAGAGAGAGTGTGTGTTAGAGAGAGAAAGAGTGAGAGGCTGGAAGAAGCAAATTGATGGTAAAAGAGAATAGAAAACTATAAATTATGGCGGAGAACTGAGAAAAATTAACTCAGAATTAACAAGACATATACTTTTGATAATCACATGCACACATACACGTGTGCATATATATATATATATATATATATATATATATATATATATATATATATATATATATATATAGTTATAGTCAGTCGATTCTGCTCAAGTGAAATACAACTGGATCACAAATTTTGTTCCCTATTAGCAGTCGTTCTTTTTTAAGGTATTTACATAAAGAGGACAAAATATTACACCTGTTTCATTCTGTCCTTGTACAATTAGCCCTATTTGTAATCGATGTTACGTTTAACTGGAATCCTCTGTAATGATAGTATTTTTTTTTTGGTTCTCTGAAACTGCCGCCCCATGGTGAACAACTGAAGGGCGACTCAGAAAGGTTTCACTTGTTGGTCTATTTCTTTGTATACAGTATTAACATTTTAGTCTATAGCAATTGATTCACTCACTCATAGGTCACTATTTTGCTGATGGTATTACATCTCACCTACCATATAAAACAACAAACTCCTTCACTAGAACGAGTTGAGTATTTTTGTTTAAAAAATATTCTCATAGAGGTTCAAATCTCCCTCTCTCTCTTCCCCCCCTCTCTCTCTATACATAGTCCACCATTGGAATACCCCTAAATAATTACCAATACTTAATCCTCATTATTACATAGCCCCCAACGTACACGTAGACATACTACTACGGGCAGTTTAAAATATAAACACATATATGCAAGAACATTAAAACACGTTACTAAGTACCATAATAGATCATTACCTACCTTCCTAATAACCATAGCAACCAATTCTTAAGAATACCTACTCCCTTTTGCCAGTACAACCATTAAAATACCTATAACTGCTGCTACTACTTTCAACAAAAGATCCAACCAAGCTGCCACGGATTCCTTCACATATATACAACAGTCCAGACTATGGCCTCACACGAATCCTCATTTTCAATTTCCATTTCCCCCCTTTCGAAGCAAATGGGTGATTTGTTTTCTAGAGAAACCTAACCTTTCGACCACTGAAAGGTACATGCATGCTACTGAAGATGGGAACCCTTTCCAGAAAATATAGAACATATGGATTAATTAATTTGCGAATTGATTTATAAACAAATAAGATCTCCATATACATTTACTCCAGATTTTTGTCTCATTCCCAATTGTTCTTTTATATATAGAGAGAGTTTTTCGAATATAATTTCATTCAAACTCATAGATAAAGCCAGAAGGCGAAACGTGTTAGTGAAATAAATTTTAATCTACGTATGATTATTGTTTTATTTCCTTATTGTCGATTAATTTCATACTGCAGGATATCATAATATCGGATAAACCCTTTCCGATGGTATCTCTCTCACACGCACATACACGATTGTCTGCTTGTCAAGCCTGTTTGATATATTTGGCTATAACGGAAATTTAGTCCGAAAATACAGATATAATGGCAATTTGATATTATCAAGTACTCTCATTCGTTTTCAACATCCTCACTCAATTTATCAACAACCATTTTGATACAAGAATTATAATTTCTTTCAATTTTGACATGAAATAAGGCACTAACTGATTTTTAAACTTTAGTCTTGAAATGAGTCTTCGTCTTCCAAAATGTTTTTGCGAACTTACAGACAAATAGTAGCTGAATGCCTCTATAAGACTTCTAGTTGTTTGAGCGGTATGAGGACGTACATTATCGTTATGAGAAATGACTCATTCCATGTACACGTATAATGGTCGTTTTATGCTCAAATGTATACACGTTTATGTATTCTTTCACAGATATTGACAAATATATGAAATTTGTCAGCAGGAGGTGAAAAAGAATTCCATCAACAATCACTCCAAATCATTCACGAAACTGAGAGAATGCCTACAATGAAAATTTTACTATTTTCGACTAAGAGTGTCTTTCGGGTCCGGGTAGTGTCCACCTGACCAAAACAAATAACCGGGAGACTTTCCGGCGTTTCCGGTTAGCAACGGAAGTTCTTATTTCCTCAACACGAGCGGACATTTGATAAGATGTTGTTAATAAATATGGCGGCGGAGGAAAGGAAGTTGACAAAGTTTCAGGGTTATTCTGCTGCAAAGCAACATGGCGGTCTGGCGAAAAAAAATACCATATGGCTCAACTTGGTATCTAAGCCTTCCTAGTCATTCTCTCTCTCTATCTTTTTCTCTGACGCACATATACACGCCCTTTACGTGTATACATTTCATGTGTATACATTATTGAGTTGACAATACGGATATAGAAGTATTTGAGGAATGAAATGGGGATATTTCTGTGTTGTGAGTTGTTTAGTAAACTGTATGTTGTTTACATGTTTGAATGGGGATGTTTGTGTCGTGGGTTATATGATAGGAGTTTGAAGGAGAGTTGTTTGTATCTATGTAAGACAAAGTCACACCCCCCAATCTCCTACTAAACAACCCACGACACAAATATTCCCATTCGAACCTGTAAACAGCATACAGTTTTCTTTGTACTTCTGCAAAGAGGGCAGGGAATCTCGGAGTTACATCAGAACATGCCCGCATGAGAATAAAACCTTTCGAGATGTAACATCCATCCAATTGTCATTTTACGAATATTCTGTCGATTCACCTCACATCCACACCACAAACACTCAAACGTATAAATGAATGAATATCTTGGGACAGCGAACGAAGATTTTGGGAGGGTGTAGGATCATACACGACAGGACCTGGGATATATGCATATATACTTTGTATGTAACAGATCTGATATTCACATGGAGGAACACTCAATAGAAGTGACACTAACAACGAACCATGTCTGTTATTATGTACAGAAATTATAAAAATACAGCGAAATTTTCAAATTCTTAGTAGAATATAGCTACTAGCGAGTACATATTTTTATAAAACGTTATTTCAAAGTACTTTCTGCGTGGTTGTAAATTTTTATTTCTATTCTTGATTTTAAGAGATTTTTTTCTTAAAATAAAACAAGTAAATATAAAAACCACACAAGTTGATAATCTTTATTAACAAAAATGTTATACCACAAAAAGTTAATACTTTATGGCTGCACGTTGTGCCTTCAAAACCTGAATAACATGGTTGTCACAGAGTTCATCAATTTTGAGAGCAAAGATTGAGGGACTTCCTGCCATGCATCCCGTTTCAGCCGCCCAAGAATGGAACATCAGGTCTTGCATGTGTACTCATCTCTCACAGTCATTCCCCAAATGTATTCAGAAGTATTGATGTCTGGAGAGGGCGGGCCACAAATGAAAAGCGACCACTGAGGTACAGAACAGTTGTCTTTGCAGTGACAACTCGAATTGCCTTGCTGATGTATCAACATTTCCCCTTTTTCTCTATGTTTTAGTAGCTTTGGGATCAATCTGTGTTCTAGCTTCTTTTGGTACCTACGTGCTGTCAGATTTCCGTTGACAATACCTAGACAGCGTAGCTCACAGCCAGTAAAGCCACCCCAGACCAAATTTCCTCCATCATCAAACCTGCAAGCGGCCATTTTCATTGTTTCTTATCGTAGATCATGTCAAAAAAGCTGTAGTAGTTAAGCCCGTCAAGAATGAAGCACTTTCCTTCTATTAAGATCACATTCTGCAGATCAGGATGATCATTGAGGATAATTTCTTCCCACTGGCATCTGGCTTCTTTTTGTCTTTTGCATCAGTAATACGAGGGTTATTGGCCCAAATCCTGTGAACAGAACATTTCGATACCTGGCTTATTGTTTATGCTATTTCCCGGATACCTTGTAATGGGCTCTCTGTAGCATCTCTTATAATTCATCATCGAGTCCACTCGGGAATCTTCATTTTCTTGTTTGTTTTTGTGTTTAACTGTAGGCTTCAGGATTCTCTCCAAAAGTTGTAGATTACAATGAAAGATCAATATTTTTGTAAATTTTGTTGAAGAAATCTTGCAGAATCTTCCAAGTAAGACTTTCTCTTCCTCTGACAAAAGCAACGGTCTTTTTAGCGCTTTAGATAAAAATCCCACTACGAACTAAGTATTCGGTTTTTTAACCATCCTCATAAATATATGCATACATAGATACACACGTCGTTATCATGCACTGAGTTGCCCCTATGCTAGGCAGTTGTGCACGGAAAAGTTTGCGTTCAGATATCGTTATCAAGTAGATGTGCACAGAAATGTTGGTGAACCACTTGTAACATTCTTTCCATGAAGAAAAACGTGATGGGATTTGAAAGAGAAAAAAAGTTCTTGTTTCTGCTGTTTTATCCCATTCATGAAGCAATCAGCGTCTCAAATTATCGCTTGTGACATTAATCGAATACTGGCATGTCAAATGAATAATAAGCAAAAGATGCCTTTGGGGTTCTGTATCAATATTTTCGCCAAGAAATAGTGCGAGTTGATCTATTTCTTCATCACCTGTAATAAAGACCAATAAAATCGGTCAATACAAAACGAAATACCAACCAATTAAGCACAAGCAGAACGTGGTCAGTGGACCCCCTCATCTGCAGTTCCGCTTTCTGTACTTTTCATCATCAGTTTTTCATCATCCGTCGTTGGACATAGACCTTCCCTAGGATTTGCTACACCTCTCTATCGTGGGTTTTGCAGAGCCAATACTTTCTGAATTTGTCTAGTTCGTCTCCCTATCTTGTATTCAGCCAGCCTCGGTTGCGTATGTGATCTCTGGAGATCCATGTTGTGAGTTATGATATCCATCGGTCGTCTGCCATTCTAGAAACATAGCCAGCGCATTGCTATTTTAGTTTTCTGGTAGATCTTATTATGTCTTGGACTGTTTTCTCTCCGATATATTGTACTATCCTGTGACCTCTCTATGTGAGGTTGAGCATAATTCTTTCATGTGCAGATCGAATGCTTTTCAGTCTGCGGGTCTGTTAGGTTCTATGTTTCAGCTCCATAGGTGACTATTGATAGGGTGCATTGGTTGGATGCCCTTTGTTTTAGGACTTATGAGATCTTCTTGTTTTGAAGGTTGAGCTTCATCCATCGAAGGCTTGCTACTCTAGAGTGATTCTTCGCTTGATTTCATCTTTTGAGCATTTCATGGAGATTTGTTCTATAGTTTTAGTTGGCAGTATTTAACCACATGAATAAACAATCCATAAATTGTTCTTATCAATGGTCCAAAAGAGCTAGAAAAGTGATGCTTGTAATTCAGATATACCTAATAGAAGTTGTAAAGGGCTTCCTTGAAATGATAAGATGGAAGTTCTTGACAAAATCGTTTGCTGAGGTTTCTAATATCTACGATAAGAACTATTTTTCTATTCGTCATATAACTTCATATAACAGTTCACTTTTATGTGTTTTATTTCATTACTACTTATTGTTGTTAATCTGTTATTGTACCTTATTTATAGATGAAAACTTTATCATAGATGTATACGTATAGGGGAAACGCTATGGGTCTTGGGACATATACCTATGGATAAATGGTACAAATGTATTTACACCTCGTGTTGGGAAGGGGACTGGGCTCAATTGTCATTGAAGAGCAGGAGTTAAGACTAATTCGCTCCCCCCCCATGAAGGCAAATATGACACAAGGACCCGTTTAATATGGAGTTCTACGTGTGGGTAGTGGGAAAGTTGATCGATACCCAGCAGCCTGTGCCACCAAGACGAAACAGGGCTCATTCCAATCCCAAAAGAACATCAATGAAACAGGAGTTGACGGAGAAATCTTTTGTCATGTGTCACTTGAGATCAGTCAGAAGTTTGAATCTATTTCCTGGAAATCCGTCTTCTAGGCAGCTCGTCCGTTTTGCACTAATAGGGTTAGTTCTGGGATACACTCTGACATCTGCTACAATAGGACGATAGAATTAGGTAATTTTTGCTCTTACAGAGACAAATTAGTTTGAGTTCCTATGCTAAGAAGGTCTTGTACCATATTTCCTCTTGGATATTGACTAAATACCCCCAACACTACAAAAAAATAAAAAAATAAAAAAAAATCAAACTCGTATATAATCATTTACACCGGGACTTAAACGCAGGCAGACATAAAGCTTGGGTCTCCTTAATGGTCAGGATAGTTGCATATTTCCTACTAGTGCCAGAGTTGACAGAAATTTATTCTGATTTTCAATGTGTGTATACAAAGTTTGTCCGGAAAGAATCAAGCCTTTTTGGATATCTCGAGAACCGGCCGTGCAGACTTGATGTAATTTAGCAATCGACCAGAACAGACCTTATATCGTAAATACTGCCAGACATTTTCTCGTGGGGTTACTCAGTCTGTAGTGAGACACCATTTAGTTAGAATGTGCACCGTGTTACCGTTGCATTCACAATGATCGAACCTGCCTATTGTTCATGCTTTGCCTCCCCAAAGACAATACATACATACATACACACACACACACACACATATATATATATATATATATATATATATAGATGTACTATTCAAGTGAAGACACATCAGGAGTATAAAGTGTGTATGGACATTTTCATTATAATTGTGCAATATCCAGACATGTTTCGGAGCTCAACTCCATCGTCTGCAGTTTTAAGTCTACATTGTTAGAAGGTGCAGGCAAAGATATTTCTGATATCAGAACCATTAAGTAAAGTGTTATAAATGGTTGTTGTATGTATTATCCTTCCTGTGTGTGACTCAAACATCCACTGACCAGTGTTTCTAAGAATCTGGGGGTCTAAACTGTAGGTTTCCATAGAAACCAATCTCTATCCAGCTTAGATTTTGTAGTTTAGGAATAAAGACCCTTCACGAATGCATACGTAGGAGCTGTGGGAAGGGGATCGTATGTGTCTAAGAGAGGTGAGGAAATCAAGGGAAATATAAGATCAACAATCTTAAGGGTGTTGATGGTTGAAAGTAAGAAAACTCTAGAATGCCTCAGAAAATCTGTAAAAGTTTTCGTGGGACTGTAAGGCAATGGTAATAGCTATTGGAGTTTCAATCATTCAGATGTTTACTTTTTAATCGTGGTCCTTTCCTTGGTGAAGATTAAAATAAGTGGGTCGAGTTGTCTAAGTGTCATTTTTCATTTTTCCGACTTACATTAGTATTGGCGTGCGTGTGTTTGGATAAGTGGTGCTGTTTAGATGTTGTTGAGTAATGCAGAATACTTATATAAAAGTTTTGTGTTATTAAGGTTGTCTACGTTTTATTAATTTGTGTTGCTTAATTTGATGTTGAGTCCATTTGGTGGGAGTGTTTCAAGATACTTAAATCCCATGAAGATACTTGGGTGAGATACCCAAGCATCTTCATAGGATTCAAGTATCTTAGTGACCTTGTTAGATGTATTCTTCTTTAAATGTTCATTATCAGTATTTTTTTGCATCAGTGTTACAATTATGGTCAGGTAAGCGATAGTACTTCCCTATCAAGAGTGAATTATTGTTGTTGGATGATTCTATTCTGCGTCGGTAGTTTGATATCAAACAGCCATTACAATTTACTTATGTACCTTATTCCACGTTTTGTGTATTCAAGAAAGGTAATATTGTTACTTTTGCAGTTGGATCCATGGTAGATGTTAAAAGTCTTTTTAGTAATGGATCTGGTGAAGGTATTAGTATGTTTAAAGTGATTGCAACATTAGTTATTTTTTACTGTTGCATGGTTGGAAGAATTTGATTGGCTGGGATGTTTTTTATTTTTGAGGGAAACTTAATTATCATTTATGGTGTTGCTGTTTATCATATATCTGATATTCTTGTGTCTAAAAACAATAGCAGGGGAATTATATTTCGTTCAGTACCAGTTTTAACCGAGTAGCATATCGGACAGTCCTTGATCGCATATATGAGGAAAGAAAAATAAGCTCGTTTGGGACATGAACTTGCGTATACTAAGGAAGTAGTTTAAACCATCTGAGCTATTAATGCTCCTGTAGCGAGGCAGGAACCCGAAAACGCACAAATGTTTACTTATGTATACATGCGTATCCCCTTATGCCGAGTGTATGCATATCAATAAAATGGACAGCTTCCATATTAAATTCAACATTATATTGGATAAATCTCATTCATTTCTTCACTGCATTTGCATATATTTTATCGTATATGTATCCTTTCACTTTCGATACTTTTATTCTTTTTTCTTCTTTTTTCTTCTTTTGTCTTTTCTCCTTCAAACAACATGTATGATATAATCTATATATCAAAATCTTTGCTGAAAGGGAGGTGGTGTTTGATCAACCCTGCTGGGGTACCATGTTAATATAACTGTTTTGTTTTTAAAATCCCTGAAACAGTTACATGGTAATCAACTGATTACTCCAACAAGGAAATTAATGCATAGTATCGTTAAAACAAAGTAATCGTAAAACAGGAAAAAACACTGAACAAAACTGCGTAAATTACCTTGGAGGATATAGGGAAATAAGTGGGTGAAGTGAAAAAGTGTTTTTTAATGTTTAGTGTTCATTGCTGTGAAGCTTTTTAGACTATATATATATATATATATATATATATATATATATATATATATATATATATATATATATATATATATATATATATATATAAGGAGGTGTATTGAATTTTTCCAATATGCGAACAAATACTCAACTCTGAATCAGAGGCAGAAGTGTCGATCCATACGTAAGGAAATCCGTCATTTTTGACGGGTACTATGTTAGTTGAAGAAATCAAGAGAAATTTTCAGCGTATCTTGACCAAATATTTCAACTTTAAACTTAGACCTCCACCTCAATTGACTAAAAGATTCGGCTGAATCACCTTTATACATAAATCATCTAATCAATTCGTTCGATCTAAAATTAAACCGTATTACTCGACAAGATGTCATCATTGGACACGTTCAGATCGAAAGATCCCAATCAAAATTCGTGTTATATTACACAAATTACTTGTCAGATCGAACGATCAACAAGACTTGATCTGTGATCATCGGCCGCCATCTTTCCTTATCGCAAGCAGACGATCTCTTCATTTACATTACAAACACTCGATTCTGCTTTTAGTCCTATCACTTTCGATTCTTTTCTTTTTTTCTTTTCTTCTTTTGTGTTTCCTCCTTAGTTTTTTTTTTACTTTTTCTCTTTCTATCTTTGTCTTTTTCTTCAGTTTCTGATGTTTTTTTCTCTATTTTGCTTCCACTTTCATTGTTCTTCTCACTTTCATAAAATCATTTACGCTCAACTTAATCTCTCAGTTATTTCCCTTTAGTTTCTTTTAATTTATATCTTTTTTTTATTCTCATTTTTTTTTCTGTCTTCGTCTTTTTCTCCGATTTATGCTACTTTTTCCCTTGTTTTCCGCCTTGTTTTTCTCTTTCCTTCATTCTTTCATCAGATTTGAGTTTGCCCCACCTTATGAACCCGCTTATCTCCCCTGAGCTTTTTCTTCCATCTCATGTGATAGTCATGTTTTTATCCCAAATTCATATTTCTTTCCTTTTCTTTTTTTCTTACATTCTCATCTCTCTTGTCCACCCTCTTTATATTCCTTTGTCTTTTCTTTCCAAATTCATTTTTCTTTTCCGTTTTCGCCTTTTTGCAGTTTCTTACGTCTTTTTCCTCTTTTCTGTCTCTCTTTCTCCTCTCTTTCTTTCAGATTTCATTTTGCCTCAACGGATACACTCCTATCTCTCGTCAATCTTTCCTTCAATCCTAATTTTTCCCCCCTTTTTTCATTAAGAAATATACACAAACACCAGTTTTTAAAAGTTCGCTTTATGCCATTTTTCTGCTTTTACGAAAGAGGGCTAAAGGCGAAAATAACGTTCAGCGTTCGTTTTGCGACGAGCCCTACAGAGGCAGCCTGCATTTGCTTCCTCTCCCTTTGTGTATGGAAACACTTAAAAATTTCTCCCATCTAAATCAATGATGATTGCTTCTTCGATTAATGTTATTTCGGCTCACAAAAGGCTTTGAAAGGATCACTCTACTTGTAGGGAAACCTGTATTTCTTTCCTTTTCTTTCTTCCTTGTGTTTTCATCCCTCTTCATAGACAAACCGGTTGACGTGCTTTCCTTGTCCCTGTCTGACTTGGAAGCAGTTCAAATAAAAGACAATCGATCACACATCTCAAGCAGTGACAAGCGACATAACATTTCCTTTAATCCATTCAGAATCAAGCCAGAATTGGATATCACTCTTCAAATAAAACCCAGTCTGACCAATCTACCATAAGCCTGAACGAAGATACGACACTCAGATCATTGCAGTAACATTCTGGTCGAAGATATATCCTTTGGTTCACGCCCCACAAAACACAATGTCTATTCCTGGGAATCCCAACACTGGGGACCCCCTACCACCGCATTGCACTATGAAGGAAAGGTCAGAAGGTATACTGACACCTTCGTGACACTGGTCGCTGAGACAATTTTGTCATTGCTCACGCGTTTACGTGTGAGTCCCCTAACTAAACACAACCTTGTGTCAAATTCTGCCCGTGTTGGGAGTGGAATGAATGACTAGTTATGATCCAGTGTTTTACAACCTTTCTCTTAACTCGTCCTCCTAACTTAACACATTCTACGTCTACGACACCGTACTTATACTCTATACTTAAAATGGATTATCATTTTTTATAAAGAAAAAATGCATTGCAATCAAATTGCATGCTTATTATTTATCGCTAAAGCTAATTGAAAACCTGTTTACATGTAGATAACTGTAAATAATTCCTGGATCTGCTCCAAATTTGATCAGTTCTTCCTTAGTTCATTGGCTACTTCTACGAAAAGGTAATTGAAATCACAGAGAACTTTTAAAAGTATTGTATGGACAGACAGACAGATGCGAATGGATATATGGACCTTTTACAAGTTTGTTGGTAAAGGAATGATTAACGTGAACATACTGTCAACAACGACTGATAGAGATCACATAATTGTTGGCCTACATCCTCCAGTGTTTGCACCCAGTTGATTTGTGTTTGTTTCTTCTGAAACAATGTTTATTTTAAGTGACAAGAGTTAAGCCCCTCAGCGGTGATTCAGAAGAAGCTCAAAGCCCCGGGCAGTTGCGCAGGTGCGATTCCTTTGACCAACTGTGCGTGTATGGGTGTGTGTGTGTGTGTGTGTGAGAGAGAGAGAGAGAGAGAGAGAGAGAGAGAGAGAGAGAGAGAGAGAGAGAGAGAGAGAGAGAGAGAGGGATACACACACACACACATACACACAGAGTCACACTGTCACACAGAGTACACGCGCGCACAGACCTACGTGCACGTGCTGTCTCTTAGACACACGCACACTCACATACACGCATACAAAGGATATCATAACTCTAACCAGGAGGACACAGCTGCCATGGAAATAGCCATTCCCGCTTTGCTACCCGTTGTTAAATGCCGGAATAGCAACTTCCTTTGTTTGACAGAATTTTCGCCTTCTCCGCTGCCCCCGGACCATGGCCGTTGCTTCGATGCTTTCACCCTTTTATTTAAGAAGCTCATCATATCGGATAACTATCGGCTGTTATCAGGCAAATGTTGATGGCCAATGGAAGCTTGTAACAGCAAATTGACTTGTTAAATGACAAACGAATGGAATGTGTAAATATTTAAATAACATGACTATTAACACTTGCAGAGCTTCCTACGAAGATCTTAGTGGATAACATTCCTGATTCGCAACTGCTAAATACGAAGATTTTCGTTTTTCTTGCAGTAATTCACTTCCTATGCTTCCCTGATTTAACTCTACGTAACTATATGACACAATTTCCCTGTCTCGTCGTTGGTTTCGGGGAAATGGGTTACACAATGGAGATTATAGCTGTAAAAAACAAATAACACTGTAAGTGTGAAAACCAATTCAAAGACCTAACACTTGAAAAGACTTTTTTTTACTGTTACCTACAAAAAGATGTATGTATTAACTCATGACTGTCTATTTGTTCCTACAATATCTCAAAAAGTTCTCAATGAATTTCGATGACATTTTGTGCAAGTGTTGGTGATGGGCTAAGGAAGGAGAGATACAATTTTAGGGTCGATCCAGGTAATCTCCACAGTTACCCTGCCAGTATCGTACCTATATATCAACACAGTATATGCAAATGTTCTCAAAGAATTTCAACCCAGAAGGTTAAGCCATTTGGTGAAAAAGAAGTGGTCAGATTTTGAAACCCAACGAGAAGGGACTTTATAGCAATTGTGCAACGAAAAACTCTCCCGTTAGGTCACTCAGTCGGCAGTGAGATACCATAGAGTGAGCTTACAATGCCCATCCCTAACTTCTTGTGCAGTTTTTCCTTCAAAACATCGCGCTATCTTACAGTCCAAATTTGGCACCTAGCCATTCTGATATTTTCCTAAGCCAAAATCAGCGTTGAAAAAGAGTCTTCAGGGGAGATTGGGGAAGAAACATTTTCAGCTGATGTTGATCTCGAAAGAAATCTTTGCGGACTGTTCTGGAAAGTGGACAATACACTGAAATAAGTGTGTGAGTTCTCAAGGGTGGATATTTCAAAGTGAGCCATTGCCGTAGGTAGGTGAGGTAGGCTACTTTTTATTAAAAACAGCGGGATATTTCCGAACAGCTCTTGTACACACACAGTTACTTTGTAGAGCTTACTTTATATATCACGATATATCTCTCTGTCACTCTCCGTCTCTCTCTCTCTCTCTATATATATATATTTATATATATACACACACACATATGTATACTTTGAAACTCCATTTGAAATTACCTCCTGTTAATACACACTGATTTAATCATTCGACCCAAACTAAATAAACTAAATAAACTTAAAATGGGATGCTGCAGGAATCGAACTGCGACCGACAGGTAACTGCGTCGCTCTTAGTCATTGAACTAAACAACCCACTGGTACATAAATTTACTAGATATGCACGTCAGATATATGTATATGTGTACAGACATCATCCATATAGTTAAAACTCAATAGGTATTCATGCACATTTTTTCGTGTGTAATACTTTACAACAGATACTACATCCGATCTGCATTCACTCGCAACCCCACGAGAGTAAGATATCACACAAAGTCGGTTCAATGTGGGGTTCCGTACCCGGGAAATCTTACAAAATTGTTCAAGTCCAGCTCTTGCCTTTTTGTGCAATGGGTCGGTGCTGTCCTGGGGCTTGCTGATCCTCTGAGACTCAGCAGAGTTATTTCTCGGGGCCACAGGACGGATCTTACGTCTTTTGTGCTTAGCAAAACGGAGCCTCAGTAGGCCCTCATCGGTCAGTGAATTGCCCTGCCGTAAAGCTATCAAAGAGTATACTGCAAGCAGATCCTAGGGAGAGAGTGCTGGGAAGCGACACATTGACCCTAGGCTAAGCGCACAGATGTTATAGTCTGATCCTAGCCAGAGGTCCAAATCGCGAGACTTTGATACTCACTAGATGCGAATCACCCCGTTACTCTGATCCAAGGCAGAAGTGCTGATCCCTGCACAAATGATCCCGTCATTTTTGACGGCTACTATGCTAGTTTATACATAATTGGTATAAACATGCTTGTAAGTAACAATATCATCTATCCCTGTCTCGGTCTCTCTTTATATAGAAACGTGCCCATATATGTATATGTGTGTGTGTGTGTGAGAGAGAGAGAGACACGCACACACACGCACACATGTACACTGAAAGAGAGCAGTACTATATGAATAGGGAAAATTCATCGCCTCGTTGATACTGAAACCTGAGAAAGTTATTTGTCGAAATGTAATTGTGAGATAAACGTTTGTTACCCAGGCGATAAATGCTTTTACCATCCGGGTAGAACGAAACTGGAAAAAGATATTTTAATGAAATCACAGTTCAAGGAACCGAATCGCCCTGTTAATAAAAGGAAAGCCACAATACTGGGCCGTTTTTGCTTGAATAAATGTGAAAGTGGTTCTTACATACACCATTTTACATGTAAAGTAATGATTCCTCTCTCACCCTTCTCCTTCCTTCTCTCCCTCTCTCTCTCTCCCAAGCATGGATCAATAATACCGTTGTCTATCTATCTATCTATCTATCTATCTTTTTTCTCCTTCTCCTTCCATATTATCCATCATCTTCTCCCTATCTTCCCCTTTCTTCTTCTTCTTCTTCTTCTTCTTCTTCTTCTTCTTCTTCTTCTTCTTCTTCTTCTTCTTCTTCTTCTTCTTCCCTTTTCTTCTTCTTATCTTTCCCTTTTCTTCTTATTTCCCCCTTTCCTCCTTCTTATCTTTCCTTTAGCTTTCTCTTTCCCCCTTTTCTTCTACCTTCTCTTTTCCTTTTTCTTTTCCCATTTCATCATCATCATCATCATCATCATCATCATCATCATCATCATCATCATCATCATCCCCTCTCTGTTTTACCGATTTCTCTCCCCTTCTTTTCCCTTATGGGATTATGAGTTTCGAGGGTCAAGATGAAGTGAGCCCCCTTCCCGCTCTTCGAATTTCCCCTTCTTCCTGCCTAAAGGATAGGAAATAACCGAGTGTCAATATAGACGGAATTGAAAAGTAGGGGCGAATCTAAGAGCCATTGCACTGACAGTGATCGGCGCCCTCTTCAACTTAATCTCATGTCCAACTCCAAGGGTGTCTATCCACCAATAGTCTGTTTGACTTCCGGTGAGGGGATATGACGCCAGCTGCTTTCTGGAGATGATATTGGAATTGCCTGGAAGTGCCGGTGACCAAGTGGTTAGCATCACTCGGAACCAGGGAAAGGCATGAATCTACGTATTTTCCTCCATAGGTAAAAGAGTGGGTGGAGTGAGTGACATCACTTTGGGTGCTTTTCACATCTTGGTCAATTTCGCAAATCGCAAACTTTGAAGAACAAATAGAAGTCGAACCGAGAAAAAGGAAGCTTGGAAGTGACAGCTGATGCCGAATGCAGCGAAAGGACACTATTTAGGGATAGCTGAATTTGTTAATAGGTTTGCAGGACAGGATGTTGGTAGCCAATTGATTAAAGAGGCAATTCATTTCTGCAACAAATATTTATTCTTCAACATAATCTCCTTCCTTGTCAAGGCACTATATCTATATAATATTAATCCCTTAGAAAGAACATCATGAAGCAAAAATTTCATGTCAAATTCAATCTCTCTCTCTCTCTTTCTCTCTCTCTCTCTATTTCTCTCTCTCTCTCTCTACATATATATATATATATTTATATATATATATATATATATATAATCAAAAATTACACAACATTTTATTGAAACTCTTATTTGAAACGATCTTCCATTATTGCTTTGGGAATGTATCACTTGGTCAAGACAACGGAAATAGAATAAACAATTAAGTGATGAGTACAATAGGCACGAGATGTTAGTGCTTTATATAGCTCTATGGCTCTATATATTAATAGCTCTATTTACTGTGTTGAATTACAACGGATAAAATCTGTTTTTGTTCGTTTTCTGTTTATATATATATATATATATATATATATATATATATATATATATATATATATATATATATATATATATATGTATATAAGAATATAGGTAGAAAACACCTGACTTGTGTTTCACTAGAGATGTATTTTTTGGTAGATGATATTTAGTATTAATCTAATTACGTTAAAAATTCCATTTGGACAGAGTATTTGGAATTAACCCAAATAGATTTTATTACTATATTTGATATAAGAGTGGATCAGTCCATAACCTTTGAGAGAGAGAGAGAGAGAGAGAGAGAGAGAGAGAGAGAGAGAGAGAGAGAGAGAGAGAGAGAGGGGGGGCTGATTGATCGACAGATAGAATGATAGGCAAAGACTAGGGGTTAAACCCCGAATTTTGAAACCTAATCTCCAAGGCGAACGGCTATCGCTAATTGGATGGTCGGTACAACACAACCTCCAAGATCCCCATTTATTCGATTTGGCTTTGTACTGTACTGACCCAAGGGTGGTAAAGATTTGATATAAAAAAAAAAAATAGTTTTGTGGAAAATTTACTTGACAATGTTTTCCAGCCGAACATCATATATATTTATATATACGTCGTCTATCCAGAAAGGGACCAGCAATTTTGCATATCTCGAGAACTGGCTTTATAGCTTTTATATAACTTAGTAACCAATCAAAGAAGACCTTACTGCATGTGCATGAACAGGCATTCTTGGTCGACAATCATACACCATTGAGCAAGGTCGTGTACTGTATGACCATCGCATTCACAATGACCGAACCTGTCGATACATGTCTTGCAAAGGTTTTTTTTTTTTGCAAAATATTGCATCCCCTAAGGCTTTCAGCTCTCCTACAATCTACGCTCGGCTTCCTGCGACTTACGTTTTTTTCCAAAGCTAAAATAGGCTATGGATGAGATTACGGAGGACGCGACGATGGGAATGCAGAAAGAGAACTTTGCAGACTGTGTTGAAAGGTGGGATTTACTGTAGGATAAGTGTGTGAGGTCCCAAAGGGAATAGTTTGAAGGCAATTGAGTTGTCTTTACCCTAGCTTGCCTATTTTTCACTAATATTAAATGGCTGGATACTCTTCAGACAGACATCGTATTTTGGGTCCTTTTTTACTATTTGTCCGGCCTCCAAGTCAGGAGTTGACTTTGTTTTTCCTTGGTAAGAACTAGAACAGAATAATCCTCACCAAATTTAGGATGTAAAAATGAACAGTCCCCTACTGCGATTTGAAATTGCAACCACCTAATTAGTAAACATGTATCTTACCGACTGAGCTAAATTGACATATTACTCTAAATATTGGTTAGAAATACGCAAGGGCTCATTTCAATCAACAAGATAAATATATTCATTCATCACTTTTTTTATTAAATATACGTACAATAGAAAAGTTACAGCAATGATCTTTAGTCGGAATAGAGATTAGAGTGGAGTTTGACACTGCAATAGCTAGGCTTGTCTTCTCCCCCCTCTTTCTCTCATGGTTTCAAACCGATTTTCAACATCATCATCATCAGTATCATCAACTTCTGCATCATCATCTCTAATATTTGAAGGAGATCATGTCAAATAAAGAAATTTCAAGAGATGAAACAAACGAAAGATTATGAGGGCAAATATCAATTTGGAATTACGTTGAGCTCATTATTTCATAATTCCTTCGAGTAAACTAAAGTTGTTGTTTTGATCGAAATGTTTTGAGGTGTATTTTGGGGCTTCTCTGTGTTTTCACTGAATATTATCAACGTTTCAGCTCAGTGGACTGATACCCTCCCCTTTGTTGTTCTGATCATAAAGTTTGGGAAATGTCTTTTGAGGACTTAACTGCAGGTCTGAGATAAAGAATTTTTAATCATTGAACAAATTTTTCGCGCAGTTTCGTCATCGGTTGTCTGGTGCAATGTCATCGTGTAACAAGCACACACACACACACACACACACACACACACACACACACACACACACACACACACACACACACATACACACCGAAAAATAAACGGTTTAAATTTGCCTTACCGTGTAAATTCGTAATAGTGGTCAAACAACTTAGTCGAGCTCTCATCATCATCATCATCATCATTGTTATTATTATTATCATCATTGTCACCAAAAAAGGTCGAATTATTCACTTACCAGTGATCAAAAAGGGACAATTACTTTGTAGATATACCCTTTATAGGTGTGTCTTTTTAATAGGAATCGACCGTTTGAATGCCACCTGACCCAAAGATACCTCTAATGCAATACCGCAGATGCTATAAAAATGCGGGTGGAGGCTTGCAGTTTTAAATACCTAATTCGCACCCACGCCTCTTTCCACCAATTTTGTCACCCAGGGGCTTTTCTGTTTTATTTGCTTCTGTTCCCGCCTTTTCTACCTCCTCTCGCCTGTTCCTTCATTTATTCATTTTGAACGACGTTCCATCAAACATTGGTTCTCCACTAAAATTACTCCAATAAATCTAAACCCTATGCTCACTTCTTGTCGTCTCTTCCCGACCTCAACTTTATGACTCCCAACCAGGTTTTCAGTGTTGCTGGGGCTCCCTAGAACGCCACTACTGTACCTCTGTAAAATACAAAAAACCGAACTGAAAGATAGAGTCATAATCCATTCCCCAATCTCCATAATACTTGCTACCTCCACCTCCACGTTAATATTTGTCACTTCCGAAATACGATTTTGAGAAATGTTTTATAGATATAGGAGACAGGATATTTGTGAGCTCCAGCATCCAAAAAGTAAGCACTACACATTTGCACCCAACCAGTACATAAATGACTTTTTCTCTATGATTCTCTTTGAGGCTAAAGGCTGAGTGGAATTACATCTTAATATGTTTTCACCATTTGAACTGGTAGTACTTATTGACATCCTAATATGATTTTTTAAATTGTCATTTTCTTTCATCTCAATTTTAGAGATTATCAATGCAACTACTCGTGCCGTCTGTCTATGGCAGTGAGTTAACATAAATCATGGATCATAAATAAACGATGCTCTCTCGGTGATACCCCAACACACATCCTTTTTTGCTCCAGGGATACCTGGTTATTTGTACCTGCAGCTATCTCAGATTTGGAAAGGAAAATCCTGCGGAACAAATTAAACTTTCGAATCTACCCTTTATTTATTATCAATTTTATGAAGCTTTATCGGTTCTTCTTCTTCTTCTTCTTCTTCTTCTTCTTCTTCTTCTTCTTCTTCCTCTTCTTCTTCTTCTCATCACCATCACTTCTTCATTCATTCATTCATTCATTCATTCATTTTCGACGAGTAATTTCTTTCATCTTAATTATAGTTACTTTTTATCGCACGTACTCAGGTTGTCAGTCTACGGTAATCGGTGGACAGTGGAGATATTTTGACATCAGACAAAAATAACAAAGATATTAAATATCAAAGTCTTTTGCAATCGGCCCGGCGTGTTCAAGGCAATAAATCACTCCACCTCCGTAAATACCGCCCGATCAAATCTGATTACATGATCAATTACTATGATTCAAATGATGTGTTTGTTTATAGTATTTTCCTCGTCGGTATCATAGATTTTAGATATATCGATCTGAAGTCTTTTATTGCTTACCCTTTGCTTGCAAAGACCAGGAGAAGATCTATTCTCACCTGCATTGGTTATATTTTCCAATGGGGATCAGCTTGGGCAAATCGAATCCACTCTTGAGTCTTGGTACACGTCCTCAGTAGCTCAGAGAGACAAGCGACTGCTAATCTGTAGGATTTTTGTCAAAGTAATCTACTTCTAAATGGAATACCTTACAGAAATTAGGGTGAAGAGGATTCATGCCATTCTCGAGGGCATTAGTGCGAAGTGAACAGAAAATATCTTCCGGATTTGAAACCGGTATGCCTGCTCCATTTTCTGAGAGGGTAACACGTTAGGCGAGCCCCAAACTTTTTATAGAAGAAGACTTGCCCCGACTTTTCTCTTTAATCTTGATCCCCCCGGCAATCAGCTATGGAGATAAAGCATCGAATCTCACCCAAAGACTAACCCACAAACTGAGGAGCATGCAACATGCAAATGAAAAAAATCATACTCAACTTCACATGGAGAGATCACAAGATAGTACAATATATCAGGAGTCCGTTAGAAAACTCAAATGGCAATGGGCTGGTCATATTGCAAGAATGGAAGACAACCAACAGACATTACGACTCACAACATGGATCTCCAGTGATCACATGCACAACCGAGGCCGGCAGAATACAAGATGGAGAGACGAACTAAACTAATTCAGCAAGTATTAGCTCTACAACGCCCACGATAGAGAGATGTGGCGAATCCAGGGGAAGGTCTATGTCCAAAGACGGACATTGGAAGACTGATGATGATCACAATTTGGGTCGTAATTCTACGGCTTCGTGTAAAGTGAGCGATCGGGAATAAAGAATGAACTTCCAGTGAGAATCGAACTCACGTCCCTCCATGGAGTCTTATTCTTCATTTCCGATCGTGCTTTGCAAATTAGCCCACCCAAACAAAAAATGGACACAGGATTTCAAGTAACACCCGCAAGCCGATCTTTTTAGGTTGTAGCCCTGTTTGTATACATTCTGAGTATTTAATACCGTTACCGTTTTTTCAAAGAGTTTTCATTAGATTAAGTATTTTAGATTTGTGGTATTTCAACCTTGTTGTTGCAAGGCTGTGATACAACCATTAAAAAATTGAAAATCAAATAAAGCAGTACGTTTGTAGAAAAGAAAAACAGATAGATTCATTGTTAAAGTGCTTATATGGATGC
>OY735235.1:25326899-25411899 GCA_963457665.1 Thysanoteuthis rhombus
GAAACAGTTCAGTTGTAGCAAATTAATTTCTATTTCATTGCGACGAAAAAGAAAAACAACAAAAAAAAAACAAAAACTATAACCTTGGCAAATGTCAATGGGAGTTGTCAAGTTGGGGGAACAGCGAGGGAATTTGTATTGAGTTGGGGGTCACTAATGGGTGTACGAGTTCTATTTATTTTATATCAGATCCTATGACTGTTTTTTTTAGTTTTTTATTTTTTTTAACTAATACTCTCGTGTCAGTGTCGGTGCTTGCATGGGTAGGATAAGTGATTATCTGTCTCTTGTGGGAAATCTGACCGAGATATTGTCAGGGAATTGACGCCAAGGGATCGTTCGGGATTGTTTCCATGACGTTTTACGGTAGAATAAGAAGAAACTATTCTGGTAAGAGTCAAAACGAAGAGAAAATGAGGACCAAGAGTATTTAGAGGGGAGCAAAGAGAGCATATGTACTGTGTAGGAGGAGGGTAGAGAGCAAGAGAATTTGAAAGCGAGTGAGAGTGTGAGAGAGAATGAGAGAAAAGAGGGATGCGTGTATATATATATATATATATATATATATATATATATATATATATATATTTGTGCGTGTGTGTATATATATAGGAACGTAAATCATAGGTTAAGTAAAAACTGTGTATATATACACGCACACACACAAATATATATATATATATATATATATATATATATATATATATATATATATATATATAGGAGCGTATATCATAGATTAAGTAAAAACTGAGTATAAATACACACGCGCACACACACACACACACATATATATATATAAGGATAGTCTATAGCCACATTGAAGAGTAGTAGTAGAACGAAACAGCTGTCTGTGGATGACACAATAACATACATATACATATATATACTCATTTTTTTACCCATGATATACGTTCATATATATGAGTGCTAGTATGTGTGTATGTGTGTGTGTGTGCATGTACGTGCGTGTAAAACAAAATCAACAACAAGAATGTTTATTTGCTTCCTTTGAAGATGCCAAAAAAGCTTCTCCCCAAAGTGTCATGTTCCGTGTCACAAACCAATGGGAAACAGACTGCATGATCAACTAATAGTTGATGTTAACATTCGAGGGGGGGTCGACGAGGCGGGTGAAGTTCGATGTGAAGAGCCGGGGAAAGGAAATTACTGAAAGCTTCATTGATATAAGTAATTGAGATTTGAGACTTAAAGGGTGATCATTAGCTAAACGGTGGAGAGAATTGGGATTCACTGATATCTCATTACTTGGCTGTAGTCTTTTTTATTGTTTAGATTTTGTATAGAAAGAGTTACTGATAACAAACGTATTTAAAAAGCTATCAATATCACTTGAAATTGGCCCATGTCTCTTTCAAATAACATTTAGTGTGTGACACTTTAACCGACACATATCCTTCTACGCAGAGGGACAAACGCTGATAAATAGATGTGAGACAGTATACTTTGTATACTATGGTGAATATAATGGACAATATGGAAACACGAAAGTTCGGAAACCAGATTTTTTTGTGTTCCCATATTGTCCATTAAACTCTCCATTATATCGGATAAATCTCATCTCCATGATGGATATTGTACAATAGACCATCGTTGTAACGCCACTCGTTGTTTTAACGGCACTAATCAATGACACACGAGGCACATTTACTTTCATATTCGCTCAAAACTCTCGTCAGATGTTTACTTTTTCCCTGAGCGAAATGAAAAGGTAAAATAATCTGCCTGTCACATTTTCCAATACAAATGTAAGTTCGTTATAACGACACCGTCGAGGTGTGTCTTTGTAATGTTATTCAACAGTAGATATTAGCTAGAGAAGAGGTGCGACTGGCGTAGCGGACAATTGAATTGTTGAGCCAAGATTTAACACCGGCTTAGGCAGTTTCCGTTCACTTCGCTCTAATTCCCTTGGGAAAGGCACAGACCCATCTCATATATTCCCAGCTATGGGTTAAATAGCTGGACTGACTGCACTAGCCTTTGGAAAGCAACCAGTGTAGGAGAAGGACTGCTAAAATTCCAAAGTAGGGAGGCCAGCAACGTGTTGTGGCCCATGAAGAGCACAGCGTGATATGCATCCCAGTCTGTCTCCAGCCGCCCTAACGATGCCATGCAGACAGGGACAATAGACTAAGACTTGCAAATTGCGCAACTTTCTCTCAATATAATGACTTCAGATGCCACTCTGTAGTGTAGCCACTGCATCATTCAAAACTTCAGCCATTGACATCATCTTTTACTCAGTGCACAGTTGAGGTGATGTCTTGATTCCAGCATTTTCTTAAGTTTCAAAAACGGCAAATTAGAAACAAACACGATTATTTACTTCATTGAACTGAAAACCAATGGGACACTGACATTTTTTCTATAAAATAATTGATTTTTACTTTCATTTTTATTCAAGTTTTAATGATAACGTTTTTTTTTTGTTTTTTACGGAAATAATCTAATTTTCAAAACTTTTCATTGAAGAAAATTTCTGTAAATTGATTAAGCAAATGCCTGGAAAATTTTGCTGGTTTCTTTCTTGCGTTTAATAAGAAAATCTTTTGCAAACTACGTCTGATGACAAGTTTTTATCCTTTCTTCTTTCTTGCTCTTTTTCAAAGTAACGTCAGTGTTAAACTAGATTGCCAGTGTCTTCAGAAAATCAAAAACATTTTCGTCTCAGCGCTCATTGTACGATTTTTTGGCTTTGTCAGTATTGTTTAATTTATGAAGTACTTGCAGCACGACATTTAACATCCTCTTCGGAGACATAAGATCTCTCTGTTCATCTAGGATCTAAAAATGATTTATGGTATTAATTGGTTATGGTGTTTCATTTATCAAGTTTGAAATAACATAAAATTCTATTACGTTATCAGAAGAAGAAGAGATGGGCAAATCGCACATCGTCACCATTTATGGTAGAATTATTGCAATGTGAGCTAAACAGCCACCGGTAATGCAAAGGCCCAAGTATCTGTTTTCACTCCAAATTCTTATCTTGTTTATTCTTGGTCTATTTGTTTCTTTTGCTCAATGGTAAGAGCAATGCCACGTTGAAGCAGCTACCCTAACGGTTGTAAGTTTGATTCCTGCTGCAGCCTATTTTTTTAATTGTTTATTTTATGTACATTGTCTAAGCCAAATGGTACATTAACCGTGAAACGACAGTGGAGAATTTTTAAGAGTTTCTATACAACACAATTCATGAACGTTGAGTTGGATTATGTACATCCATTTCTTATATATATATATATATATATATATATATATATATATATATATATATATATATATATATATATGATAGTATTCAATTTACCATAGAATAATTATTGAGCTCTTTGTATCAAGTTTAAGATGACATAAAATACAATGTCTTCTACGATAATAGAAGAGTGGACCCTTTTGGTGACGTAGGAAAATTTTATACACACCTCTTCGTTTCCCTCTTCTATCTTTTTTCGCTTTCTCACTCTCTCTCTCGCTTCTCATTTTACCTGTTAACTTTTATACTTTCTGGTTTTCTTGTTTAATTTCGTCTTTCCCATCACTCACAATTGCCTTTAAACGAAGTGAACACAGATTGTTTCAGTCAGAGCTTGAACTTGGTCCACTGATTTCATTTTCCGTGCTGCGAAATGCTCGGCTATTGGCACTTTCCCCCCTCTCCTTACTCATGAAGGAGAACACACACTCGATGAAACATGCTGTCCTAAAGATGGATGGCTGGTTTGGAGTTGGGCGGCAGAATTTGACAAGTTAACTGCAAAATACACTGAAAATTCCTCATCATTGCCAATATTAAGCGAAAAACGTTGCTGTCGCTTCGACTGCAACGTAAAAATATAAAACAGAAAGAAAAAAGAAAATGTCCGCCTGCTGGTTATTAAATATCTCGACTGCGCATGACATAAATTTCTGACAGGAAGGCGTTTACAGCCATGATCATCTTTGCAGGAAAATGCGACAGACTCAACAATTTATTCGATTTCATTTTAATTCTACGAATTCCAATTCCTTATTTCGTAGTTATTTTCATATTGATCAATTTACTTGTTTTTTAGAGTTTATATTTATTCGTTCAATTTCCGTTCGTTTTAATGTATCTGTTTTAACTTTCTTATTTCGTTTTCTTCTTGCAAATGATTACTGATATTTGAACATGAAATAAATAAATCAAAGGCCAAGGTTTCTTGCTTTCGTTTTTCTCTCTCCACACCTTTTAAAAGCTGAAATCTTGCAGTTGGGGTTCTAGTATATTGATATATATATTTTAAAAATCTAATTTCTAATATGTTTTCACAGTGCCTCACATCTTTAACCAAGAATTTACATATCAATAAATGAGCACACATATACATATATCTTTACATCAGTATGCATACTCACACATTCATTCACACACAAGTACACACACACACTCACACACATATATATACATACATACATATATACACACACACACACACACACACACACACATATATATATATATATATGCATAAATTGGAATACACTCGCACGCACACATGCACACACACGGGCCTGTATACATAAAGTGTCAGTGCGACTTTTCACTGGCGTGCATGTGCAATATACATTTGCAGAACTGCCTAATTTTGACCATTTCAGTTGAGAATCAATAAAGACGAAATAAATGAGCCCTAAATGACATCTGTAACACATCAAGTGGTTGAGACTAGCGTCAAATTATCGGCGTTTTCGTCAAGATGAGAGACGGAACTTTGAGTGTTGATCTTCTCCGCTGGCGGGTAAGACACCCATATCCAATTGAATGATTGGCGCACCATATCATTCCAAGTCTATTTCCCTGTATTTGACCGTGTGTCATACTAAGTCAATCTTATTATGAATGGAAGACGGATGCGTATAGTGGGTGCAAAAAGTATCTGATATATTTGAAAAAAAAATGTATTTCAACTTAGTTACACATCTTCAGAAGTTATAAAATTTCAACCATAGACTTCTGATTTTTTTCGCACAACTTTCCAACGTTTAATTTCGTCCAAATAGATTTGATTTCTTCACTCAAAAAAAAATCTTTACCCGGAATTCTGTCAATTCCAAAACTGCATAAGAATGTTAAAAATAGTATTTTGATACGTATCGGATTATTTTTGCACTCACCGTATATACACAAATTCATACGTAGATAAACATGGATATAGACTCGTATGTCCATGAAATCTATCCATCGATTTTAATCAGTCAAAAGCTGTTTCGTTCATGTGCATATAAATAAACGAATTTCATGTACATCTATCTACATATATTTCGCGTAGTCATGTCTTCTAGCCCCACGGTTATCTTCTGATGAAGATTTCTAGTTAATGGCGCTGTCTCAATTGCAATAGTTGCGTGAAATTATAATAGTTAGTTCTCTATCAAGTTACACAGAACGTACGAGTTAAAACACTTTATTAAGAACGATAGAGTTGAAGATACAAGCCCAAAAGATGAATCAAGTAAGATAAAAACGAAACGGTACAGCGTATGGAGAAGAGAAAAAAAAGAAAATAATAACTAACAAATTTTTTGAAGGAGAAGAGCGTATGAAAAGAGAAGAAAGAGAGAAAGAAGAATGAATTAATAAAAAGAATCTCATCATCACAGTCAATAAGTGAACAATCGTTGCGTCAACATTTGAATTCATGTAAAATATGTAAAATCCATGGAATATATTTGGTCAGAATAAATTCTGTTTACATCATCGTTGGCGTTTTCCTCTGGAAAACATACAATACAGAGTAAACAAGCATCTAGAAACATCTAGATTTTGGAGAATCTAGTTATTATAGATATACCTATACCCGACAAAATAAGCCCCCACCCCCAACTTTTTATCCAAAACTGAAAATAAAAACATTTTACAATGGGTTTAGTGAAGTGCTGATGCAAATTTTCAAGTTTATAGACAACGCAACATAGAACAGACAAAACAAAGGCACGTTTTAAGAAAAGAATAGAAACCATGGATTGTTCAAAGAAAGCCCAATGAAGGAAAATGAAAAAAAAAAAAGAAGGAAAATGTCGAACTGAACGAAGGAGGAGAAAGAAAAAAAAAAGCAAAGAAATCCTGAAAGGAACGAGAAATCGATCAGAATGCACATACCTTTGCCAACGCAATAGTAACTAAAAACTGAATTAAAATGAGTTCATATATAGCGACAACTAAGCGAAGGAAACTGAATAATCCCTGGATCTGCTCCTAATTTAATTTGGTCCTTTCTTAGTCCATAGGCCACCCTTCCACTTAGCCCATAGGCCACCCTTCCACTAAATGCCAATGGAAATCATTTGCATCTTTTGGAGATATTGTGTGAATTTATTGCTACGATACTTTTGAAGATATTGTATGGACAGACAGACAGACAGACAGACATGCTTCTAACATCGTAGGCAGATGTGAATGACAAAAAAATTAGAAAGAAATGTTGAAGCAAAGGGAAAATGAAAGAGACAAAGAAAGAGAAAAAAGAGGATGAAGGAAAAATAAAGCAAACAAACTCTGAAACAAACGATGAGAAAAAAAATAAAAGAAAAAGAAACGAAGAAGAAAAATTTAACTGAAAAAGGGAACAAAAAGAAAGAATAGGTATTGAACGCAACTGAAAGAAACTTTCACAAAATGTCTCCAATTTCCAAACATTGAATAATCTGAGAAATGACCTCGGGGCCAGTGTAAAACGAAGAGAGATAAGAGTAAGAGAAGAAAAAAAAGGAGACGGAATTCTGTGTATTAAAAGTAAACCTCCATTGCCATAAATTTCAAAAGACTCTTCCTTTTCCCTTTCCTTTTCTCACCTTTTTAATGACTCAATTTAGTCTTTGGTTTCTGGTTTGTCGTTCAGTTGATAACTGGAAGCTACAAACTAAATTACATAAGTTTATTGAAAACCGTTCCACCATTACTTGCGACATTAGCATCAGGCGATAGGTTTGGGTTTGGGTTGCGTGAGGAGAACAAAGAAGCGAATTTCCATGAGAAACGGTTTTAGATTTTTCCATTTGGCACTCTCTTTCGTGTTTTGGTGGCTTTTGGCGAAGAAATGGTGTGGAAGGAAATGGAATTGGATGCTAAGGATGCTGGGAAAGAAATAGGTACCAAAAGAAAGATAAAAAGGTAAGGATGGACAGAAAGGTTAAAAAAAAAAGATGATTGCAGAAACAAAAAACAAAACCAAAACTAGATAACACTCAGGTAGCGCATATGTCTGCCGGTACCATACACTTGCTAAAAAATGAATGTAAATCTATCCATAGATAGTTACGATAGAGGAGAGATGGCTGGGTTTCAATTTTATCTACTGAAGACTATTATTTACCTCTTCATAATATATAAAATATCGCTCAATGGGGAAAAAAGTCTTGGATCCGCACCCAAATTCAATCAATTCGCTTTTGACCCACCCTTCTACAATATTTCATCGTAATTCATTGGAAACTTGGTTGAATGAATATAAGGGGATACACGTATAAGAAGATGAATTAAAAACAAATATCAGTCAACGATTCCTTGATCCACCCTAGAATTTGATCGATTCTCCATCAATCTGTGGCCCACTCTTCCACACAAGGTCTTTGTAATTAATTGAGAACTTTCTGAGATATCGTGTGGACAATCAGAAAGGTATGACTGGAAACATATCCTCCTTCCAACTTCCATGGCTGAGGTTGAAAAAAAAAAGCAGAGAGAAAGATTAAAAGAAAATACAAAAATGAAAATACTGGAGAGCAGGAGAAAATAATGAACGAAAAAAAGCAAAAGAAGCAATGAATATAAAATACGGAAGAAAATAAAAATGAAAGATGGTGTGAAAGAAATTGAAGGAGAGAAAGAAGAAAAAGAGGGGAAATGAAAGGAAGAGGAGAGAATGTTCGACAAAAGAAAGAGGTAGAGGAGAAACAGAAAATAACAATGAAAGAGGTTTGATTGAATGAAAAATTATGAGAAGAAAATCTAAAAGGAAGAAGATAGTTCGTGGAGTCGAACAAGAAGAACGGATAAATAGATTCTGCAATAAAGGTTGAATAAATCAGAAAAAGTCAAAAAGGAAAGCCAAACTTTTCAGTTATGGTTTTTAAGGTATGATGACTTTTAATAAGCCCCAACCGGTTTCGTACATGTCTTCAGAAGGCTGATATGATTCTGTTTCTGTACTTTACTTTCCACCGACCAGTAAAATTCATATCACCACAGACTTATACACACACACACACACACACACATATATATATATATATATATATATATATATATATATATATATATATATATATATATATATATATATATATATATATGTGTGTGTGTGTGTGTTTAACAGTTGGATTTAGGCAAGTGAAGCTTACTGGGTAAAAAAAGACTCATGAATGACTACTGTGAATAACGTCCGTGTCACGTGAAAGACCAAGATGCTTTTCCTTTCAAGGAAACTGTTGAGAATAACTATTTGGAATTTAGTAAGGTGTAATAAAATCCCCTTCAGTTCAACTTCCTGAAAATATGCAATGTACCTTCAACAAAAAATAACCAAACAATATAAACAATCAATTATCTTACAAGATGAATAAAATACTAAAAACCGTGAGGGAGTAGTTTATGTAATGAAGAATTGTCAAGTATATTGCAAAAAATGTCACTTTGTTCTGTGGAACCCCTGGGATCCATAGAACACATTTCGAATACCATTGTTTTAAAGGATGCGACAAAAAGGGAGGTAGTATTAAGTGAAGGAAAACATGAGAAATGAAAGACTAATGAGAAGGAAGAATCAATAGAAGTAAAGAAGAGGGAAGAAAAAGGAAAGGAAAAAGGAAGAGGATAAAAAACGTGAAAGAAGAAATAAAAGAAAAAGGGAAAAGAGGTAAAAGAAATAAGGGAAAAGTAAGAAAAAGAAATGAAAAAAAGATAATAAGAAGAATGAGTTGAAAAATTGATGAAGCAAAAATTAATAGAGAAGCAATGAAAGAAAAATAGAAAAGTAAGAAAGAAAAGAAAAAAGTGGGGAAGAAGACATAATAGAGAAATAAAGGGACAAGATAGAAAAGAAAAAGAGACAGATAAATAAAAAAGGGAAAAAGAAATACAAGAAAAAAGAGAAAGACAAAGAGAAAAAGGAGAGAAATAAATAGAAGAAAAAAGAAATGAGAAAAACAGAGTAAAAAGAAATAAGAGATTGTAGAGGAAAATATTCAAAAAATAGATAAGAATAGAGAAAGAAGAATGAAAGAAGAATGAAATGAAAAAAGAGAGAAAGGAAGAAAAAAGGAATTATAAAAAATACAAGGAAAAAGAAATTAAAAAAGAAATGAAATAAAAAAGATAAGTAAATAAACGAAAGAAGAGAAGGAAAAGAGAAAGAAAAGAAGAAGAAATAAAATAAAATAGAGCGAAAGAAGAAATAAAAAAAGGAAAAAAGGAAGTGAAAGGAAAGAAATGGAAAACTGAAAATGAAAAAGAAAGAGAAGTAAAAAGAGAAACAAAAACAAAAAAAATAAGAAAAAAATGAAAAAGAAAACAGAAAAAAAAACCGAAAAAAAAAAGCAAAATGCGTCAATAGAAAAACTTATCATCTGGAAGCAAGAAAAAAACCAATGGGAGAAAAAAGATAAGTCCATATATCTAAGACTCTTAATGGCGTGGTTAACCCGCCTTTCTCGAATTAGATCTTTACTATTTTTGCGTTTTTACTTATCTTTTTTCTTCGTTAATGTTTGTTGAGATATTACCATTAGGGGAATGTCTTGTAAAATTCTTTTTAGCAGTCTTGTAATGCCTTCTTTTTAAGTTGCAGGATATCAATAATTCCGGTTGCCATGGGAACTAAACGAGAACTCTGTTCGCCGACCAAATGTCCCATTTATTGCCTTCTGCTCAATGCATTCACGTAAAGAGAAAGCTTTAAGGCAGTTTTGAAAATATCGCCCTCTTTAGTGGCACTTTCATTATTATTATTTGTATTCGTTGAGTTTTCACACCAGGATAAATGCTAACTTTCACCGTAGATCAAGCGACAGCAAGTCTCCTTTATATGTTAGGACTCTCTTTAGTATTTTCGCTGATTCTAATGGTGTTGCAGTCTGGATGGTCGTCTCCATACTACAGATTTGTTTCCCTACGATTTCTGGCTTCACACAAAGAAATTTCTGACGAACGAGCTAGTGAGAATGCAATATGGTGATCTCGAAAGAAGACTCCGCAGACTGTTTTGAAGGTTCCAAGGTACATCTTTGAAGGGGGTGAGTCACCACTATTCTAGGAAGGCTAATGTTTTATCAATATTAAATGGCTGCATACTGTCGTATTTGTGTTAGACTGTCTTTTTTTCTTTGTTCAATATAAAATTTGCTTGAATTCAGAGGAAGCACACTTTCTTTTGAATTTTTTTTGGATATTGCAATTCGTTTCAAAAAATCATCGGCAAAGTTCTACCTTAGGGCCGTTAAAAATGGATCATTTGATTAGGACTGATTTTCACAAAACAGTATTGTTTTGAAAACATTTGTTTTCATACTTCGTTTTTTGAATGTTGATTTTGCAACAAACTCTAAATATATAGATCAAAATGAAATAGCTGTCTCTTACGAATGATTCAGCGAGGCCATAAGGTCTGGAGTATAAAAGATCATGTAGCGCCAAGACAGCTAATCGCCGATCTACATTGCATAGCGATGTTACGGTAAGGTTAATTACTTGGAGATCGTGATCTGCTCTGAAGATGATGATGGTGGCAGAGACGATGCTGATGTTGATATTGATTATTATTATGATGATAATGATGTAGTGATGATGATTATGATTATAATGAAGATATGATGATTATGGTGGTTATGATGACGATTGTGATGATGATTACATCAAACCATCATCATTATCAGAAAGAAAAAGTAATTTGATTCGAAAATATTTTTTTATCTTTTGTTTCTCACTTTTGTGTGTTCTTTTTTGACAAATCTAATTAACGACTTCTCTTTTCCTGACGAAACATTTTGTTTAAATCTTGTTAAAATAATCTCGTAGATTTTTGCCTTTGGCCTTATCACTCCTTATATTTGCACACATGGCGTCATTAGACCTTTCCTTTTTTTCAAAATTCTCTCTTGATTTCCACCTTACTTTTCTGTCATGAATTATGTCCCTTTTTTCATTCTCTTTCAACTCGCTTGATTCACCCTCTCTCTTTGTCCCTCTCTCTGATCAATTATACCTCTACCCACCTTTTCTCACACCCCCTCTATTTTTCTTTCTCTCTTTGACCTTTCATTTCTTCCCCTTTTATCCACTCTGTCTCCCTTCCCCTTCTCTCTATCTGGTTTATTATTTCTTAATCCGCCCTTCTATCTCTTCCTGATCTTCAACATCGTTACCCACCCTTCTATCTCTCTCTCTCTCTTTCATTCGTTCACTTCCTCCCCTATGATTCATTTCTTCTCCGACCCTTCTCTCTCTTTCTCTTTTACAGATTCATTATCTCTATCCTTTCTCCCTTTTTCTTTTAGGTTATTATTTATCTACGCTTGAATAAAACTCATGGATGATCTTATCACGACATATTCTCCTAGAGTTAGTCCACCGAGGTTTGACTCGTGGCTGAGATAGTTACTTATTTCCTGTCGGCATTGTTTGCGTTCGTGCACAAGTAGCTAGGATTTTGAATACTGATTTTCAAGGTTTGCTGGCATTTTCCACAGATTGGCGCAACATAATGTTTTTTCATTCATTTAACCTCGTGCAAGACTTAGCATAGCTGTCTCCCGTTGAATTACTCAGTCAGCGGTGGAACTCCATCCAGTGAGTTTGCGTATTGTGTAATCGCTGCATTCACTTTGACATTGAAGAGATTGAGAAAGACGTGATATGCTTATTTGAGTTGGTATCATTTCAACCAATCTCCATTGTCTTCTGTTTATGTCTTTTTCAAGACTAAGGTTACCTTTTAGGAGCCTTCATCGTAGTTCAGACAGTTGCGTATTTACCTTCAACGCTCAAAAGAATACCCGTGTAAATCAACGGTGATTGCTTCTTCACTTTACAATGGCGACGCTCTGTTTTCGGATGGCGAGGAAAACCTGCTCATATGTATGTAAGGTTGTCTCTTTATATGGGCATCTGCTGCTACTTCTCCAGGTTGGGACAAAAAGATATATTGCGATGGATGGGGGTCAACAAATATACATTTTAGTTGCAACTCTCTAACCAGTGAATAATAATTCAGTTGTTTTGTATCAGAACATTGTTGGGCTGACATAACACAATTATTCTGCACCATCGACTATGAGGAATAATTCTCAACACCCCTGGCCCTCGAGGAAAAGGCCCGATCCGACAGGGGTGGGCAAATGCCCCACTTGCTTACCCTTCCACCCGCAGACGCTCATGCCTATTTAAATAAGTCCATCTTTAATATGGACTCAGTTTAAAAGTGTCTGAACGTAAGTATCTATACTTAAGTATTGGTGTGTTTTTTTGTGTGTAAGTTTTCGTTTCAGTGGCAAAACATTCATATTATAATCTGAGCAAGCATGCGGAAATATATCCTCTCAAGAGAACAAATCTGTTCGTAATTTAAACAGTCATAAGTAAGTAATTACATACTTACCAGAAGAGGAACGATACGAAAGGAGCGTGAAGAAGAAGAAATGAAGGAAAGATGAAAAAGAATTTAAAGAAAAATAGAAGAGAGAGAAGAATGAGGAAGTTGAAAGGAGGAGAGGAAGAAAGAGGTAAATATGGTGCCTGCCTTGTGGATGAGATAATTGCGTATTTGCCACTAGTTACAGAGGTCAATGTTAAAAGCCAGAAACACGAATGCTGATTTTGAAGATAGGTATAACATAATCTTCCTATCTTTCACCCCTCTCATTCTAAGCTAAGCTCAATAAACATTGGTTCCTTGTAGAAAGAGAGCAGTAGAGGTAACGGGTAGTAAAAATGGAAAGCGTGTATCCGGAGGTCAATCAGGAAGAGACCCACTTAACTCTGTGGAACTTAAGAGGCAGCTGCTTCAGTGACAGAAACGAATTAGCGATGAATAATGTATGAACATAATTATTTTTCACTGTCTTTTCGATGTGTAAAACCTACACACTTGCGAGGATTTCCAGCCTCTTTCAATTTCCGACACACTTGTACCAGAATTGAAATAAGATTTGTGAAAAAAAAAAAGAAGACTGACTGCTGTAGGATTAATCTCCGCTCCAACTGCTATTCCAACAGAAGATGATTACAGCAGCATCATATACATCGAATAAAAAATCATAAAAAATATGTATTTTTGCATGAATTATTGATTTATATGAATTAGATAGGTTCTTGAGTAACTCTATGGTACATTTTTGTTGATTCCTACGACTTGTCAGTTTAGCTCAGTCAGTTAATTGTGTGTTGAAAACACCGAAGAGGAATGCGTATTCTACGAATCGGTTTACATCAGGGATTTTGGTGAGGTTTGTTTTTGTTACGATGGGAAGAAAAGACATCTTCAGTTTTGGAGTAAAATTCAGATGAAGGCAAATAGTAGTCAAAATAAATAATAATATCCGTACCTCACATAGATGAATCACCGCTGCTCTCGTGTATACCAGAAGTAATCATTCAAAATGTCATCTAAAATCATTTGAAAAAAAATACCTGTGCAGGTTTTGGGCATTGTTGTTCAAAAATGACCATGAAGCAAAAAATGTAACCACAATGTATTGTATATATGATAAATACAAAATTATAAGATATATTTTTTGTAAAAATGTATTTATCTATTAAGATGAAATAAACCTGTAAGTATCAGTATGATAAATTTTCCTTTTCTTTTAAGACTTGTCAATTTATGTCAGTAAGTAAAACAGCCTCCTGGCAGTCAGTTGATTGTGAATTCAAATGCGGTAATAGAAATGTTGATTTCATATATCGCTTTACACATCTCATTTTGGCGATGATTGTTCTTACAGTTTTTGTAGATGCTACGATGAGAAGACGAATTCAAGTCTTTGTACCGGAGTTAGACGAAAATTAACGGCTTTATTGATACTTCTAAAACAGAAACATGGCATCGGAGAAATCGAAATGCCGAGTGGGTCTAAAAGTTGGATTGGAGGTTCTACAAGCCATCGAAGCTTTCGTGGCTCGGGTTGTATCGCATCTGGCAGTTTCAACCAGGCTTTCAAATGGTAAGAGGGTTGTGAGTTCATATCTCACCGGGAGCCCATTCTTCATTTCCAATCTGCACTATTAATTCACGACAGTGAATTAATATCTTGAGTTAAGATGTGATGAAACACAACTAAAATTAAGATGGAGGTAAAATAGTAATCAAAAATTTCATAAGAAAATCTGATGATGTCTACATATAGATATTATTAGTTTTTTTTTAATGCACATGCTGTTGGGGATCGAATCTGGGATACTGCTGTCTTCTCTCACGTATTCACATGGTATCATTTTACACTGATCTTGGAGTCTGTCTGTGTGTGTGTGTGTGTGTGTGTGTGTGTGTGTGTGTGTCTCTCTCTCTCTCTCCACACACACACACACTCATATATATATATATATATATATATATATATATATATATATATATATATATATATATATATATAGTAGAAAGATGATTCGCTAGACCAACACATTTATGTTTCTACTTTCTACTATATTTCCGGCTCTACTCCAAACAAACTTAACACGTATAGTTTAAAGCTGAATGTATCGAGCACTCTATGAAATAAATTCTTCACATATCAGACATTTTTTTTATATTATGCTATATCATGCTATATTGCAAACCTGCTTTGCACTGTGCGTAGGCATATTGATCTGTCTGCAGCATATCGTCGAAAGCTTTTTACACAACAAATATTCATTTGGGAACATAGCATCATTCCGTATTAGCGCACTAAATTCAGTGGTGAATATAAGTAATATAAGATCAAACATAACATCGTATATATATATATATATATATATATATATATATATATATATATATATATATATATATATATATATATATATATATATATACTACAGTCGACTGATGGCACAAACAGTGAAGAGCTGAGTTAACTTCAAAACCACTTCTAAGATTTCCCTAACATTGTGCAAAAGATGGTACAGGGTACTTTTGCGTCAGTCGAAAACATACTGTATTTCTCGCCACATGAAACGATTTTTTTCTCCAAAAACTATCTCTTCGAAAATCAGCCTGTGTCTTATAACCCGATGGTTGGATTTGAGTAGGGCTTGGTGTAGAAGTTACGGGTATTAGACGAACACCTAAACATCCTTATTGGACGCAATAGTTTTCTGCTGGATACTGAATGAATATGATCATAAATGATTAAATCGGGATCACAAATCAAAACAAGCCTGACTGCTGCAGGCTCAAACTCAACTCTTATTTTGATTTGCAAATGCAACGAAGATTTGTTTCCCCTAAATTAGCTGAGGATTGTTCTTGTTCTTGTTCCTTCTGTTACAGTGGAAGACCAAAGACAACTCCAGACTTTGACTTGAGTTTGACAAAATAAAGCAAGCTTGGTTGCGCTAAGGTTACCCCCCCACTTGCTTCTATAAAATCTAACAGGTAAACAAAACAGAACATATTTGTCCATACAATAATATTCCAAAACTACGCATCTCATTTCAACTACTTTATCAGTAGTTGTTTTAAATGGGATTTGAATAGTTTATCAAAACAAATCTACCTCAGTTGGGGTTTTAGAAGTGGAAGGGAATTTCTTGGTAGTTATTGCTTACGTCATCGTGTCACTGTTATTCGTGTATGGCGGCAGATGATGATCTGGCCATTGTCATCTGTTGTTATATATTAAAAAAATGAAGTCAAAATTTGATTGTAGGAGTTTGACGAAAATGATGTCTAAAAAATCCAATAGCCAGAAGCCAAAAGGATATCATTCGGTGACCTTTATTTCTTTCTAGAATCTCACAGATATATATTTATCTAGCATTATATCCTTGTTCTTTATTTGATGAGTAAGGATGAATCAGCTGTTGGTTAATAAATACAAAAACCTATATGAAAATCTCCAAGATTATTACAGCATGTGATTCTGTATTCACAATGATATTTGGAATGAGTGAATTTGTATTGATTGCCATTTTCATTTTTCCCCCATAGAATCTATTAAAAAGCTCAAATGGCAGTGGGCTGGCCATGTTGCACGACATCGTGTCTCACGACATGGATCCCCCGAGATCACATGTGGAACCGAGGTCGGCAGAATATTAGATGGAGAAACGAGCTAGACAAATTCAGAAATTACTGGCTCTGCAACGCCCACCATAGAAAGGTGCGGCGAATCCTGGGGAAGGTCTGTGTCCAACAAGGGACGTTGAAAGACTGATGATGATGATGATGATGATGATGATTCCTTGCCAAAATAAGAGGTGTGTTTTTGACAGGAAATACGGTAGTTGAAGTTAAATGCAAAGACCCAAAATTAAATCATCTCACTGCAAAAAAATTCAAGAACGATAACCTTTCTCTAAGATTTCTCTAAAATCTTGTCATCTTCAAAAGCCTTTAGTTGCTAAAAATGTTTCACCATACAGAGAATCATTTTACTGCATAAGAAATAAATAAAAAAGCAAAGAAGGATAGAATATAGAATTCGTCGGGTATTATTTTCTGGGTAGTAGCATTTTGAAATGCTTTTGAAGTTTATACATATGTTTTTTCTGTGCCAGCAAGGGGGATAATTACTCACAGCTGGTTCCTTTTTGGTGATATCAATTTTGAGAGACGGTATGTGTAAGAGATTGTTTAGATATATCATTGAATAGTTAAATTTTACAGATCCTAAGAATTAAGAACCACGCTATATGGCGGACTGGATAAAAATAGTGTCAACCCACGACACCTAGCGGTACAATGAAAAACTATATTCAGTTTAAGCATCTGATTCGAATAATTTTTGATACCCCTTCGTACGTAGTTGAGATAAAATGTAAATACGTGAAAAACAATTTAAAATTATTTTTGTACAAAAGCTTTCAGGAAGAAAACTACTCCCATGTGATCTTCCGATCATATACAAAAGCGTTCCTTCGTTGAAAAAAAGTTTTATCTTGAGGAATATCACGCAAACTTTGTTACGAAAGAGAGAAATAATAAGAAATAAAAGGTGAAAGATTGTATTAGGTAGGAAATGTATTTTTTTGATATTCTGGATAGAAACATTTTTAAATGCTTTCGCAGTTTGCACACATGATTTTTCGTGCCAGAAAGGGATGTAATTACTTGTAGCTATATCTTTTTTGATGATATCAGATTTGAGTGCCGATATCGTGAGTAGCAGATAGTTAGAATAGATTGTTGAATGGTTAAACTTTACTCATCCTGATATTAAGGAACCATGCTGCTTGGCAGACTGGATCAGAATAGTTTCGATTCGTGATATCTAACAGCGCAACGCACAACTAGATCCGATTTGCGCACCGAATTCGAATCCCTATTCTTTGCTAACCCTTCGTACATAATTAAATTTAAAAAAAACAAAACAATTTTAAAATATCTTTCCAGGGAAGAGAACTTCTCATCATATTCCAAAGCCTTCCTTCGTTAAAAAAAAAAAAGTTTTATCTTAAGGAAAATCATGCAAATTTCATTGCGTAAGAGAGAAATTAAAAGCAATAAAGGATAAAAGACTGGATTAGTTAGGTTATGTACTTTTTCTGTATCGAAACATTTTTAAATGCTTCCGAAGTTTGTACATCTAGCAAGGGGTACGATTACTTGTGGTTATATCTTTTTTTTTATCAAATCAATTTTGATAGACGATTTCATGAGTAGCAGATAACTTCAAATAGATCCCAATATGATTAAAATGTACACACCCTGAGAATCCAGAACCACGTCACGTGGCAGACTAACAAAGAATATTGTCGACGCAGACCACCTTGCAGCAACGTACGATTCCATCCATTTAGATAAATACGGCTGAATCCTTTTAGTGGTCATTATTGTATTGTTACCCAGACGAAATTCATACAGCATAAAATGACGAATATAACTTTTTCCAATTGTTTTGTCACTCATCTTGTACAGTAGTAGATAGAAATTCTATCAGAATTTGAAAAATACCATCCAATTCATATCAACATACATTCACTCAATTTTTGGGGGTGTTGAATACCGAATGAATAATACCTCAAGTTAGGTTGTATAAAAAACGACATCACTTTCCAGTACCCTTAATAATTGAAATGAAACATAGATAAATGAAGAACAGATTTTTAATTATTTTTTAACAAAAGACTTCAAGGGTGGAAGCTTCTGTCATACAATCTCATTCAAAAGGCTTCATTCGCTAAAAAAACGTTCCACCTAGTCAAAAATCACGCAAACTGTATTGCATAAGTGAGAACTGAGAAAGAAGAGGATAAAAGATTGGATGAGTTGGGTAATGTATTTTTTGTATTCTGGGTATAGGCATTTTTAAATGCGTTTGAAGTTTGCACATCTGATTTCTCGTAGCAGCGAGGGGTATAATTACTCGTAGCTCTTTCCTTTTTGATGATATCAATTTTTAGAGCCGATATCGTGAGTAAACTTTGAATAGATTGTTGAATGATAAAACTTGCACGTCCTCTTAACGCAATATATAGTTGAATCGGTAAATAATCACCGCTACCCATGACAGACTGTTTCAAACATCGTAGCAAGGTTTCGCTTATTCATGTGTTCTGACTTATATATCTATATATTCGGACTTCACCCAGCCATTACCCTTCGTAGGGGAGACTTGAAATTTCTAGCTTTTCTTGAACGGAAAATGTTGATGTTTTTTGTTTTTTTTTAAATTCCTCTCTAAAGTAGATTTTTATCGGGGTCATAAATGCAATGTATGTTTATGCTAAATTGGTCACTAGTTTGTGCCCGCTTGTTTTTTTTTTCTTGGAAGTTCTGATCGATTTCAGTTATCACAGCCTAAAAAAAGGCGAAAGAAGAATTCTTTCTATAGATTATCCATTTTTCCATCTTTTTAATTAATCACCCCCTGCACATCATATATGGGTGGTGGAGATTCGCATTTTCCCCTGGAATGCCAGTATTATCGCGAATTTAGATAATATTACTAGCATTATCTGAGGTCAAGATAATATTACTGATATCAATTTTGGGAGGTTAGAGTGGCATAACGGTTAACGGCAGAGAAAATGGAAACAGCAGGTCAAGTTCAAATTTTTGCCGATGCCGTTTGTTTTCACTTCGCACTAAGATTCTTGGAAAAGATATGATACTATTTATTCTGTCTGCGGCTATGGGTAAATAACAGGACAGACTCTCTGGCTTTGTTTTGCAACCAGTTAAGGAGAAGGGCAACTGGATTATAAACCAGTAGTGAAATACTCTCTCTCTTTCAGCTATGCGTAAAAACCTTAAAAACAGGAAGAGTATCGTCTGTAAGAGAGGATCAGTTGACTGTAGAAAAAGGATTAGAGGACATATGATGACAACTCTTCTTGTGTCTGGTCTTTTCGTGCTGCGTTTACTGTCCTACTGACATCTCTGGATTACTCAACAAGCCTCTTGCCTTCGTATTCTCCAATATATTTATATATATATATATATATGTGTGTGTGTGTGTATATTCACAATTTCAAGATATTTATCGTTTGCCAACCTTGCGTTGTGATAACGTATGACATCATTACTTAAAATAACTGGATATTTTGAATATTGTTTTACTTACCACTTTGACGAAGCTAAAAGGCGAAAAATGTCATGTATTATAAATTTTAATTAATAAACAATCAATGTTTCTTTCCTGCTTGTCAACTAAATTAATACCGTTGGAGATACCGTAGCCACAAACTGATCATATGTCTATGATTGGCCTTGCATGTTAAATACTGAATGTACTATTTTGAAAAAAACAAACTCAGCAATCATTCATAGTGTTCGACCTTCAAAATGGAGATAAACTTTGGGCATTGCACATATATTCCGTGTACTGTCATACTGTAAATGAGGACTTTTGGTATTCGCTCTTCACTCATTCTGATATGGTCAACCCACCGTCATACAGTAAATGAGGACTTTTGGTATTTTTTCTCCACTCATTCTGACATGATCAACCCACCGGAGTTAAGATTATATCATGTCTACGATATCATGTTTGGTTGACATACATCTTCCGTCCCAACGGTTTTGACAATATTTTCCAAAAACGTCGGTGGCTTTGGAACTATGGTTTATATAGATATATCTCGTCATCTGAAGAGGCAACTGAGTTGAACTTGCTTCCAAAGAATGCTAAAGATTTTTCACAGTTCAGGTTTCAATAATGATAGGTACAGCTGGAAACTTATGTTGGTTATTGTCGTTTAACACGCTTCAATTGTTTTGTGCAGGCTTGGGTTGGTGCACTACTTCAGTGTCTTTAATGCTAATGATCAGACCAGAGGCCTTGCTATCGATTGGGAAGCTGTCAATAAATAGTATTTCCTCGATAGTGTGTGCGCCGAGCGCTGGATCATCAGCGACAAGAAGGTCTCCAATCAGGCTAGTTCTGGTGCATGTTTTTCTTTGAAGCGTTGGCGTTTGGAAAGGCCAACGGTTATTCAAAAGAGTTTCATTCCTTTATCCAAATCTCTGTTCGCACGGAGGTGCATTACATAACAGTAGGAAGCGAAAAGAACAGGAGACATAACAAGGTTGGCTGTGCCAATCTCCATCTGATAACATGCTAGATGTCATCATTCCTTCGTGGAAAGCAATGATGACATCTAATATGTTATCAGGTATCTGAAGCTGCTGCACTTCAACGTCGAAAGCCTTGGCCAGATCGACGAGGGGCATATTAAGTTCTTGGGAGGATTTTCTGAAAAACCTAGTGGAGAGATATCATATCAATGGTTCTGCCGCCTGTTCAGGAACTGCATTGATATTTGGGATAGATTTGGTTGATGAAGTATCTTGATTCTGTTACGAATGATACGAGAGAAAATCTTGCCAGCAATACTATGAAGTAACATGATTCGTGAGTCACTTTGAATAAATGTTTTATAGGCAGATCCTTATAGTCCCAAAAGACACAACCAGCCTTACAGATGACTCTGAATAACTCTAGAAAAGTGTGCGCGCAAACTTCTTATACATATATATATATATATATATATATATATATATATATATATATATATATATATATATATATATAATTCAAATGATACGCTGTCTAGGCCAAATGATACAGTCACCGTGTAATATCGAGAGGTCATTTCAAATAGAACTTCAAAGTAATATAATACATTCATGATTATTTCTGTTGGGTTATATATCAATCCAATACATATACTTATACATATATATATATATGCATATATATATATATATATATATATATATATAGATAGATAGATAGAGAGAGAGAGAGAGAGAGAGAGAGGGAGAGAGAGGGAGAGAGAGAAAGCCAATACCATCATCAAATCATATGTGTTTTCAAAACTGCACACTACATTTCAAAAATGCATGTATTCTTTTTCAACATAAAGCCTGAGGAATGTCAATAAGTTCTACTAGTTCGAATAGAGGAAATACAGTAAGTCAACTTGTGAATTCACTGGAAAAGCATATGTCAATTTTTTGCGTTAGAGAGAAACAAACAGGAAATGTAATTTAGAAATTGGTTCAGAGTCACAAAAAACAAATCGAACGAAGAGACGAGAGGATAGCAAACGCTTTCACACTCGGAACAGATACTACACTCTCCTACTTTCTTGCTCCCCCACAAGAGTAAGATGTAACATAAGGTCGTTTTTAATGTGGGGTTCAAGTAAGCCATCATTGGTCCCAGTATTGCACCGGCGCAAAACCAAAGCATGTTCTGTGAACAGATACTAAACTTTGATAACAAATACTGCTTTTTGGGTTAAATTTGTAAATATATGTAAATATATCATGGAGTTTTTTTTTTCTCAGAAGTATCGTCTCATAGAAATTCGAATATATCTGTGAATTTAAGTTAAGTAAAAAAAATCTTTTTGATTACGAAGTCATAATAGAGGAAATGGTTACATGTATTGAAATGTACATTTATCTCATTCAGAGTTAACCGACCATATGTATGAATTCTGTTGGAATAGTAGAACCATTGTACTTACTTATTGCCCAACAGCCTCTGAGAGAACCCTGGGATATAATTCTGTTTACTGAACCCCATACCAACTCAATGCTCTCAATATAGCCCCGTTGAGAAACATAAGTTTAGACTTATTGAAGTCATTTGGCGGGAAACAGTTGTCTATGAAACGCTGTTCAGAATGAATAAATGAAGGGACAGACGAGAGGGTGGTAAAACAGGCGGGAACACAGGCAAATCAAACGGAAATGTCGTTGGGTGGCAATTTTTTTTTTTGAAAGGGGTTGGGCATGGTTATGGATTGGGGATCTTTGACCGCAAGCCTCCACCCGCCTTTTATAGTGTCTGTAGCATTACGTTTGAGGTATATTTGGGTCGGACGGCGTTCAAAACGCAGATTCCCATTAGGACACATCTACAAAGTAAGCATTAAAAAGGCACACCTACAAAGTAATTGTCCCCTTTTGATCATTGGTTAGTGAATAATTCGTCCTTTTTCCTTCTTTTTTGTTACTCATATTTACATAAGATGTTACATTAAAATATTCATTAATGTATATTTATGTACCTAATTGATATACATGTTTGGCTTTTGTGGATTGTTCAGATGGTGTACACACAAAGACTATCGAGCCAGATTGGGACAAGCAAAATAATCCTAGGATGAAAGAGATGCGTGACTGTAAAGTCTATTTTTCAATGTACAATAATTTATGTGGCGTGACAGATTTAGCGATAATGCACTTGAAAAATTTAGTAATTCAAATGAGAGAACAATATCTTTAACTTTGGCAATAAATATAAAACATTTAAAAACTAATGTATCCACATGAATGAACAACAATTTCTCAACTTAGTTTATGAAATAAATCAATTCCTATGCCTTTCCTAGTTCTCTTAACTTTCCCTGTTTATTATTGAGTATCCTCGACTTCAGACTGATTAAGGTGAAAGGATAATCAATTGACAAAGCTTAAGGGGGGAACCAACGACCACCCTAAGGGGGGTTGTTAAAGTGAGCCATCTTTTCAACTGTTTACAGTGCACACACACACACACATACACACACACACAAACGTAGACATACATATTCTTAAGAAATGGATGTATAATCCGACGGAAACAAATCTAAATGCGTTGTATTTCTTTGAAACTCTATATGAAATTACCTCCTGTCAATACATGGTGAATGCATCATTTGGCAATGTAAACAGAATAAACAATTATAGAAAATGGTGCTGGTGCATTTAGTTCAATGGTAAGCAAGACGCTCCGTTGAAGCTGTTACCTATTGGTCACAGGTTCGATTCCTGCAACAGCCACTTCTCTAATTGTTTATGGTCATTGAAGGACTTCTTGCTGCACTTTTAACTGCAGTTTTTCACCATAATTTCCACCAGCTCCATGTTGGGATTGCCCTGGAAGCTCCAGACCATCATGACAAAACTGTGCCAGACTGCTTTTACCTACTGTGCAAGCTTCTCAGGGGATTTATTGCACTCCATGATATTTTTATCTGTTGGCCGAGAGTAGTCTATCAAGCCAAGGCATATATCGCCATGTTAATTGGGGACCAAAACAAATTCTGGGCGCTACATTTAATCTGCAATACAATAATGTCAAGATCTTATTGGACGCATTGAAGTAAGAAGAGTATGTTTGTAAGGTCATCAGAGATTTCAAATGGTGACATTCCTCATAAGACTGCAACAACATCTTGGCTAATCACAAAGTAGCCACCCACATTCTATGGGGATAAACAACACCACATGGGAATCACTGGTTGACTCCCTGGGGGCCATCGCACAAAATTCAGCCTTAAAAAACAATATTTCACAATCCTGGATAAGTTTGCAGCTTTCAAATACTTTCATTATGCTGTATGAGGTAAAATGGCTGAATTACAAAAATATCAATGTTCTGATCACGAAAGCGAAATTTGAAGGGGATTATTTTCGATATTTTTTTTAGACATAATCAATCAGGAAATAACACATTATTCATGAACAGAGCAAAGTAAAGAAAAATACATATTGTAATTGGGAGCTTTTTTCTTTAGCTTAGCGCAAGTGATGCAGTGAAACCAGCATATATATATATATATATATATATATATATATATATATATATATATATATATAAAAAGGTATTACAGAAGTAGGTACGTATTTCACCACTATGAATGATACGCCAGTCGACAGAGGCTAACCCAGAGTTAAATGATACAAAATGACATCTGAATTTAGTTCAACAACTCTTTTATCCGTCAGTATGACGATCATCATCATCATCATCATCATCATCATCATCATCAGTCTTTTATCGTTCGTCGTTGGACATACACCTTCCCCACGTAAAAAATGGGCGTTGCAGAGCCATTACTTTCTGAACTTATCTAGTTCGTCTCTCCATTTTGTTTTTTGCCAGCCTCAGTTTTCCATGTGATCTCTGGGATCCATGTCGTGAGTCGTGTTAACCATCGGTTGTCTGCAACTCTTGCAATATGACTAACCCATTGCCATTTGAGTTTTCTGTTGGATTCTATGATGTATCAGACTTGTTTTTCCCGTAATATATCTGCTGTCTCACGATCTCTCCACGTGAGGTTTCACATGATTCTTCCATGTTCAAGTTGTATGTTTTTCGATTCAAAGGTCAGTCTCTTGGTCAGGTTCCATCTTTGAGCTCCATATATGACTATCGAAAGAATGCATTGGTTGTATACTATTCCCTGCAGGATAAATGAGTTTTTATAGTCTTTGAAGGTTGAGCTTGCTCTACCGAAGGCTTGCCATCCTAAAGTGATTCTTCATTTGATTTCATCTTTTGAGTATTTCGAGGGCGATTCGCTGTCCTAGGTTGATATAGCGGTCTATTTCTTCTAGTTTTGCGTTTTCGTTTCTGATCTTTGTTTTCGACGTGATTGTTGCACCTGACTTTTGTTTTGCTGAAGTTCATATGAACGACTTTCATGCTTTCTTCATTTAATTCATCTTGCATTAGTTGGAGATTGTGAAGGTTCTCTGCAGAAAGATGTCGTTTACAAAACTCTAGGTTTCGCAAGATCATTTCGAGGCAGGCTGTGAAGAGCTGGGGTGAGCTGGTAGCTTATCATTATTGGAGTGGAAACAGACTCTGAGTCTCTATGTAGCTGTAAAGAATAAACAATTCAAGGAAATGGAGCTGCTGCAGGAATCGAACCTTTTCTTTGATTGTTAATTCTATCAAATTTTCTGAATTGAGTGATGTGTTGACCGTGTCACGACGGGAGATATTTCAAATGAGTTTCGATATAATACAACGCAATTTATAATCTATCTATCTATCCATCTATCTATCTATCTATCTATCTATCTATCTATCTATATATATATATATATATATATATATATATATATATATATGTGTGTGTGTGTGTGTGTGTGTGAGAATGTGTGAGTGTGTGAGAGGAGAACACTTAAGCAATTACACTAATTAGTATCTCTACTGATTAGCCCGAAATCTTTTTCCTTTCCCACGTGGTCAACTTGTCAACAACACACACACACACACACACTCACACACACACTCACACACACACACACACACACACATATATATATATATATATATATATATATATATATATATATTCAGGTGTGGTTGTTCATGCAGAAGGAATATTAAACAGTGATCGGTAAAAATCATTTTACGTTTCCATAGTTACGTTTTTCATTTCTCCTCCCAATTCATGAGACTTCATGGTCAGATAAGCTTCTTGTTTAGACATGATCCCTGTAACTGACTACACAATTGTTAGCGAGTGGACGCCTTTGTTAAGTTTCATTTACAGCATCATACACCTATGATCCTAAACATAACCTCATTGGAATTAGGTGTCAGCCATCCATGTGCTCTTACATAATCAGACATGGAATATACAAGACCTTTGAAGGTTTCCGCTGGGATCTGGTGCTAGCCGCTCCTTTAATTGCAGCAAGTTCAGTGCTGGAAGTTCTGCAGGGCAAACCTTTTGGCCCAACTCATCGTATGAGTGCTCAATTGGAGGTTGGTCGTTTGGGTAACCCATGGAAGTCTTTTACAGGTTTCTGAAACCATGAATCTACAACCCTTGTCGTAGGTCGTATTGTCTTACCAAAGAAGTCACTGTCATCGTAGGAGACTGCCAATCAAAAGCTTAAGCGGTTTTATATGATGTTGAGGTAGATATGCAACAATGAACCCATCACATAATTTTGCTATTATCAAAGCTGCTCAGATATTACTCCTGGTCTGTAATTATAGCGTTTAACTCATGAAAACAAAGTACATACCCAGTAGATACGAGACAGTTGCTCTCACTCTTGTTAAATATCATTGGTCATGACGTTTTGGCTCATCAGAATGTATAATGCAGACGTTATTCTTTACCCACTGCTACGAAGTCAAACAAGGAACAACTCTATTATTTAGTTTCACTGGTTTTTCGACCTCTACGATTTGTAATCTAATCTGAACAAAGAAGGTTTTTTGAAAAAAACTAATCGAGGAAACTGGTTTGTCGTTGATACGTCATTATTGTAAATGATTTCTTAATAATAAATGCAGGTTTATGAGCGAATGTCCGCCTGGCAGCTGGTGTCATTGTCCATGTTTTTCTAAATCATCACAAGGTTCCTCTGATGCCTGCAAACAATTCTAAATATCAATGATTCGCGCGAACGGAATAGACGATTTAATAATTATTATGAATTAATGACACGACAACAAAAGAACAAGTTTAGAATCTGATTCGTAATGCCTATAAATTGGTTCAATTATATATCAACAATAGGTATGAACGGCAGGTCAATGTTTTTTCTGTTTCTCTGAGTCCAGGTTGGTGTGAGTTGCTGAGTGGTCAGAATGGGATCTGCGAGGGGAGTTCGTACTCTAGCTGATGCTGTTTGCAATCATTCAGCACAAATGCCCTTGGGTAAGGCATGTATCCATATCCTCCAACACGTCATGCCCCAGGGTGGCAGGCTAAGGATCATCTCTCGTTTTTTATGATTACTTATGAGTATATTTTGTACTTATGAGCTGTACTGTATGTATATGTGTTATATGGATATAGAATTGTTATTTGGTTTATATATGTGCGTGCTACATTGATATTAAAAGTTATATTGCTTATATTCGTGTCTTATATTGATGTAAAATGGTTATTTGGCTCATACACATATGCCTGTATGTTATATTAATATAAATTAGTTACTTGGTTTATATCTTCAAAACATGCTCATAAGTATTTGAACACGCACAAACTCTGTATTTCTTTTGTTTGATGAATCATTTTCATAAATGTATTCGTCTAGTTTGATGATATTTGAGTAATTAAATCGCTAAGTCTTCCAAGTAATAATCTTACTTTGTCTTTCGAACCTCCGTGTTTGATTCTGAACAAATTTTTAGGAAACTTATACTCGGTTTAATTCATTTTAAACCCTGGCAACAAATAGCATTAAAAGCCACAAAACATGCTTGTTGTGCTGATTGCAAGAAAAACATTTTTTCCTAGCGGAAAGTTCCCTTTTTTAACTCAAAACCAAGCCATAAAAGCAAATATGCGTTGTTGATATATATATATATATATATATATATATATATATATATATATATATATATATATATATATAGAGAGAGAGAGAGAGAGAGAGAGAGAGAGGGAGAGATGGATAACTAGAGGTAGAGTGTTGGGTTAAGGATTGTATGAATATTAAGTACTCTTATATTCTGGAAATGACAAATATTTGCTAATTGTTTTATTAAATTTCCATAATCAATATTTAATGCATTAAATTTAATGACTGAAATTCAATAATGCAATGAATTATAGAATTTCAGTCATGAAATTTAGTTATCAAGCACCGAGGCTTCAGTTGATTTTCCAGTGCTTTAGTTAAATGATTTCTTTTGTTAGTTTCTCAGACTCAAAAAGCGAAACGTAGAACTGCTTTGCCAATTAATTGTACAACATGAGACGAGTTGGCCAGACCAAAAGCCTTTTTTTCGATTGAATTAAAATCTTATTGATTTGTCCAATTTAGTAATGATGGACAGCATCAAATTAATGAGACGGACATGAATTTAGTTGCTGGAATTTCTTTGATAAATCATTGTCATTTTTATCAATTTTGTGTATTTTTTGTTTTATTTCGCTTATGTTTACATATCGTAGTAGTAATGGACGTAATAGTGTTGAATTGTTATTTTAGATAAAATATTTTCATGATTGTTAATTTTGTCGTTCATCTGATTTTGTTACTTAATTGCAACTAGTTGTAATAGTCTTGAGTTGCTCCAATACGTAGGGTGGGGCTTTGTTTCCGTCAACCAAAGCTATTACTACACAAAACTGTCAACACATGTTTCTTCAGTTTTTGTATTGGTCAGGCTGGCTGGTTGTGCATGTATGTACCAAGCATAGAGGCCACACCAACTGAACTGGAGGACAGAAAATCTGAATAAGTGCACATAATTAGGTCTTTTTGTTTTTTGGCAAACTTTATGGGGGCCACCATAAGGTTTTTGTGGGGGCTTAGATTTTCAAAGTAATTGTTTGCAAAATCGATCCCTTGATTTTTTCAGTTTAGATATCATTTGGGATCACTGCCAAACAAAAGGTGAAAGGGCAGCCCCTCTTTCAATTTTTTAACCACCACCATTTTGGTGGACTGACGATTGCAGTAAACATGAAACACTGAATAAATATATATATATATATATAAATATATATATATATATATATATATATATATATATATATATATATATATATATATATATATATATAAATGTGTCATATTGTTGAAAACTTTATTTGAAATGACTTTCCGTTAATACCCGATAAATGTATTATTTGGTGTAGACAGCTTACATGGGGTAAACAATTAAAGAAATGGGCTGCTGCAGGAATCGAAACTGCCACCGATTGGTAGCTGCTCTAAGGTAGCGTCGCTATTATCAGCCTACTGATGAGGCAAAGGCTTGAATAACTGCTCATCGTCCAAATTTTCACATTATTCATTCATTTTCTTTATCTGCACTGTTTGTTTCTCAATGTGGACAATCATAATTCTATGAAATGAATAAATAATTAAACAAAAATAATTATCAATGCGTTACATTACCTTGAAACTCTATTTGAAATGACCACCGATATTATATGATAAACGTATCATTTCGCTTAGACATGATAAAAACAATATATATATATATATATATATATATATATATATATATATATATATATATATATATATATATATATAAAGAGAGAGAGAGACAGACAGACAGACAGACAGAGAAAGAGACTGAGAGAGTGAGAAAGAAAGAAAGGGAGATTACTAATGAAGAATAGACGGTAACAGCTTCATCGCATTGTAGATATGAGAGTACTAATATATATAAATAAATATGAATAACTATGGTCAGTTTTAAGACATAATATCTTGAAGGAATATATATATATATATATATATATATATATGTGTGTGTGTGTGTGTGTGTGTGTGTATGTGTATGTGTGATTGTGTGTTGGTGTTTGTGTATAAATATATAGATATAGGTATGGATAAACTGAGTTGGATAACATGCTAATGAGGATTATACATAAGTATGTATCTGTGTTCATTTGTATGTGTGTGTGTGTGTGTGTGTGCATGTGTATGCATGCGTATGTTTGTATATGTAAGAAACGGAGAAAATCGATTTATTGTTCTGCGGGGGGAAAGATCAAAGGATACAAATAGCAGATCAATTTGTAGATAAATTAATTTATGGGGGATTTTAGATCTGCATTGTTAGCAAGGAAAGTAGGAAAGAAGAACAGCAGGAAGGAAGGGAAGGAGGAAAGAGAGACGGAAGGAAGAATTGAAAGGAAGAAGAAAGAACAGAAAGAAGACAGGGAGGGAAATGGAAGGGCAGGAGGAAGAAAAGAAGAAAGGACAGAAAGAAAGGAAAGAAGATAGGAATAGAAAAAGGAAGGAAGGGAGAAAAAATAGAAAGAAACGAGAAAGACAGAAAAAGAGAAGTGAGGACTCGAAGGAAAAAAGGAAGTAAAGAGAGAGAGGGAAGTCTGGAGGAGAGAAGTTACAAAGGAAAAGAAGATGGGAGGGAAAGAAAGGAATAAAGGACAGAGAGAAGGAAAGAATAAATGAAGAACAGAAGGAAAGAAGGAAGGACTTGAGGAAAAAGGGAGGGAAAGAGGATGGAGAGAAGTTACAAAGAAGGAAAGAAGAAACTGAGAAGCATTGAGAGAGAAAAGAGAGTTACAAAGGAGTGAATGAAAGAAGGAAGGGGAAAAAGAGGATAGAAAGAAAGAATGGTAAAAAGAAGAAAAGAATGAAGCAAAGTAAAGAAAGAAGGAAAGAAAGAAGGGGAGGAGGAAGAAAAGAAAGTAGGGAAAGAGTAGAAGCGAGCGTATTGAAAAAAAAAACAAAAAACCAGATCACATCAAAGAGATAAATATGTTGTTTTATATGTTAGTTCTTATTTATGAACAATTTTGCCTGATATTTATTTTTTTTTTGCTTTGTTTATTCAACAAAGTTTTTTGGTCCAACAATCATACATCACTCGTACCTCACATCTCACTCTGCCGAGCTACTTCCTCTGTTTTTCCCGCCATAGTATAGCGTGACAGACGCAGGAAGGCCATTACATGTGGCTCGCAGCGCTCTCTTGTCTCCAATAGTACGCACCAGTGGTTCGGATTAGTAAGCTGTTCAACAATAGACGACTTCTTTCCGGCTGAATGAGTCTAGCGCCCTCACCTGTATGATCGGCCTGGCGTGACGCAAGTCATTCTTAATACTTGAGGCGAGGGGCGCAACATAGATAAACCAGCTTCAATTTATTAACAGACATGCAAACACGTACACTTAAAGCGGGGAGTCATATAATATCATAACCGACAATGAAACTCTATATTTTATAACGTACTCTTACACACGGCATGCCTATTCAGCCTCTCAATGATATTAGGGGTTGATAAGAGGAAGACAGAATTAAATTACGAATGACTGATGTCTCTTGGTCCATGGCTATTCAACTGGGCAATGAGGTTGAGGTTAGTTTAGGGCCGTTACCTCAGAAAAGACTTCAGTTGGTAAGCAGAATCAGCTTGCTTACAAACATACACACACTCACAGATATATAAATGTACACACGTATTCAGTGTATGCAAAGTTTGAACAGAATTAGATTAATGAACAGAAAAAACAAGCAATATATATATATATATATATATATATATATATGTGTGTGTGTGTGTGTGTGTGTGTGTATGCATATATTGTTATACACATTGTTATACTCACTGATCCTTCATCGTTAAATACGTTTTTGAGTGGCCTGCGTATGTGAGCCCTGTTTCAAGAGGAAACGAAATGATGTGTAGAATATGATAGTATTCATATGTAATATCTTATGAGACATCATAGAATTCATTAGAAGACTCAAATGGTAATTGGCTGGTCATGTAGCAAAAATTGCAGACAACCGCTGGATATCACGACTGACGATATGGATCCCCAGAGATCATATGCGAAACAGGGACCTGCAGAATATAGAATGGAGAGACAAATTAGGCAAGTTCAGAAAGTATTGGTTCCACGACGCCTATGAAAGAGTTTAGGTTACTCCTAAGGGGAGTCTATGTCCAATGACGGACGATAAATGAGTGATGATGATGATGATGATTAGAGGTGTTCATGTTGTTTTCATTATTTCTATGCCAGACAATTTGTGTTTATGTGTGTGTATGTGCACACATGTATGTAGGTGGGTGTATGTTCGTTTCTATTCGTTTGTGAAAGTGTGTTTGTGTGTGCCTGTATGTTAGAGGGTGTGTATAGGAGCAGTCAGTTGGTTTTTCTGGTAAATACCTCTCTTAGGCCGTTTTGATCCTATCAGTGTCTAAAGGATTTTTCGGCTCAATCTTATAACAAAATGATAAAGATAGTGTTATTGAAATTCATCAGCGCATTGGGTTCTTTTAACGAACCGGTTGTGTACAATGTTCTGTCGTCTTCTTATCCATTTTTCAGTATGATGGTTTATCCATTATTTTATTTATTTTTAGAATCAAAGATAGCAGAGGGTTCTTCACTTTTTATATGTGCATGGGTCCGTTTAATTGTTTGTGTGTTCTAGCGCCCCTAGCCATACCGTTTTCTCTACTGACTTGAAAACTGACCTCAGTACACCATTAAATCACTTTGGAAGAAAAGCCTTTTAGACCTTACTTGGCCCTTTTATGACGGGTTCAGTTTATCAATAATTTTTAGATTCTGGAGAATCTAGATATTATTTTTTGAAAACTTTATTTTGAATATCTTCCACTAGAAAACACCCGCAAAGTCGTCAATATGATTTATTCTGACCGTATCAATTCTTTGACGGATTTTTTCAAATGACTTCAAATTTTGGCGCTACGGTTGTTGAATTATTGACTGTGATAGAGTTTTTATTATTTTCATTTTTCAGTCTCAGTATTGTTTTTTTTTAGGTATTTGAATTTTTTTTTTCTACTGTGGCGTCTTTCTACGATACAAGCCAATTTTGATTATCCCTAAAGACATTTTTGAGAGAAAGAGCCCCCAAAATAGACATGTGTTGGCCTGCATGTGTGTGTGCGTGTGTGTGCGAGTGTGTGTGTGTACATGCATGTGCTCGAACAAGGAAAACACAAGTAAAACTGAACATTGAATTATATTACCCCATTATAAACATATTTTGGTTGGTGGGCTGTCTTTATAAAGTATTTCTGATAGAGTCAAGTGTATGACAAAACAAGGAGATATGCTGGAAAAATCTCTTTTGGAAATAAATAAATAATAATTTTTTTTCGTCATTTGGGTAAGCACTTATTGATTTAAAAACATATATAAACATGAATATGATAAAAAAGAATGTGGACAGATTTGGTTTGTCACTCAATAGAAACCGTCACACGACCAACTTTTTTTGGTATGCAGTGTTGGGGGTAATCAATCAAACAATTGGAAAAAGGGATGATCAATGAATAAGTTATTTTTCTCATTTTATTACGCAGTGATCATTAAAAAAGTCTGAATTTTCAGAGAAGACAAGTGTTAATGTGTCAGTTCCTACTAAAAGTCTATTTAAGAAAGTATTTGAAAAAAAAGTTTTACAATAAGGAGTCAATGTTTCAATTTTCAGTGGTCTATCTTCATTGGGAAAGCCTGTACACACTGAACATACAAACCGGACCAGCTTAAAACTGGAGAAACCTATGTTGACAGGTTTGATGACCGTTTTGATTGGCGATTTCCAATATCAATATATCTCTCTCACCTTATACCACACAGGTGTGCATGTGTTCGCTGGCAAGTGTGTGTTTGTACGTGTGTATGTATGTGTGCACATCCCAGAGCACATATAAATATATGTATTAAAATATATAACCTCTCGTTAATAGTTGATTGTTTTTTATAAGCTTCATTATTGTTTTATTTTCATATATCTTTATCTTTAGCGTTGATGGGATTACCTACGTATAAAAACGTGTCAACATTCGAACGTATGAAGATAGTATTAGTTTTTTTACTGTATGTTTCATCCCTTTTCAGCCTTACTGACCGTAGTCCAGAGGTACGATATTCTCAGGGTCTGAAGTGAAGGTTTCAATTCTGCCTCGCAGTACTGGATGGAATAATGGAAAGTCTATAGCCACACTAAAGAGATGTAATACATCGAAACAGCTGTCTGTTGATGACACTATATATATATATATATATATATATATATATATATATATATATATATATGTGAGGAAATGGATGAAATCTATCCAACATAATGAAGAATCTAATAGACAAGAGAGAAACACGAAAGTTAGAAACTGGATCGTATTCATTTCGGTTACATATTTTGAGAGATTTTTCTCTCTCCTTGTGAAACGTCGAATGGGGAAAATGATATAATTTTGCAAATAATAGATTTAGAAAGAAGGCAGGGAACTGATATGACGTTATTAATGGTCTAAAATTTCTTTTTTCTTTAAATGTCAAATGGGAAAAATCCGCAAATTTTGATCATTTTTCACATTTGATGTTTGACAACAACAAATTATATATATATATATATATATATATATATATATATATATATGTTTGTATTGTGGATGTGAAGTGATCCAATAGACGGTCGATAAAAGTGACAATTGGAAGGTGGAGAGAAAAAAATCAAAGCAGAGCAAGTGTCACATCTTGAATTTTTTAAATAATCACGTGGGCAAGTTTCGATGCATTTTGACGGTTTTTTTCGGAGAAAAACTTTTGGTGGTACACCGAAAAAAATGCATTTTTATACGCTTGAAGTTGAAGAAAGAAATGGGGACGCTTGTGTGTTGTCGGGTTGTTGAATGGGAGCGGGAAGGTAGGTGTGTCTGTGTTGCCAAGTGATAAGAATGGGCACTGAGAAGAGGGTTAGGGATGAAAATGGTCCGTTCTCAGGAATGTGTATTTTTTTATGAACATATATGCATATATATATATATATATATATATATTTATATGTATATCAATGCTAAGGATAACTCTTAGAGATAGAAAAAGATCAACACCGATCTGTGGGAGGGCCAGGATGAAAGATATTATACAATTGATTAATTATATAATTCATTAAGCGAGAAATGGAGTTGTACTGGGCTCTTGATGAGAGAAATGACAGCAGTTGGAGCAAAAAGTTAACTGATTGGTGCCTATAGGACAGTGAATGCAAATTATATCTCAACTCATCAACTACAGAAGGTGGTGAAGAGTACAAGTTATCGACTGCAAAACAATCATTGCGAGATAAAAGCCCTGACTCACTGGTAGAAATGAGTTGGTCCCTATCATGATAAAACGGAAATTGTATTTAGTTATCCATAGGGAACTTAATAGATTGAAGTATATTGCCTTATAATAAATATGTTTTAGTTGGTTTGGTGTTTCATAGAGTTTTCTTGTTCAAATTCCCATTAACTATCATAAAATCATGCACGTATCCATCGTATTCTGTCCCCGGTGGGAAATAGCCGAAGGGAACTATCATTCGCGGTGGATGTCTGTTGTTGTTGTGTCCTTTTTTTGAAATTGGAAAACTTTGTTATTAATCAATTTGTGCCGATGAAATTTTTCTATGTTGGCTTGTGGAGAGATCCTATCTGGGGGATGATGAGTTATGGCCGATCCAATTGTTTATATAAACAAAAACGGGGTATTTTGGAGTTAACAATCCTGATAAACAACGAATTGACACTTTTTCTCTATCTATTTCGACCCTTTCTGCCGGAGATTTTCATACTTTTAAGATTTTTTGTCTCTAATTGGACACGTCCAAATTAGCCAGTCATGTCCGTTTCGGCGTTTACCCTGGCAAATCGCCGTGAACATCTATTTGAATATTTACATATTAAGTGGATTATTCGATTTGGGGAATTGGTTTAATGCTTATCAATTCTTGTACGTTGATGTCTTTATGAAAGACATAAATCCAGCTTTATATTCCGCTTTTTTGTCTACGTCTTTTCCCATGAGTAGGCATATTGATTCTTGATCAGTTATCCTGGAAAACAGAGAAACGAACGGGTTACTAAGAACTCGGACGCCGATACCCCACCATTGTTAAATTCTGGCATCAAGCTTCGCAATCTCTGGAGGAGGAAGTCATTATCACTCGGACTGAACGAAAAACATTATTTCATTTATAGATACATATATACGTTGAGGTAATAATTATACGTACGGTATGAAAATTGAACGTTTCATCCGATAGCTTTCTTTATACGTGCTCAATTGAGTTTATATTTCGCCACAACAAAGATACAACATAGGTAATGATATAAATAAAATATCAAATCAATACGTTTATTATTTAAGGACTTTTGTGACAATATTCAGAAGATACATTAATAAAAAGTATTCGTTTTGTTGATACAAGTAGTTATAAATTAAGTGAATTTTTATATATAATTCATTTTTCTTGTCCCTAAAACCATTTGACTCAAACTTGTTCCACCATGGTGAAGACAAAGGAGCTCAGTGTCGGTTTAGAGTAATTGATTGTTAATGAGCACCAGGCAAGAAAGGGATATGACAAGATTTCCGAAGAGCCGAATGTTGTCAAATCGACCGTACAGTCCATAATAAAGAAATTCAAAATCTTTGGTGACGTAGAAACTTTTCTTCGAGAAAATGTTCCTCGTAAAGTCTCATCCATACTCAATGCACAAAATAATCAAGGACGTGATGAGTACCGTGAAGATTATATAGCACCGTGTGGAACTGGAAGGCCATAGGCAAAAGAAGACATATTTATCGTGAACAATGCTCTTGAAAGCTAGATAAAGTTTTGCTAAAGAGCATCTGAATGCAGATAGTGTATTTTGGGATAGAGTCTTGTGGTCTGTTGAGACGAAGCGGGAGTTTCAGTCATTCAAGCAATATGAATTGTTGAAAAAGAACGAAGTTGTTTGCCGAAGTACACAATTACGGCAGTGATCCATGGAGGGGATTCTATTATGAAATGAAACATGCGTTGATTAACTCGTACGAATCGAAGGAACTATGAAAAAGAACTGTCAGGATATTCTTATATATAATTTGAAAAAATACGGCTCGGAATCTCCGACTGGATATTCTGACAACCGAAACATATTTACTGTGGCTTCTGCAATGTCTTGATCTAAATCCTATTGAAAATTTGTGGTGTAAATTGAAAATAAATGTCAGGGAAAGAAATCCCAAGAACAAATCGGAATTAGAGAAGTTCAGCAAAGAATGGAATAAAATTCCCATTGAAGCATCACAAAAGTATTTGGGTAACCCTAAAAGTTTTGCTTAAGTTATTTGTCAAAAGGATTCATAATAAGTTACTGATGTTCAATTATTCGTGGAATACTTGTTGACGTTGTGTTTTTCAAATATTGTTCCACAAATCCTTTAATGATAAACGTATTATCTTCATATTTTTTGCAGATCATTGCTTATGGCATTTCTTGGTTTTGGCTTTATATGGATTTAGTAGAGCGCGCATGAAGAGAGTTATTGGACGAAACATCAAGTGATTCATACCATACGTATCTTTATTGCCCTCACCACACACACACACACACACGCACACACACACACACACACATACATATATATATATATATATATATATATATATATATATATATATATATATATATATATATATATATATTTACATTTACATATGTATATATTTATATATATACATATAACATTCTTATAAAATGCGGTCAGATTTCTTGCCTAATCCTTGATGCTGTCTTATTTGCTGTCGTAAACTATAATGGCAGCTTCACAGATCTGCTCTAACTGAATGTGACCTTGATTTATTTTGGAAATTTTCTATATTTGAAAGAAACAATGTGTGCAAAAGATTCCAGTGAGACTAATATTCTGGAAGAGATTTTTTTCAGTCGAAGGTTCAAAAAATTTCTACCAATGATATTTCTTTCTACTTTCAATCCGTAACACTTTCGTTTCTCCCAGAAATATTTCAGTTTTCAGACATTTTTTTTTCGAACCTTTGGGCGGGTTTTTTGCTTTAATCGTAACTACAATGCTTAACTGGACTGTTACATTTCGTCCTTTAAACGGATACTGCCTCATTCGCAAAATTATTTTCTTCGGGCTCTCCGTTATTTTTTGAATGCAAAAAGTTCAACCATTGTTGAAATCGATTACGGCTCCATAATAGGGTGATATTCAAAGAAGTAATTCAAGTATTAACTCCTGTTTTCTTCCAGGGATTTCCAAATACTCGCTCACTTGATGTCACAAATAGCGTACAAAAATTGTGCCCCTTTTTTAACATTGCGTGAATGGGTGTGTGGGCCTCTACAATTTACCATCGTTATTTGATACAACGAGTTATTTGCACGGTTTCTGTTGAGTTGGCTTTTTCCCTTTTGTGCATTCGTAGAGGAATTCAACCATCATAGAACGAAGGCTTGCCAAATATCGCTCAGAGTTGAAAGAATATTTTCATAAACGCCATATTATCTTAATCTTAAACACAAACTTATCTGATTTGATGAACGTCTTCCATAGATACAAGGTCCAGTTCCGACCCTCCTGAAGGAGATATTGATGATGGACATTGGTTAGCATGAGTCATCTGACCGGCCCACGTCCACACAGTCCAATACGCAACAAGAATCACGCGTGTTGTAACATATTCCTTCCTTTAATTTGATTAAAGTTAACTTCAATTAGTTCAATAGTATCCCCCTGTTGGCTCGTACTTGGTGAGAAACACTGCCACTGCATTGATAAGTGTTGGCCACCAAATGACTCATCGGATGTTGGTGATTTTCCCCTCCCAGGGCCTTTGCTGATAGGTACTCACTACAACTGAACGTGTGCACCCCACAACCAGTGCCGTATGAAAAATGTTGTGAACTAGTCTTCTGGCTATAACGATTTGGCTTTTATAAAAATCATCCAAATCTTTCTTCTTGTCCAAAGCTATGGCACTCAACACATCAAAATGAAAGCCGGCTCACCTGTTTACACACCTCTGACCCTTTTATGCGCGATTGTTACAAGGCAGTAGCTGCCACCTGTCATTGTTTATAATGTTTTTGCCCATCACTGTATGCAGTCATGTGCTCGTATGCACATAAGTACACAGATACAGTTATGCTTGTACAAAAATGCGTACACTCACACAAATCATATGACCTTCTTTGGCTTCTTTCACCAGGATAGATGCAATAAAACTCGGTGTTACTTTCATGCAATAATGTTGAAGACAGGAACCTGTTTAATATTTTATTTATTCTGTATTCTATTCATGGCGTCTTCTGCAAAAGACACTTTCGGTCAGAGTTACAAGGAGGCTGACACTACTGTCGAAAGGCGCGAGGGTTCGTGTCGAACAAAGAAGTGATGGGTCTTACGTCACGTCCGACCAGAGTTACGTTAAGATCTTCCCTGGAAAAAGCAATTCTCTCTCTTTCTCTTTCTCATGCATGCTTTTATTTATTAATGTTTTTTTTAAATTTAGTTTTTGTCTGCAGCATTTTATATTGCTTATTCGAATTCACAACCAGAAAAATAGATTCATATTTGTTGGATTTGCGCGTCGGGGAAACATTTGTGTATTTTGGTATATATATATATATATATATATATATATATATATATATATATATATATATATATATATATATATATATACAAATCAGGAATACAATATGAAAAAATTAAGTAGCGATAAAATGCCAGCACTGCTCGAAATCTCTATTAAAAAAACATTATTCAACACCCAACGTACACCAATCCTATTCCTTTCGTTATTATTAATAGTAGAAGCATTACCATTACTATTAAAAGCATTACTATTACTATCACAATTTTTATTATTTTATACCTCCAGACACCTTAAAAACAATCCAATTACCTTTTCATAATTATCGTAGATATATAGAAACAAACCAAACCTAGAACAATTAAACTGACAACTGGGGTTATGTAAAATGTGAACTTCAACTCTGCAAAACAGATATGGGTAAGAATAAAATGCTCCCAGAGAGGAAATACATCACAAACAGTTGATATTTTAGCAAACTACTGATGAAGAAAGTACTTACATTATCTCCTGCTTAGTTATGATTTATAACTACCAAACTGTCAGGTACATCCAGTATGCAAAACAGAAAAAACATGACAAGTAGTGACCAACAACTAAACAAACAAACAAAAGAAAAAGACATATAAATAGAATAAAAGAAAGTCCTCCATCGTAGAAAGAACGACAGCCCCCGCTACGCAAAAAACGTCTTAAATGAAGATCTGAAAGAAAATTGCTTGAAAAAACCTAAACAGGGTAGAAACATGAACGTATTTGTGTCGCGAATCCTCGATTATATATATATATATATATATATATATATATATATATATATATATGCTCTATGGTATAGCTGGCTGGCTATGTATGTATGTAAATTTGTAAGTATGTATGTCAGTATGTATGCCGCATCACTGGAGCTAGAGGGCCAAGAATTTCAGCATTTACTCTTTATGTTCGATTTGCAATGTAAGTTCATACAAAATTGATCCCATTTTGTATCCAGCAGTTTTCACATTTGATTTTTGAAAATTCAGACTTTTTTTTAGTGATTACTGCCCAACAAATGCAGAGAGATGTAACTTATCCGTTGATCACACCCTTTTCCAATTTTTTAGTTGATCATCCGAAAAGATCATGCTGTCAAAAGCCATTTGTCATGTGACAGTTTTTTAGTTCAACACTCTTTTCTGTTTGTGAGATTTTTTTTTATGTGAGGGAACATCATCATGTAAAGTTTTTGCAGGCTTTTGTCTTCATCAAAGCCCCAACTCTACATAATCATGGATTTTTGATACCGAATACAGCTAAAAATTGCAGAAACAGAAAATCAACCACACTCAATATAAGACAATGGAATGCAAACGTTTCTATGCCATCGACAAGACAGGTGTTTTTCTGATAAAAAATACACCCATTCGTCTCCTGAAGATGGCTGTAGGGTACAGTGGTTGGAACATTGGGTTCCAAAAATGAACCAACATAGGGACAAAAGACAGCAAAAAAATTCAAGTCTTTTCTTTCTGATATTATTTTACTATTTACAATGAAAATCTCGCTCAGTTTCTAGAAAGCGTCTCAGATTATACCTATCACACTTCCTGTCCTCTGTTACTGCACTAACCGGATAGTTGGATTTCTTCAGACCTGCCTGATTTTGAGGTCCCATACATTTGACTCACACCTAGGGCTGTCCCCTTTTGCTCACAGCCATACATTCTTACAATTGATAGTAAGTCCTTTCTTTTCACTTTTATTTACTGCCTCGTCTATAAGTTTTTTGCGATTTCCCTTCTGAATCAACAAAGTGTCAACTGCTTTGTATACGTTATTGATGTTATGTCCTTCAATAATAAATCCTGGTAGATTCTATGATTTTGTTTGGATTATTTGGTTGTACAAGTTGAATAAATCTGGTCAGAAAACACATCCTTGTCATACACCTCTGTTTGGTGTACTCGCTCCCTGTTTGAAAGCCGTTTGTTCCCAATGTGGACACCCTTTCTATGGAGAGGTTTCAGATGATAACAAAAAAAACTGTTGAATACTGAGAAAAGTGTTGAAGAAGACTGCCACGATGTACAGCGGATGCCATTAGTGAGAAGACGGCTCGTACAAATAATAATTGTGAAGCAAAGGAAGAAAGAAGGTCCTGGCATCAGCTGTAGAGACAAAGGGGTGAAGCTTGACTATTTCACTGATTAAATGAATGTGTTTCAAATTAGCCAGGTTCTGTGTCAACCGGAACAATCAGTTGATCTTCTGAGGTAGTGAAACATCATGTCTTACTTAGAACAAGAAGTACAAACAGGGAAATAAAAAAGGCAAAGGAGTATTACAAATCAAATAAATCTACATATATTTTGTGTCAGTGTTACGTAGTGACTTTCCTCAAGTTATTATTTACTTATTTATATACTTACTCGCCAGCATTAGATAAACTGTCCCTGACGACAGCCTCTCTCGCCCAATTCATTAATCTTTTAATAAATACTGACAGCTTGAAGATAGAAATGTTCTAGCGGAGGACGAAAAATTTATGGCAAATCACAGACATTTAACGATTCACTTCTTCGAATTTGTTTCTTTCTCTTTTAAAGCTTTCTTCCTGGTTTCTATTCTGAAGATTCTTTCTTTTATCGATTCCTTCCTTTCTTGTCTTTTTTAAAATTCTTCCTCCCTTTCTTTTTTAGTTATTTTATTATTTCTTTCTTTCTTTTGGTATTTTCCCTTCTCTTTACATTTCTTATCTCTTTTTTTTGTATTTTTCTCTTTTTTATGTTCTTTCTGTTTATCTTTTCTTTCATTCGTCTTCCCCTTTCTGTCTTTGTTTCTTCCTTTGTTTCTTCGTTTCTTTCTTTTGGTATTTTACTCTTCCTTCACATTTCCTCTCTCCGCCTTTCCTTTATTTTTGTATTTTCTCTCTCTTTCGATTGATATTCTTTCTGTTTGTTTCTACTTTCATTGTTCTTTCTTTCTTTCTTTCTATCTTCCTTTCGCAGTTTTCCTTTCTTTTGGTATCTTTCTCTTTCTTTGCATCTTTATTTTTTATACTTCTTTTTTTCTTTTGGGGATAATTTTTCTCTTTCTTTCTTTCTTTCTTTCTTTCTTTCTTTCTTTCTTTCTTTCTTTCTTTCTTTCTTTCTTCCGTATTTTTCATCTTATTTAACCTTTCTCCCTTTTTTCTTTCTTTCCCCCTTTTCTTTCTTCGCTATCTTTTCTCCCTCTTTATACTTCATTCTTCCTTCCGTATTTTGCGTATCTTTCTCTCCCCCCTCCACTTCTTTCATGTCTTAGTTTCAATCATTTCCATCATTAATAACATTATATAACCGGTTGTAGGGGAAAAAAGACTCCTCCCTCTAACTTCGTCCTAATGATAGTAAATCATATCATTTCTCATTACTTCCATAAAATATAATCAACACGCACCTTTTTCTTATGCTTACTTCAATATTAATTATTATCAAATTAAATGACAGTCTCAAGTTCATCATCCTCTATGTACCCTTATCATTTCTACTTCTATTGTACAATCTCTGCCTTTTCCTCTCTTCATATGAAAATAAATCAGAACCAATCATGGAGAGACAGATATCGATAAAGCACAAAAAGCAACGATTGTCGACTTTGTGGAGAAAGAAACGAGATTATAAACAACATCACAAGTGGATACAGAAACAATTATTAATTTTTGACTAGTATCTCTTTCATCTTATTTTTAGTGGCTTTTCATCGTAACTGCTACGGCCATCAGTAAACTGCGTGGATCGGAAATAACATAAAAATCAATAATGGTTGACAGTGTCCTATCAAATGAAAAATTCATCAAGATGAAATCATTGCTACTCGTTTAACTAGTTTGTATAAAAGAGAAACAAACATTAACAAATATGGAGGATGGGTTTTAGGGTTGGATTTGACCCCCTGCCAGCCGTAAAAGGTGAAGTAGTTCAATAGGTAGAGCTGTTGTCGTTTACAGGTAAGCTTCCCCAGGTGGAACAGATGCAAGTTTGAGTATCTCCAAGAACGTATTCTTCATTTCTGATCCGAGCAGTTTACTCACTATTTGCGATTAAAAGCAGCTAAAATTGAGACGAAATAAATGAATAACGGTTAACAATGTTGATATTACTTCGGAATGCGAAAAGCCAAAAAGGATAGGAAAAAAAGGGGAATCAGAGTGGAATAAGTACAAAGCAGAGCCTGTCAGAGAAAAATATAAGATCAAAATACTCTGTAAGTTTGTGATCCAGACAGACCATACCCATTCAAGCACGAAAACAAAATCCAGTCATCAACAGTTAAGATATTTGTTCAGATAGAGGGCGGGGTTATTCTGACAGAAAGCTGGTTGATTTTTCTATTTTCCAAAATTTTTGTTGATTGTTAGTACCTAGTAGTAGTGATAAACTTAATAATCTTGAATTGTTTGAATTCCTTGAATTAAGCATCGTCATTATACATGATTTTTGACTATGTTTCCATTAATCTTTTTTTGTTTTTGCTTATCTAAAACACGGTTTCAATTTGGTATATGTTTTTTAGTTACCTCGCCGAAAGAGGAGGCGATCCACTTATCTCCCTTGAAGAAACAAGACAAATTCCCGCCTGACAAACAGAATTATTTGTACTGAATTGTTTCCGTTTAACGCTAAAGTGTCGAGAGTTTTTTCCCAGCGTTCTGCAGCTGTAAGCTTTTCAAAGACTACAAACTGAACGCCGTTGTGTTATCATCGTTGCTCGGGCCGTTCGTTCGAAATGAATTAACAATTGCGTCAAGTGTGTATAAAATGGGTCAGATGTAAGTGGCTCTGAGCGAAAAGCAAACACAGCCAACGGCTTTGATCAAACAGAAAACTTGCCTGCCGTGTTTTTCTAAACAAGACATCGGCAATGAATCTCCCACTCTGTAGGTTGCGGCAAATTTGCTTAGAATGGCGGCTTTTCCCCGACACCATTCGACTCGTAACTTCGTTCCCAGCCTCGAATGTGAATCTGGGTGCTGTTTGAGAGAAACACGTGTGAGATGTTTGGGCGATAAAAAACGTTTAAAAGATATTCTCTCTCTCTCTCTCGATCCATACTTTGAAACGTATACGATGACTGATCAGAAAGTATCCAGCCATTTAACATTAACAATAAAATAATTTATGGTGGGAAATGATACCTTCGCCTACTTCGAAGTACCCATATTGGGACCTCACACACAAGTTGCAGCTTCCTTTCCTCTTTTCGAGATAGTTTACAAATCTTCTTCCACTGTGAATCCGGCGGTCATAAATAACAAAAGCTCATTCAGTGGCATCTCAATGCTGACTGCATAACTCCCCGTGAGATTGTCTATTCATTAGTGCACAAAAACGACTTGTCTAATAGATTTCCAAGTTGCAAAAAGGCTGTGACTTTTGAAATATTCAAAATGGTTGGATGGTTTTTGAACAGACATCGAATCAAACATATACACATTATTCCACCATGTCTCTCCAGAAATGTGCAAAGCATCTAAAAGAAATAAAAAACGGTGATGTCTAAAAAGAAGCAAAGTATTAAGTAGCGTCATCTCAAGAACCGTTTCTTGAAGCTTTGGAATGAAATATTTTCGCTTCTCCACAAATTGCGATTAGTGTCCTCACCTTTGTTGTTTTGATCCCTACGTTTCAGCCAGCTCACTCTTTGGCCGGAATATTACGATCAATATTCATATTATTGTTATTTTTACTACCAATAGCCAAATGATATATTAGCTGAAACGTAGAAGAACGAGGGTACGATAAGTTATACACTTGAAGAAGCCCGAAGCACTCATCAGTTGAAACGTAATCAAAACGAGATAAGAAAGAACTATAAATTATACACTTGAAGAAGGCCAAATCACTTATCGGTTGGGACGTAATAAAAACGTATAATAAGGGAGTATAAATCATACAATTAAAGAAGATCGAAGCACTCATCAGTTGGAAGGCAATGGATATATCTATAAATCATACACTTGAAAAAGGCCAAAGCATTCATCGGTCGAAACGTAATAAAAAGTATCAAAAAAAGTTTTGTAAACTGTACACTCGAAGAAGGTTAAAGCAATCAGTAGCTAAAACAGCGATGATCTTACGATGAAAAATACCGATCGAAATAAATCGTGTAATAGAGATATTGTCTAATATTATGATATCATTCAATGACGAAGGCCGGAGATCAGATCGGCCTGACATAAAACTGAAAAGGACGAGTATATTAGTCAAAATATACATCGTGGGATAATAACAATAACTCATGTTGAAATTGAGTTTGTATTTATCAAAGTCAGTACGAAAAATAATGAACAGATCAAAATGAAGAAGTTCGAAGCACACATCGACCGAATAACAGTGATAAAATCAGCAAAATTACTAGTTAACTCATGGTACTAAACAATAAATGGGCGATCATAAAGAGGAAGACGATAGATAAAATTAACGTTCTTTCGCCGCCCATTGGCAGTAGACAAGAAAAATTCCAGTTATATCATCGCCGTGTGATCTTGAATAATAAAGCAAGCATGTTTCGCTAATTGGTCTGTGTTAGCTTGAGATCAGATCCAACACAAAAAGCAACAAGTTAAAGTCAACAAAGCAAAGAGCGTAGAAGAGAAATCTGCCAAACAAACATCGCCATTAAAGATCGGGTTGGATGACGAAGAGGAAGAAGAAGGGAGATAAAAAGAAAGCATAAACATTGACTAGAATTTCCACATTGAAAAGACGATCTAAATGATGAGGTGTGATGTGAGTAAGACAGGAATTATAATGAAGAATAAACAACTCCGACTGACAGGACTAACTGGGAACGAGAGTAACAAGACTATCACTACAATGATAACTAATGACAAATACAGTTCACTTCTCAGGTTCTAGCAATTGATGGCCCAGTACCCTCTTAAGTCAGGACAGATTTAGGCGATTCCTATTAATGCTAATCTAGTTTACAAAGGAACCACGAATACAATTCACCTCCCATGTTCTGGACATTAATGGTCCTGTACTTCCTTTAGTCAGTACAAATCTAGGGATTCTTAATAATGCTAAGCTACAAATACAATTCATTGCCCATGTTCTGGTAATTGGTCCAGCACCTCCTTTAGTCTGGACAAATTCAGGGAATTCTCCCTAATGCTAATCTAGTTTACAAAGAGGCCACAGATACAAGTCACTTCCAATACTCAGGTAATTGACGGTGAGCACCTCCTTTCGTCCGAACAAATTTAGGGGATTCTTGCTAATGCTGATCTAATTTACAACGAGACCATGGATTCATTGCACTTCACAAATTCTGGTATTAAAAGATAAGTCAATATCCTTATTCCACAAGTCATTTTGATATGTAAACATTTCTTTTTATTTCTCACCACGATGTTTTTATTTTGTCGTGTCAGTTGTCATATCGAGTGCATTAATACAAGTCGACACCGATCATTAAGAAGACTGGTTGAAAGAAAAATTGGATTCTCGTGACTTTGAATAAACATAACAAGAACTCTATGCAGACGGTGATTTTGAGATTGACAATCGTGGTTGCTGCAGGGTCAAACTCTACCCTTACTTCTATTCTGACTGAAGATGATTACTGCGACTTTTCTATTGTATATGTAATAAATGGAAAAATATAAAAAAATGTGTTTTTAGTATAAACGTATTTATCTATTAGAATGAAATGAACTCTTGTTTATCACTGACATACATTTTCGTCGATCTGTAATATGTGTCACTTTGGTTCAGTCGGTAAGAGAACTGCCTGCTGATCACATGATCATCATTTCGAATCATGGCAGGGAAAAGTCCGCTCAAGACTTGGACTGGAATTTGATAAAATCTGTATTAGAAACATCTATGGGAGACCATGAAAGTCCTAAAAAGAATCGAGTAATGTTTTAATTTCGAGTCAGAGATGTAATAACGTATTCGTTCTTACAAATTTTTGTAAAATAATGGAAAGTTCTAAATGATGGGTGTAACTGGAGAGAGTAAAAAAAAAAAAAACTATAACAGAGAATAAAAACAACGAAGTGTCTACTTGTCAAAATAACTTGTGGAATTAGAATAATGACTCATTCAAGAATTTCTGACAACGGAGAAGACTGAAAACACATGGACTGAAATATAGTGATAATGATAGCAAGAATAAGGATACTCGTCGAAATAATAGACATTGGTTCGTTGCAGAAGTGCTAAGAATAATTATGAGATTTTTTTACTGCGAATAAACACAAGAAATTGATAAAAATTAATTTGAAAGAACATAAAACATTATTGAGAGAGAAATAAACAACTATGATTCCATTTTTTCACTTATCAATTCACCGTAGTCCCACAAATGACCCGTCTGATCAACCAGACAAGTCGGATACAGGTTGTACTCCTTTGCTCGTCTATGTCTCTGTATGTGTGTTTGTATCTGCATGTGTCCGGGTGTGCTTGGTCACATTTTTTGGGGCTGCAACCTCGAGATTGTGCATGAATAGACAACCAGAAACCATTTAAAAAACTTGAAAAAAAAAAGAAAAGAAAAAAAAGGTCTGTATGGTCATTTTTGGACCGACCATGTCCAGATCTCGAGTTGGTACTTTTCAGATATTTTTTTGACAAAAGATCTTTTTTTAAAGATAATTTTTGATGATTGATTAGATAATTGGTGATGATACACGTGTGAGCTACGGTGATTCATTGATGCAAAATATGGATATATTTTTCTCCATTTTTGCTGGTCTGTCTTTCATTGTACCTTGCATGCTCAATTCTCTGCTTCCAGCCGGTATCTTTCCTAACTCAACACCGCCATATTTGCTTTCTGCTCCTTACCCTTCTCCAGACACTATTCGTGCAATGAATGTTGGCAGACGATTCGCTGTAGTGGGCCAAAGTCTATTTGCACAATTCCCTGTTAAGTACCATCGTAGGATTCACACCAATACGGCCAAGATTTTACTTCCGAATTACACAGTGGCCCACGAGACCCACCATTGCAAAGAAGTATTTGTTTCAATAACAGTCGATTGGTTGGATCCCCCGACAGGCGTTGCATCTGTCAACCTGCCCACTGCCCCAGGTAGTCAACTGGATGAACGCTGTAATCTGTACCAGTTAAATGTCGAACATTTAACGGGTATGGCTTGCGGTGAGGATGATGATATTTTATTCATTTTATTCTCCGTCTTGGGAATTCATAGCTACACGAACAAAGTTTATTAAATAGCCACTAATAATTATAGCTAAACCTCGTTGATGCAATGTTCAGCCAAAACATCCAATTTGAGACGTGGAGAATAGGCAGGCTCGGTTAATGTAAATGCGATAGTCATCACTACGTAAGCTCACTCACTGACGACTGAGTAATCCCGCAGATGAGCGTCTGTTCGTGTATGCGCTGTAAGCTCCCCTTTGATTGGTTGCCAAGTTACATGAAAGCTTTGCAACAACTTCGAAATGGTTGGATACTTGCCGGAGAGACTTTGCATGTGTATATAAATTTATATGAATACGTTGTTTTTTTTTCTGGGTTCCACTTGCTTGTTTGGTCTTCGTAGGACAAAAATCAAAGATATTCACCTAGTGATTTATCTCGCAATATCAACGTTCTTTCTTTTTACTTTACCTCTCGAGGTAGCATCGACAGAAGTCATATATTCCGTCAGAAACTGCTTAGCTTAATCAAGACACTCTATCCCCTCTTGTAAGATAGTTTTCTATATCACAAAAAATCATGGGATACGACGAGTGTAGTTTATAAATACATACCTTTATCTGCACATGTCTCTCCACGCGTAGACTTTTCTTGGATCGTACTGTAAAGTCTGAAACAACGTCTTGGCTTGTAAAATTACCCAGAGATATAGATACGACTCGAATTCTTGGAAGCTCTCACAGACTTTGAATTAATTATTTATTTTGCTTTCACCAAGTGTATGTCACCTGTCTGTCATCGTATAACTCGAGGCCAGCTAAAACTACGACCACCAAATTTTCTGTGGTTGTTAATGGGATCCGGAGTATACTTTTAGCGCACCATTCCTTAAAAATGTTTTTCTTTTAGGTTTTTAGCAAGGGATTCCATTATCAATGAACGTATAATGCTGAACTGGATCGACTCTTAATCTTATGTTTAACAGCATAAAGTAGACTTCTAGCTAAAAATCCATCCGTCGGGTGAGTTTAAATCTAGTAATAATTATGATACTGATGTTTCTTCATGTTTGGATCTAATTGGATAAAAGTTTTGCAAAGTATTTTGGGGGGATTGGTGCTTAAGACGTAATTTATGACCTTATCTCATATAGTTGATCCATTTCTTTAATTTATCATGAATTTTGTAAGGAGCAACGACGATTGCAAAATTCCAAGACAAAAAGAGTCTTAGAAAGATATGTTTACAATAGTAGTCAGAGAACACACAGGCCATTGTTGTCTCATGCCTTTCGTAGTTGTATTATCATGAAAAAAAAAACGCAGAGAAGTATCTACATCTTCTTTGTGGCCAAGATGAAATCAGTGTGAAGAGTTCAAACTCCCATTGAAACAATCCATGTTCACATTGCATTGATGGCCTTGTGAAAGGCATAGATCCATATCTTATCCCTCAGCTATTGGTAAAGTGACGGGTGGCGACGCCAATTCAGATGTTGGTCACCTCTAAGACAACTGTCACAAATCGCAATACTTCAAAGGAATTTTAGCCGAGATAGAGGAACGTGTGAAAAAAAACAAAACAAAACAAAAAACGAACTTTGATACGTGATGGCCTGACAGGGGTGGTTAGTCGGAGCTGGTGTAAAAGCTGTTAGAATTCCTCCTTTATTGTCTAAAATGATTTTTTTTAAATTCTTGCGGTCGATCTTGAACTTATAGAAGTTGACAATCCCACATAAATAACGACAAAGGAGCCATGGACAAACTTGCTAAACAGTCGTAAAAGAAGTGAACATTTCAGAGAGTTTTATTGTCTAAGAGGGCAGTTTGACCTTAGTGAGCGTTATGTTTGTCAAAAACTGAACTTCCGGTGTTCTGTCAAGTGTGAGTAATCGACAAACAGGACTCAGGATTTCGATGTCGGGCGACAATATTTGTTTTTCACACTTCTTCGGTCAGCAGGGATTACACAACTGCCATCTTGATGACGTCATTTGCAATATCCCCCTTCTCTGCTCCATCTCACCTTTCCACCCCAATATATTGTATAACGCATGGTTTACTTTCGTTCCTTCTTCCTCTTTATTTTGGACCTTCTTCCTTCTTTCTTTCTTTTTTCTTTCTTTATATCTTTTGCCATTCTTTCTTTGCTGATCAGTCTTTCCATCTTTCTATTTTTTCTTCTTTTCTTTCCACTGGCTTTAGCATCCTTTCCTTTCCTTTTTGCTTTCTTTTTTTCTTTCTTTCTTTCACATACCCTCCAAACTTATTCATATAGCTCCTTCTCCCTTTCCGCCCTTTCGCATTCCTTCCCTACATCTTTCCCCACTTTTTTCCTCTCTCTTTTTCTTTCTTTTTTTGTCATATCTTAATCTATGTACTTTCTTTCATTCATTTTTATTAAGGTGATTCTTTTTTTCTTTCTTTCTTTCTTTCTTTCTTTCTTTCTTTCTTTCTTTCCCTTGTTCCCTTAGTATACACTTCTCGTTCTGTGTCTCGTAAATACTTCCATATCTTTCGTGTTTTCTTTCTTTTTTTTCCATTTTCTCTTTTCATTTCACTTTATTTCTCTTATTCTTCCCTTCATTCCTCCCCCCTTTCTTTCAACATTCTTGCCGGCGACTTTAAACCAACTTGAAAGGAAAAAGGCTAATCCTCCCGTCGAATCTTGTTTACGTCTTAAAACAAACAAGAGGAACAACTCACCTTGTTGGCTCCGCTTTTCACACTGAATATTTTGGAGACATTCGTCCCAGTCACTCCCACGTCCTGTCTCTTTCGTCTTTTACATGGCTCAATCGAAACTTATTTACTCTTGACCAAAAATATTTCATCTTTATCTTTGCCCTTCTGCCTTTCTCTGTCATCCTTCCTCTCCTTTCCTCTCTTTCCTCCTTGCTTTCCTTTTCTCTTTCCTTTAGACTAAAAATTCAATATTGATGCCATTCAGTACTTCAGGCTTTATAAGTACACTAGTACTTCGATTAATAGAATTCATATTTTCCACTTTTTATTTTGCTATCAGAAACTTCGTTATCAGAGGAAGGTAAACCATTGTTTCTATACAGAAAGTTCCTTTTCATTATTGAATTTAATATCATCATCAGTCTTTTTACGTCAGTCGTTGGTCATAAACCTTTCCCAAGATCGCCACAATTCTCTATCATGGGCGTAGCAGAGCCAGTATCTCCTGAATTTGTCCCAATTAATTATAAGAATCAAATATACTCTTGTTTAAAATACGGTAGGCTTACATTTATAGAGAAAACTCTTGAAGGAAATTATAAGTAATTCATTGGTTTGAGTTTAAATTCTCTGTTTCTTTAGCCAGTTCAATGCTCAATACAGCCATTCTCACGTTCGGTCTCTTTGGTCCATTGTGCAATCAAAACTATTTACTCTTGACCACACACGTCCTATATTTCTAACTTTGACCTTCCTCCTTACTCTCTCCTCCTTTACTCCCTTTCTCCTCTCAATGCTTATCTACTTAATATTTCTGATTTTACAAGTATATGAATAGAGCAATCGATTGCAGCGGCAGTGAAATTTAGAAGCTTCCCTCTAAAAAGTTCATTTTATCCCTTTTGCTTGAACCTTGATCACCTGGTAGATAAGACCATTATGTATGAAGAAAAAAACATTTAATCATTTTTGTTGCATTTGTTTCAAAAATCCTACCTGTGATAACACATGTGATATAATCACACACACACACACACGCACACATATATATATATATAGTCATGTAAATCTTTCATATTATATTGCTGAAAAAGAATGAATTTTTCAAAAATCAATTTTCATACATATATTCCCTGAGTATCAACGGCAGCGTGTCGCACAAACCATTCTTAATTTGATCTGTGTTATTTCCGTAGGTTGTTTTAATACTGTTCATTATATAATTCTGGTTTATTGCTGCATATAATTTAGTTTTATTTGTATTTTTAGTTGTATTTTCTCTTTATTATGGAGTTAGTGAGCTGTTTACCATGGCCCTGGTTCGGGAGTAATCTCTCTCTCTTTCAGTCTCTTCTCCTCCTCTCTCTTTCACTTTCTCTCTCTTTTGCCCTCTCTCTCTTTTTCCTCTTCCTTACAATGTAATATGTATGTGCGTGTCAAAGAAATTCAGTGCTTCGCGGTGACTTTGAATTTACTGTCAGTGCAATCGTCTGACCGTCTATCTCTCTCTTTCTCTCTATCCTTCTCTCTCTCTCTCTCTCTATATATATATATATATATGTATATATATATATATATATATATATATATGCACAGATGTATATGTATCTCTTTGTCTGTGAGTGTGTGCGTATAATGTGTACTTATGTATTCATGTGGATACATATCATTTGAGCATATACATGAAACGTTTATTTCAAATTTGAATTATACATGTACGCATCTGCACACACACGCATGTATATGTACGTGTTTGTGTATGTGTGTGTGTGTGTATGTGTAATGATAATTCTGGAAATAATCCTGTGTAATGTATCGATATAAATATTGGATAAAGAACGTCTTTTCTGGGATGGTGCAATTACCGAAGATAAAGGAAATCAAAGCCGAAACCACGTGATACTGTCAAAATGAATCGGCATGAGATTATCATCGATATCACATGTCTCTTGAATAACAATTCGTCCCTCAGGACCTGCCAAGAAAGTCTTGGAGGAGGAACGATATGAGAACATTTAAATGGAGATGGCGTGGGCTTGGAATCGCAGATTTTATTCCAAGTCCGAACGAAAATTCGGGGAATGGATAGGCTGTTGTGGTTGACAAAGACAAAAGAATGCAGAATTGAATGATTGGAAAGTTAGGTAAATAGACACATATATTGGAAAATGTATATTTTTGTCAGCTTCTCTCTCTCTCTCTCTCTCTCTCTCTCTCTCTCTCTCTCTCTCTCTCTATATATATATATATATATATATATATATATATATATATATATTTGAAACGGCTAACCTATTGGTCGCTGGTTCGATCCCCGTAGCTGCCCCATTATCTTTAATTGTTTATTCTATTCATGTGGTCTAGTTTGAGTGACACATTTACGGTATAATGACGGAATATCATTTCAAATAGGTTTGTATATAATATCACTCAATTCTTAATTCATATATATATATATATATATATATATATATATATATATATATATATATATATACTAATGATAACAGTGATAACATTCTTGTAAAGAAATAGTCGATAACTAATTTATGACACGCATAATTGAGTAATATATTTCGTTCTAGATGCTCTTAAACTTTTAGACTACATATATATATCATTAGAAAATTGCATTATATATTGAAACTTCATTCAAAATGATTTCCCGTTTTTACAAGGTGAATGTATCATTTGGTTCAGACAACATGAATAGAATGAACAATAAAGAAGATGAGACTGCTGCAGGAATCGAACCTGCGACCGATAGGATAGCCATTAAGATATAACGTTGCTCTTACAACCCTATTGATCGCAGGTTTGATTCCTGTAGCTTGGAGGAGAAATGGATTCATGCCTTTCTGAAAGGTATTAGTGCTGACCGAATGCAAGCGATTACCATTACACCACTCTGCACCTCCTGATGACCTTTGATGACCTTTGATGACCTTCAATTTCCAAATGCGAAGTTTATGGCTACTTTGTTCAGATCAAATCATCTTTTCGAATCAATAATGACAGGGAAATATTTCCCGACTTCTCTCAAGATAGAACTGCCATCGTTAAAGGAGAAACAAGAGTATCATTACAGATATTGATATATCACGTTTGCTTTTATACAGAAAGATTTACGGTGTATCACCAAAAGCGACACAGAACAAAACGTCATAATGCAGAAAGGAACAGATGGTGGAAAGTTCACAAAGCAAGTAACAAGCGAAGAGAATTTGAAGATTGACGCAGCATGATCTTCCTACCCTCATTTACTTTTAAAATGTCTTGAGTCGTACAAAGTTAACCTTAGGTGCGGGGAAGAGAAGCTGGGAAGGAGCTGGAGAAGTGGTAGTACGGCAAGAAGTGGTACATTTGTGGGTGGAGGAGAGAAATGAGTTGGAGAAAGTGGAAGAGCGGGTGGAGGAGAGGAAACGTGAGGGGGAAAAGAAGAAAGTGTGGCGAGTAGATACGAGAGGAAAAAGTAGGAGGAAAGAAAGTAACGAGAGGTGAGGAAGAGTTGGTGAAGATGAAAGGAGATGGGAAAGTAATTAGGGAAGGAAGAAAAGAATCGGTAAGAGGAAAAGCAGTTGGAGGAAAAGTACGCGAAGGAGAAAAACAAATGAGGAGGAGAAGAATGGTAGTAGAAAGAGGAAGGGAGCGGTAGAAGGAGAATTAATGAGAGGGAGAGTTGGATGAGGCCAAGAGAGATAGATAGAGAGAGGGGGGATTGTTATGATTGAGTATTGTACTGAGTGAGTTGGTCAAGCACAAAAAACAATGGTGATTAGATCAAATAGGGGCACAATGCATTTTGATATAAAATTATCATTATATTATGGAGATCTTGTAGAAGACCTTTTTGTGGCAATCCCTGGTGTTCTCCGTAGGAGGAGACCAATCTCTACACCACGCTACATACATTCATAAACTGCTTGCATCCCACAGCTTGAGGTGTACTCAGCTGCTGAGTGTACACAAAAATTTGCCCTACCGAGTTTCTGAGCTCATCGTTCATTCCAGGAATCGAACCAGGGTCCCTCTGCGTGTGAGGCTGACTAACCATTACGCCAACTAAGCGGACACTCTAACCATACGGATGCGTAAGCCACAATAGGGTTTTAAGAAATCAAATTCCCTCCCTGACTGCTTTGACTGGTCTGGCTGTGTCATTAGAGCAACGGGTTCCCACAACTTTTTCATTAAACAACGTTTCATCGAAAAAGAAAAAAAATACTCATACACACATATATGCCAAACACATACATATGTAGATAAGCACATGCCACAAATGCACACACATGCTACACAAACACATAAAGATAGCATATACTCACATTCACATGTGCACACGTAAGTCCTATATACGCATATATGCCTGTGCGTATGTGTGTGTTTTTAGCGTGTGCGAGTATTTGTCATTTTCGATAAAATGTCTCTCGATGAAAAGTTTTGCCACGGAGCGACAAGATATGAATAATGCCCTCCCCCCACTTTGTAATGTATAGCTTCAATAAAATACGGACCGTGTTTTATGCTCATCTGTCCGTCCGACTGTTCAACCGTCCGTCTGTCGGTTCAGTTTGACGGCAAAAACAACTTGTAATAACAAGTGTCCATCATCAGCTCAAAATTAAGGCCATTTACACACGGGCAGTTAAAGTCTGGCTAACTTCATATAATCGATAATCCCTGAGGTGACATATGAGCGGTCACTTGATGTTTAGAATAAATGAGATCGGAATGGACAAAGGTCGATGGAAATGAAAACTTATAGCTTATGGGAGCAGGGGCAGATTGAACACATTTCAAGAACAAGGGGAATAAACAGGAAAGCAGTTATGTGACGGTCGAGGGTGTGTCTGAAGATAATGAATGCGAATGAGAGGGGCGTTAAAAGCTGATAATAAACGGTGCCATCCAACGTTTCTGAGAACTTGACCATAAAAAGTTACTTAACCTGTCATTACTTTCCATCGTCTCTTCCAGTGTACTCTCCTCGAATAATCTCGCTAAGGGTAGCAGCAACTGACCGTACAACATTCGCTTGCTTGAAATTCAGTATTGCAAAATCTGGCTTTACTCTGTTTCAAACCTGCCCAGGTGGAAAATATGCGACAACTCAAGCCATCAAATAAAAGAGATATGGAAATGAGCATACTTTCATAAAGGCATGGTCGGTGGGAATTCGGTGAGGATCTGACTCACTAGCCTGTGAGACGGGCTAGGTAGCTATTGCCGTACGGTTGGCGACTCGTTGCGTGTAGATATGAATCTATATACGTTTTATATCGCCCTCGCCTTCGGCACGTATACATACGCAGATGCACGCAGGCGTACACTGACATACACACATACACAAATACACTCACAAACACGCACACACTTGTGCCTCCTCTTCAAACTGGACGCTCACACACACATACATACACTTACAAAGGCCTTGCTTAAGGTAACTAAAAGTTAAAAAAAAACAACAAAAAAAGCGTGCACGATCACACATGCAAGTATACACGTACATACATGGAAATTCATACCGATCTCTATCCTCACACACAACACACACGTATACTTATACACACATACACATATACATGCACTTACACACACACACACACATATACATGCACTTACACACACACACACACACACACACGCATACACACACATACACACACATAGGCCTATATCAACATATACTTCAGTCAGTTTGCAGCCCAATGGTAAAAAACACACATTTTACAGATTTTCCAACATATTCGCCCATCTTGTCCCTACATTAAATCAAGCGGTGAATAGATCGAACATTATTCAGGAAAAATGTCGGAATAAAATTCAGCTTATATCTTCGTCAGGCTACGGACTCATTGATCTATGCTTGTGTACACACAGAGATGGAAATGCACACACACACACACACACACACACACATACACACACACACACACTCGTTCTTCATAATCAAGCCCATAGAGAGACACGCACGCACTCACGCAGACACATAAACTCGTGTCCTTCTTTAACCTCCTACAGCAGCACAGATACACAGATATACCTCAAGACATAATTGTGTATATACACACATTGCACCTACAGACATCTGTGTATATAAGTAAAGTAATAAAAAAATGTACACACATACACACACGTACACAGAGGCACACTTAAATAAGAAAAAACGCTGACTTCCCGTTCGGTAATAAGACATTATATTTTTAACCAACAAAATACACAATGTATTCACGGCCATCACGAAATCATTTATAGAGTAAAAACAAGAGAACAATAAAAGGAAAAAAAGAAGAAATAGAAAGAAAGAGGAGAAGGAAAATAAAGCAGAAAGAAGATAGAGAATCTTGCTTTAGGCGTCATCTCGGAGTATTATCTAAACAATTTTGCTTCATCTAAAAACAACAAAAAAGTCTACCAGAAAACGTTGCAAAGAACAGCAAAATAAAGAATTTCGTAAAAACTGTTTAAAGAAAATTATAAACAATGCTGCGTGACTCGCTTAAAAAATCTACTAGCGAGTAAATAAAATAAAAGTCAGATGAAATATTGCTTGAGGCTTTATGTACACTGAGAATACGAAAAAGATTTTTCTTCTTCAACCTAGTAGTGGAAAGACGGCCTCAGAGACATGACAGTTGTAAAAAAAATAACATAGAACAACAAACAAACAAAAAACCAAACTATGATTCCCACCAGAACGATTCCTTTTCATTCCACCGCATTGCATTCCAAGATTCTTCCATTTACCTTCTCCTTTTTACGTAGTTTTTAATATCTTTTCTACGTCTTCTTTACATCTTTTTTACATCTTGTTTTTTTTTACATCTTTTCTCCTTTATTTAAACATCTTTCGTATTTTCGTGTACTTTGGCTTCCCCTTTTATTCTACGGTTCCCTTACTTCGTTTCTACATGACTTTCTCTTCTTTCACTTTTGTCTGTGATCTTCTCATTTAAAATGCGTATGAATAGATATTGCAGCAAATATGTGCTGTCGTAAATTGAAATCGAAAGAAAGAATAAAAACGTTGTTCTGGAATGGGAGTAGGCTCAGTTACATTACTGGAGTTTCAAGATATATCTCGATCCATTCCTCGGAGCCTACAAAATAGATATTTTTTTTCGTACAATCCGCCTATTGTATACCTACTTCTGGGTGGTCCATTGCTTTTATCGGGGTATTTCATGTTGGCTGATATCTTTGACTACTGCAACGAGATAAAAACCATATGAACAGTGACCTTGTGGGCATGCCTCTGCTAGCGAAAGATGGCGGGGGAAAAGACTAAGAATGCTTACGAACAGATCTATCATTATGCATAAAGAAAATTCAAATGGGTTACAGTAATACAAGAAAGCTTTTGTAATCTATCTCATAATAAGAAACGTGTCTACCCATCTGTCTCAGTAAGAAATATTCAAAAATTGTCAAGGGAGATGACTATTATATACTAGGGGAGAGTAGTCTCTCTTATTTATCTATTTGCAAATGCGTTAAATTCGTGTTTTTATGGTCACATTACATCGTTCCGATTTTTTGGACTCAAGAGATCTTTATTTTAAAATATATAACCCGAGCGGGACGAATGCCAAGACTTCATTATGAGGAGGAAGGAGAGAGGAAACTAACAAGGCATTTCTGCAAAGAAATAATTGATTAATTTGCACGTGAGTAAATAGCATAATATATGTATATTCTCGGAAAATGGATTAACCATGGAACGCGTGTAGGGTGTTCCATTCTAACCTTCTGTGATTATTAAATATTGTCCTGTTTTGATTTTCTAATGAGCACACTTTATTCACATTCATCATTGAATTAATTATTTCCGAATAAAGAAATATATATATATAGCCAAAGAAAATGCAACCATTTTTGTCGAATTTGTTTCAAAAATCCTACCAATACATACATATAATCAAGAAATTGATATATAATGAAGAAATTGATGTATAATTCGACGGACTGTTTAACCCATAGGAATAGCGAGGCTACGATGGAGCGGCTACCTTATCACAAGTTCAATTCCTGAAGAAACCCCATCTATCTTTGATTGTTTATTCTGTTTACGCTGTTTAGGCCAAGTGACCCATTCTCCGAGTAATAAAAGTTGGTCATTTCAAATAGACGAATAAAGACAATGACCGTTAGAGTGTTCTTAGCTTAGGGTTGAACTATTCTTAAATAACCATTGAGACAATATATCAGTTATGTCAATTTTTCACCTGATATTACATAAATTTTATTTGTGCACTTATGATAACCGTCAGTGAAGACACAGGTCTTAGTACTCGTCCAAAAGTGGTTTTATTTGTCCTTAGACAACGCCCATTTGTCAGTTCATTAACTTTCATTAAAATGGTCTTTCGAATCAAACTAGACCCTTACAAGTCTGATTAGTCAATCAATAGATACCTCACAAGACCAATATCTTTTGGAAGAATGTCGTGTTGGGGATGATCAATCAAAAATCGGAAAAGGCGTGATCAATAAATAAGTTACATCTAACGCCTTTTGTTAAGCACTGATCTATAGAAAAGTCTGAATTTTCGAAAAACAAGCGTGGATGCTCTTGGAAACGAATTAAAGGACCATTTTAGCATAAATTCACATTGCATATGCTAAATCTCACTAAACTTGTTAAAGAGATAATTTTCAAAAAACAAAACGGCAGTTTTTTTCTAGACATAATAAGGAATAAATGGTGAAATTTTCAGCCCTCTTGCTCTATTGCTGTGGCCTGTATGAATGATAAGTCCAACTTGAAAACTGAAGAAACCTATCATTTGATGACAGTTTTGGTTAACGGTTTCTCATAATGAGTGGTCAATGGAGAGAATCTTGCTAACCTTTCATTGTCCATTAACGTCTAATATAGACGCTAAGCCAATAATTGAAAGATGACTGATCGTTATAAACCATACATTATCTTAAGATTCCATGATGTTTGCTGTTTGGTCCCCGTACGAAAGAGTGTTAAATGATTGGTTAATAATACTATAATTCCATTCCAGTTTTATAGACAATCATAAAATCGATCGACCAAGAATGGGCACTGATGATTCGGTTCCTGGCTTGTTGAATATGATTCAAAATGCGAAGATGTTCGAGAGTGTCAAGTCATCGTTGCCGTAAGAGACTGAACGGGAATCAGGTAATCAACATGAAAAGTAACAGTAGAAAATATCTATCTATCTATCTATCTATCTATCTATCTATCTATCTATCTATCTATCTGTCTGTCTGACTGGATCCGTTTATATCCATATCAATTATCTTCCTCTTAATCAATCAATTTATCTCATGTCTGTAAACTCATAAATACACTGATGAACCATTACATTATGGCCACTTGACTAATGAAGTGTTTGTTCTCCAAGTCCCAACAGAATAGCACTTATTCGATCAGGCATGGACTCTACAAGACCTCTTGAGATTCCTTCTGAGATGCCCAGATATTATGAGTTGGTCCATCATATCCCCATAAGAACTCAATGGGATTGAGATCTTGGGAGTTCGGTGATCAGGGTAATAGTAAATATTAGTGCTCCTTAAACCATTCTCGTAAAACTTTTACGATGTGCCGGGATTATCCCGATGAAAGATATCTCTGCCATCGTAGTAGAAAATATATAACTGAATATATTTTCATTCTAATTTGGTACAGAAAACATTGAAATTGACTGCAGGAATTCCCGACAGTAAAATCTTAAGTTATCAAGTGAGGATCCTCTGATGTGCATCCGCTGCCAATTTAATCGGGGTGGGGGGACACAAAAGTATATATTTCTGACCAGGGAGCGCACAAATGATAACATATATTCCCTGCAACCCTGTTACCAGTGAAGAGTAATATTATCTTTCTATATGGGTATATTGAATTGAGATTACTTAACAATTTTACAAGACCATTTTCCTTTATTGACAATAAGGTCCTGATCCCCAAACCTTCTTAGGCGAAAAAGCCTGATTCAGGTAGAAGGATGCCCTGTTTGCCCGTTTGTATTAATTATACACCTGGAAAAAGCTGAAAAATCCATCAAATCATAAGTAGCTTTAAACCAACAAGGATGAAGATATCAATCAGAATTCATGAAGGAATACATATTCATTTCTTTAAAGAGGAAGGCTGGGAAACAATTCAGTTTGAGGGTTATGTCTCAAACAATTAATATTGGAATATTAGTCCAAAATTCCTACCATAAAAATAATGCTTTACAAGGTCTGTTAGGCAGGTATCCAGCCATTTTGAATATCTCAAGAACCGGTCTTGATGTAACATGGCAGTCAATGAGAGGCGGGCCTCATTAGACATACGTGAACAGATAATCTCCCGTGAGGTTCCTCAGTCAACAGTGAGACACGATCGAGTTTGTGTACTTTGTGGCTATCACGATGCTTTTCTGACGTGCAGGTTGGCAGAAAAACATCGCTTCACCCAGGCCTATAAACCACTTTCCACTTACAATCCTGATTCAGTTCCCAGTGATTCCTGGCTTCCTCAAAAAGTTTTCAGTCAGTGGAGGAGGCAGCTGATGGCAATCCCGAGAGAGGACTTTGTCTTGAAATATTGAAAGGACGTTAGAAGTATATCTGATAGTACTTTGAAGGGGAATAAAGTACGACTGCTTCAAGTAGGCTATTTTGTAATCAGTATTAAATGGCTGGATACTCTCCGGACAAACCTAATTTATCTGAAAACATTAGATAAATTTCGACCCTTTGTACTTTCTGAAGCTAGGGTCTAAGTCACTTAGAACTAATGAGATACATTTTACATGAGAGAAAATTACTCTAGCCTTCAATTATCTAAAATAAGGGACCGTTGATAACGCAAATCTATCTTCCAATCTCTTTTTGATTTTGATTTATCATCTTATCGTTCTGTATTTCTGAGATAGGAATTTATCATTATTATTCACTTGGACTGGTGTCCTCGCATTGGTTGCTATTGCCGTTGTACCCTTTGGTCCTCTTCGGGTGTCTGTCGTACCCGGTATCTATTTGTTCAATCCGCTGGGTAGATTTGTTCATGTCAGGAAGGGGATATCTCGTATTGACTATTCTTCCTGTTCAATTCATCTTTACGATGTCGCTTATTCTGCCTCTGAACAAGCGTACAGGATTTTTTTTGGTTCTACCCGACATAATGATTGAACTCACAACCACCAGGCTGCTACGCTCCACCAACGTCTTTATCTACTCATCCACTGGACAAATGGGCAATAACAACCTAGATGAGGACATTATTCAGAATTATCAATGAATATTAGCAACAGTTCTCTATAGATTCACTGATATGAAACCCTCCCAACAAGTAACCAATCAAACACTGGCTTTAGTAATGACGTCATTTCTTTGCCGGGTACATCGGTGTTCTTGAAAGGAAAGATAATGATGAGAGTCTACGCAAACTGATCCACTTATCTTCAATGGCGCTCCAAGTACAAAATGTCCTTACGACGCCACTGACGTGGATGATTTCCCTCCTTGTAAATATGGCGCCTCTTATCGTCTGCTTAGGATCTTGTGTGGCGTATGGCGGACGTTGACGAATGGAGCACACTTCCGACCAAGGCATATGGCTTCCTGGTCACACAAGGAGTCAGGAATACTGGTTTCTTCTGATTTAAGGCCGCAGTAAATGTTTTTCCTTTTCTTTCTTAGAGATTTCGCTTTTCTCTTCTCGTCACTCTTTATTTTTTTCTCTTATGTTTGATTTTAATGTTTATCGTACAAGAAAATTCCTTTGACACTCCTTGTTCTAGCCCCTCCTCTATCTGTCATTGGATAATAAGTGCTTTCTCCTCATTTACTGTTGCCCCAGAAATTGGAAGAGATATATGCTTATCTCATGTTTGTCTGTTTTGTCACAGAATAATTCCTAACGTTCTCAATGAATTTAAATCAAATTTTGTAGAAAGTTGGATGATTGGTTTAAGGAAGAATCGATTGAATTCGGGGGTAGATCCATTAATTTTTCCAATCGAGGTATTTTCCATATGCTAAGGGAAGTGGTATACGTAATCACATATATTTTTTCCATCCAGTATCACTAGAAGTTATCAATAGATTTAGATAACATTTTGCGAAAAGGCTAAGAATTGATCAGATTTGGAGGATAATCCAAGTATTTATTTTTGATTGACAGATACTTTTCATGTATTAATGATAGACTTATATCATCTTGGCCTTCAAACAATCTGACAGAATTTCTCTCAAGAAGGATTGTTCTCTTTCTGACTTCTGACATATTTTTGTCTTCATTTCCTCCGATCACAGTGGCCTGAAGGTAGACTTCTTAATAGGCTGTAGTTTAATCCATCCCCGAAACATACCGAAGACTCAATACTTCTTGTCTCTCCGCTAAGAATTGAGAAATCTCTGCCGAGGCTAAGGGGTTACTGATAAATCACTATGGATACATCGGTTTTTGTAAAGTCACCGAAGTTAAGCAACGTCAAGCATGGACAGTACTTTTACTCCTAGACAAAAAGATGAGCCAAACGTTTTTGTATCAAATTTTTGGCAATTTATTCAAATAACAGTAGGTGAAACATTCGACCACAGTATATACAGCGTTTGTTTGCAGAGGCCGTTTTGGTATGGGATAGTCTTTCCCTTGTTTTAATTCGGAAAACTGAGCCGTTTGCACAAGCTGACCGATAATTGTTTACAGTATGCTACTCAATGTTATTCAATTCATGTCTGATTGTTCCCAGAGCTGGTCAGTGCTCCCAAATTTTCTCCCAACAAGTTTGGCCTTGATATATGCCTCGACTTTCTCTATGGTCCATGGTCTATTCTTCTCCTTGTCTCCACTTCTTTCCTCTTTGCCCTTTTCTCCTTCGAATAATTTCTAATATCCTCTTGATCGACAATACTCTTTCCGATAATGGGCGTCCGATGCCACTTACCTGTTCGGGGGAGGGATAAAATGATATATTTCTGTTGGGTGGGGTGATATATTCTGAATTTATCTTAGCAGCAACCCTGTTACCATCGAAAAACAATAACTTTTTTTAATATGCCTACGGTGGGTAGAGGTTACATGAAACAATTGTACAGCATCATCGTCCTTTATTGACTTGACGGTTTGAACCTTCAATCCGACCTTTATTCTTGTTGAGATGACCAGATCCAGCTCTGTTTGCCCTCCTCTCTAGCCGACACCCATGTTTCCCACCGGTCTCCTCACTATTTTCCTGCACCTTTTGCTTCAGCCGTCCCTGCCCGGGTTTTGTACATTGCATGTTTCTCAGTCTTGGCTAGCTTTGAAGTTTGCGATATGTGAAATAGACTTGAAAGCAACAAGTACTGGAATTGGCATCATCCAGTTTACTCAGCTCTATTCTAGACATTCCTGGAGGGAGAGTGTTCCATGCCTTCTGGACGGGCATTAGTGCAAAGTGTGTGCCAATCGTCTCAGTTGGAGTTCGAACTCGACTCGCTTATTCCATTTTCCACACTGTTAATAGCTTGGTCACCTGCACTGTCATCTATTTATAATATCCTTCTGTCCGACTCAGCCACTTCTTTCTCTCTCTTTCGGACCTATTCACTTTTATTCCTTTCTCTCTCTCTCTCTTTTTACTCCTTGGTTTAACCTTGTTCAGTTTATTTCCCGACCGTTTCTCCTGCCTCTTCTCTCGACCTGTCTCTGCTGGTCGATAGCATTCGTCGGCCTCTTTTTAGTGTTTTTCCGCTTCAAAAATTACTCCCATTTTCCCGGGTGCAAATATCGAGGGAATGTTCCTCTTAACACATTAACCCCCTTCATCCGCTTGACTCCTCCCAACGACAGGATTCTTTGCTGCTGCCGTACATTGTTGTTTCTGGTCCATCTGACCTAACATGACCTTATCTGTCTAATCTATCTGTACGCTGGCTGACAGGTGTTCCGTAGACAAGCCACCATTTTCTGCTTTGTTGTCTCAATCTTAAACTGTGTTTCTCTTTCGATCTTCTAACCACGATTTCTTGATTTTGTTTCAACTTTTAGGCATCATTGTTTTCTGTTTGTTTGAGAAGAATCCTTTCTCTTTTCAAGTCAATCTTTCATTCATTCATTCAATATCTTTGTTTTAAAGTTCTTTTCTACTTCATTTTCTTTTTTTCTTTCTTTTTTTCTTTCTTTCCAGTTCTGTTCCTTTTTCTCCTCTGCTTCATGTTCTTACTTTCATGTCTCGCCTTCTCTAATTTTCTTTCTCGGAATCTTTCTTTCAAATTTCACTTTCGTTTCATTTTCTCTCTTTCTTTCTTTCTTTCTTTCTTTCTTTCGAATTTCTCTTTCCTCTCAGTGTCTTTTTACTTTATTTTTTCCCCATGTCTTTCATCCATTCTCTCTGCTTTATTCTTCTCTTATTTTCTCTATCTTTTCTTTGTATTCTTTATGCTCTCTTCCTTTAAAAAAAAAATCTTTCATTTAATCTCTTTCTTCTTTCTTCTTTTTTGGTTATCCCAAGATTTTCTTTCTTATTTTTTTTCTTTCACGTCTTTTTTTCTTTCTCTCTTCTGTTGTTGTTGGTTCATTTTTTATTCTTTTCTTATCATTCTTCCTCACTTCATTCACAGAATTCATTTTCCTCTCTTTTTTTCATTAACGCTTCTTCATGATTTCTTTTTTCATCGTTGTCTGTCTTTTTCACTCATTTTTTCCTCACTTTCCCCAATCGTACCTTTCATTTTCTTCATTCGTTTTGTTCTCTCTTTCATTTATTCATTGATTCATTCACTCATTCAACTGATTTTTTTTAGTGTTTACAGCAGTTCCCAAAGTTTTCTTCCATTAGATCGCCTGTGACATTTCTTTCTTCCATCCTTTCTTTCTTTCTTTTTCTTTCTTCTTCTTTTTTCCATTCAGGTTTATTTGTTCTTCCTCTTCATTTTCTCTTTGGTTCGTTTTTCTTTTTTTGTTTCCTTCATTTGCTTTCTCTTCTCTCTCCCTTTGATTTTTTTCTACGTTTCTCTCCATTTTCTTTCTTCATTCCATTCACTTTTCACCTTTTCTTTCTCTCTTACTTTTCCCCCTCAATCCTCTCTATCACTTTTTACTCATTCTTCTCTCTTCTCCCCTCCCTTTACACAACATTCTTCTCATCGTCACATTTCCCTTTTCTGGACTTCTCTATCCTTTCCTTCCTGTCTTTGACGATTCATAAAATCTTCTACTTAAAGACCACTTATCCTTCAGGAAATGTTCACAATAGCATCGATGTCAACGGAAAATCTGTCTAACCAAACAACTCCAATAACTCAACATTTCCCTGAAAGGTGTACAGGAGAAAAGCATGCTAAACATCCCATCGAAAGCAAACATGGGTCAAAAATATACAAAAAAAAAAAAAAAAAAAATTACAGGGATCAAATGGCAGTGGACAAGCCGTGTTTCAAGAATGTCTGACAATCGCTGGACATCGCAACTCACAAGATTATCAGCAAGATTGTGTCCGGCAAAAAATAAGATGGTGCACTGACAGAGACAAGCTTAGAAGGTATTGGAACCGTTAAGCTCAGGAGCATGAAGTTTGGAGGATTCTTGGTAAGACCTATATCCTACAAAGGAACGTAAAAGGATGATCAGGAGGAGGAGGAAGAGGTGGATGATGATCATGAAATATTTCTCCTGGACAATCACCCACCAAACCTTTTACTACCAGTCGAATATTATTACCTTGGCGGCTGGCAAAGATTACTTTAACAGACAGCTTTTCGTTTTGATTACTTTTTTCCCGCTCTAAGAACAATTTTGTCTGAATATCTGGGATACAGCATCATCATTATTAAACGGGATATACTGGGACTGGTGTCTTCATCTTTGTTGTTATAGTCACAAGGTTTCGGCCATTGTACCTCCCAGCTTTCTTCAAGTGTCTGTCATAGTTGATCACCTTCTTGGAATTTCGAACCGATCCCTTAATTCAGTCCATTAAGTTTGATTGTTCTATGCTGTCTATGCCAGTTAATATTTTGTATCAGTTGATAATTTCTGGTTAATTCGTTCCTATAATGATGCTTATCAGCCTCTTCCACTGAACCAGTATACATGATTAATGGGGACACAACTCCAAGTAAATCAGAGTATAAGAGTTACGTTTTTATTACACTGATTTGACTCGCATGTTGATCTTTTTGTTGCTTTTTGTCGCAACATCTTCTGATCGATATATTCTTCAATCTCCAAATTAAGATTCAAATATCCAAAGGGGGTTGCCGGGGATGAAACTCAAATCAGCACCCCAAAACTCAGAAGAAAGATGTAAGTATCCTCCGTTTATGAAAAGCTCGGTTCACGCCAATTTTTTGCTTTTACAAAAAGAATCGAAAATGTATTTATGACGAGTTTACACTGTAAAATTTTTTCCGTCCACTTTATACACTTCAATTAAAAATAAAGCCGAGGTCAACCAGTGTACGTTTAACCTTTTTAATCGTTTCAAGATTGATAAAAAAATTAACGCAAGAATTACAACGAACAATACCTTGCATTAACCTTTGTAACCGGTGTAAACATACTGGCATAGAACTGCTTGAGATATACCATTAGCACAGCAACAGGTATTTACTCATATATATATATATATATATATATATATATATATATATATATATATATGTGTGTGTGTGTGTGTGTGTGTTTGCTGAAAGCATTGGGATAGAAAGAGAAAAACTTGAAAGAAATATGTGGAATTAGGCAAAATAAATCTTATTTAAGAAATCAAAGTGAATGAAAGACAAGCAATACCACTAATAGGAAGAAAAAAAATAAACCAAGGGGCTTATAAAATGTAGTTCAGACTTCACTGCTACCTTTTTATGAGTAGTAATCTTTGTTAGATCGCTGTATGCATGCTCTAGGAGACTATTTCGAAGGAGACAGTGGGAAATACGTGTTCGGGTGAGTTATTTTTTCATGGTAGAATTCACCAAAATCTTTGGTTACAGCCTAAGGTATTGAATTAAGATATGCCTGAAACGCTCTAACGTAAAGAATGCATTAGACACCGGAGAGCTATAAATGTTGTGGAAAGTCATTTCATTTCACGGGGGATCTGATAGTGTTCTATTATGTGTAGAAGGTGTCTTCATTAACAAAGATTCCGGACCCTTTATAGATACTTTTCAGTCTGAGCAACGCTGGGTAATTCTGCAAGTTATATATATATATATATATATATATATATATATATATATATATATATATATATATATACATATATTCGCATATCGGTTTGAGGCGATATGATGAAAAAAGAAAAAAGAAAACGCTGCCAAGAAATGTGTGGAATTAGACAAAAACCTTGTTTAAGATCTCATTAACAAATAAATAAAAGACAAGTAATAACATGAATGAGAAGAAAAAAACAACCCAAGAGGCTTATAAAAGAAAAGGTAGAAAGTTGATTCCAATGAAAATGTCGTTGGACTTATGCCAAATTCTTTCAAACAACAAAGGCTGAGAAAGAAAAGACATAAAAAACTGCTAACAAAAGAGAAATGTTTTTATTGATTATCCAAACAGTTCTGCCTTGTCAGTGTCGAAAAATTTACTGTAGACTAATTTATTTAGTGACTAACGGGAATTCTAACAACTCTCTTGCCACTAAAACCATCCCTAATATCTTTGCAGCACCAGCGGAATTGTTTGTATCTGTTGGGAATGGGTGGGACAAGGGCTGGGCGAGAAGGTAAGTATCTGTCTGTCTGTCTATCTATTTATCCAATATATATATATATATATATATATATATATATATATATATATATATATATATATATATATAAACTCGTGATAACGATCATTATATGGCGAATACTATTTCTCTCTCTCCCACAAACACATACACAATCCCTCTCTCTCTCTATTTCAGTCCGTTCATTTCGATCTATTTATCCAGCTATTCATATATGTTCATAGATAATAAATAATAAATTAATTTATACAATTATCACTGAAAAATTGCAGCAATGCCTCCATCAGATCATGACTCTGGAGACAGGCATAGTTTCAAGGCCGAAGCATCATTACCACTTACCAAGCGCCCCAGCAGTACCCCGCTGTGTCATTAGGCTTTGTTGTTTCTGTCACAGAGCGGAAGTGCCAGATCTATAAAGATTCAGCACCTGCCTAATCTTGGAGCCACTTGATATACTTATATGTAATTAGATAAATATAGATAGAGGAAACAAAATAAAGGAGAAAAAGATTGAAAAAGGACAAACATGTGGAAAACGGAGAGAGACGAGGGAATTGGTGCAAGAGAAATAGTGAGAAAAGTAAAGAAAAATTCCGTGTGTGTGTGTGTGTGTGTGTGTGTGTGTGGAGAGAGAGAGGGGGTAGGAAAAGAGAGACGTAGAAAAAGGGAACTAAAGTTAAGTGGCAGACTGGGAAAGATGCTTGAGAGAGAGGGGGATAGGGTGAGGAAATAATGAGAGATATGGAAATCAAGTGGATGGAAATGAGAGAGAGAAAGAGAGAAAGAGAGAGAGATATATAATGAAATGGATAGTCGGAAAAAGAGACAGATAATAATGGAGGGAGAGAGAGAGAGAGAGAGGCAAGAAGACGGATACATAGAGAGAAATAGAGAAAGTTTGGTATAGATACAGAGAATAATAAGAGATATAAAAGAGAAATGGATAAAGAAAAGGAGAGGAGAAAGAGAGATAGAAAAATGGAGAGATTTACATAGAAAGAGAGGGGAGGAGAGAGCGTTTAGGAGAGAGACAAAAATGGATTGGCTAGAAAAGGATATAAAATGAAGAGAGAGAGGGAGAGAAAGAGAGAGAAAGAGAGAGAGCGAAAGAGAGAGTTAGAGTTGGGGATTATGCATGGTGAAAGAAAGGCTGCAATTGTTTTGTACGAACATCTCTACGCAACAGTTCCACTCTACGGGGATTTGAACACTAGGCCTACTTAATCATATAAGTAACTCAACAGACAGTTGTAAATAAAGACAACAATACAATTGGGAATTGAGACTCATCTTTCAAAGGCGGTTTTTCATCGGTGAGCCAAGAACCATCCCCATCCACCCAAAACAAAACGAACAACAAAACCCAAAACAACAAAAACAATGCTGAGTCAATCAAAAGAGGCAAATGGGGGTAATTGGAAACATTGCTCAAAATGAAGATTGCAGCCTTGCTTAAAGAGGCCGGGTACGTGCGGGAATATATTCAAGCTTATAATTTTGCTCAGCAGGGTGGATTTTACAAGTTCTCGGGTGGACCACCGTGAATACTGGATGGTAAGAAGCTTAATGATTCACACCCTACCGAACTAGATCTAGTGGAGGCTCGTTTGAGAATAATTAATGTTTTTATTAACAAAACACGAACTTTCTACGTTGTATTTATATGATATTTACTATGTTTAGCTTGAAATAGACAAAAGCCAAATGCTTTTTGGGCGGGGATAGATTAATTGTGGTAATCAGCCGAATCAAAAAGTCCTGCCTGTTTGACTGCTTTGGAGATCAGCATTATAAGTCCTAGCATTTACCTGGACTTGAAAACTTTCCTGTGGCAAAGAAAAAAAACCAAGTGGTAATTAAAAAACCAAGTAGACCTATACACTCTTACGCTTCTTGTCACAGGGTGATGGTCTGGAAGCCTTTTTGCTGATAAATTGCTACTGAGTAGAGAGCTTCGTCCACACTGGATGCTCTATACTTATGACCTTGTGCCAAAACTTAGGTAAGCTGAGTGAATAAGCAATGCACTTCTCGTCGTATACTTATGGTTAGCAATGGGGGTCTAGCAGATCATTACTAGCGAGTTGTGAGTTCGATCCTCACAGTACCCAATACACGCCAAAACAAACTATGCATAGTGAAAAAATATACGGTACTTTAAAAATGAAAATTAGCTTGGTGGGGGATGTGCGTATGTACTGCGTGTATACATCGATGCAGATGGGGTCGGGAAACCGGTAATGGGGGTAGGGATACAACATTTTTCTTTCTCATCCTCAATTTTTTTCGTTTTTTTCTCTGTTTTGAATTTTTGCTATAGTTTCTTTTTTTCTTTTTTCTTTTATTTTTTTTTCTTTCTTTCCTTTTCTTTCTTATTTCATTCATTCTTTTTTGTTTCTTACTGTTTTCTTACTTTTTTTTCATACTTTTTTCTTTTTTTCTTACTTTATTCTTTTTTTCTTCTTTGTTCTCTTTTTCTCACCTTTTTCCATCTATTTTCATTATTTTTCTCCCCTTCTTTTTTCATTTCGTTCATTCCTGTTCTTTCTTAAAGCAATTTTTCTTTTTTGTTCTTTTTTTTCGTATTTATTTTTTCCATCAATATTCATTATTTTTCTTTTTTTATTTCATTCATTCTTTTTCTCTCTTAAAACAACTTATATTTCTTTCTTTCTTTCATTCTGTCATACATTCTTTTCCGCTTAACAACAAAATTCCTCTCTTCCTCCCATCAATTCATCCATACATTCATTCTTTGTTTGTTTCTTTCTTTATTTCCCATTACCTCTTCTTTGATTTTTCTCTTTTGGTATTTCTCTCACCTCTGTTTAATTTCTGATAACTTTTCTTTACAATTTTCAATTATTTCCCTGGTTTTTTCGTTTGAAAATTTCCAGGCTTTATCGTTTGATTTCCGCGCTAGTGAGAATGGTATATTTCACTCGGTATCGAAAAAGTCTACCCGTTCTATTTCCCCGACCACAAGGGATTGTTGCTCAGGGAAACTTACCGGAATTCATCCTTAACCCACCCACTTCTCACCCATCCTTTGATCTCCTTTCGCCGACCCAATCTGATCATCTCTTCCGATAAATCAGGTTTTTGTTATCCGAATGAGAACTTTGTCAATCAGATAACCCAAAAGTACAAAGAGTAAATGTACCTGTGAAACACATGCCCATAGGTATTTATAAATTTTTGACTAGTATATCCTACATCTAATTAGAAAGCGTCGACCAAAACTGTCACACAAACTGTCAACATCGGTTGTCGTCCGTTTTTAGGTTGGTTTAGATGGTCATTTATATATGTGTCATACGGACAGGTCACACCAATGAAGCTAGAGGGATAAGAATTTAAACATATACTCCTTTTTTTGTCTAGAAAGAATGCTCTCGTTTGTTTTTTCAATCCCCCTTCCTAGATTTTAAGGGGGATTAATTTATTGATTTATTTGTAAGTGTATGCTAAATTGGTCCCCTAGTTTGTGTTCGATAGCATTCATGCTTTTTTTGAAGATTCAGATTTTTCGGTGATCACTGTCCAACAAAATACAAGAGAAGTAACAAATATCAATTATCCTTCTTTCCAATTTTTTCAGTTGATCACCCCCAACACAGCACAACACGTTATGATTTGACGGTTTCTCTTGAGTGTCTAACCAGACATATCTTTCATCTAATTTTTGTTGCTTTTTATCGAAATTGTCTGTGCTGCGTTAGCTTTTCACTGGTCTAGCCGGATCTAGCAATGTCGAATCTTTAAAAGACATTTTTTGATTGAAAAGTGAAAAAGAATAGCCGTGAATAATAATGCATACTGTAAAACCATGGCTGCAACGTGTCCTTTACCGTCTCAGAAGCAAAAGGCGAAGAGAAAATATATATTTTATTCTTTGCATCAACCAAGGGGAACATGCCTTGTTTTTTAAATACAAACGGCGCCTATATCAATTTTCTTTCTCTCAAGATCTCTTTCTATTGAACAACCATAGCCACCAAATGTGCGTGTGTTTGTGAGTATGTATGTTCCAGCACTCCTGGCCTTACTGTTTTGTATTGTTTTGAGATGGAAATTGGTATCAATATGCCAGTAGACCCTTTTTAAAATGATTTTTGATTTTTGGAAAAAATGCCTTTTTGCCCTTTTTTGACCTCATTTTGACGGGTATAGTTTGCTAATAACATATAAATTCTGGAGAATTGTTCATATTATGATACAAACTTGACATTTAGTGCTTTTGTTCTCCTAAGAGAATCTGCCCAATTGGCCATTTTCAAGAAAGTGGTTATTTTTCAAGATGGCTCCTAAATTTGCCACCCCCACTGTTGATAGAGAAAAATAACATTCATTGATCAACCCTTTTTTCATTTTTTAAATGATCACCCTAAACACAGTATTCTACTAAAAGACACTGGTCTTCTTTTTTGCACTTCCATATTCCTCCCTGACCCAACTCTTGTTCACTCCTGTTCCTCTTTCGATGATCATCTTTGAACTAAATGGTCTTTTTGCTTTGGCACGTTCACCATTGACCCAGGCCCTTTTTTCCATACTAGTCCCTTTCTTTCTCCCTCGCTTCCTCTCCATCTCTCCTTCTCACCCTGATTTTCTCTCACCCTTTTTCTCCCCTTTTTCTCTTTCGCCTCCTTCCTCCATCTCTTACTTCCTACACTCTGCTCACCTTTCTGTGACATTCACTGGACTCGAATCAGCAGCCATTTAAAATGGCGGCCAAGTTTAATCCAGCACCGGAAATAGACTTTTATTCGTGGTCACGTGTTTCGTGATTTTTGCCAATCAGGATGTAGCCAAGTGACGTTAACCTGCAAGATGAAGGGCCACATCGGAAGAAAGTTCATGGACAGACGAGAGAAAAGCGAAAATGAATAAAAACAGACGAGATTAAATGTTAAATGAGATTTCTCTCAATATTCACTTTTCTCGTCTTTTCTTTCTTTCAATTAATTTTCTTTACTATTTTTTTCTCTGACTCAGACTCCTTTTGATTTCTTGTCGACCACTTTTTACGTTGACTCCTTTTACGTCTGTCTTTACTTGACATTTTTCTCTGTTATGGTCGTCTGTCACCATCTTTTCTCCCTCTCTTAAAGATCTTTCTTCATGTTCGATCTCTCTTACTGTCCCAAGAGGCAAAGCTAAAGATATGAAGGGATTTGGGGCAGAGGGGATAGGTTCTCATGGAGCCCCTCCAACATGGTGTGAGATTTGTCTCAAGAAATGCAGTAAGTGAACTATCAATGGAGCATTTGCTGTCCCTTGCATTGGGGACCAACGAATGGTCTCAAATAGCCCCTTAACTACGTCTATGAGTTTTTGTCTCTTTCATATAGCCCTGTGCCCGACGAGGCCAAGCCCAATGAATATCTCTCCACGTGTTACTTTTCCCACGTACTCGTGCACGTACTCACACGCGCATACACTGTTATATTCATGCATGTGTATACAATTAGATATGTATATTAGAAAAAAAGGAAAGAAGGAAAAAATAGAAAGGAAAAAACAAATTGAAAAAAAATATTTGTGTGTTCTTGCTTTATCTCTATTTTAGTTTTTTTTAATCATTTGAGTTTTTTATCTATAATTTGCATTCGCTTTTTGCCATCTCCGGGTTCTCGCCTCCCAACACAGAAGAGTTCTGTTGCCAACGCCACGATATGAGACAGAGCAAACATCCTAAGACGCTTATTTCCCCCCATATCCGCCAATCAGAATTAGATCTTTCCGAAGTGACGCCTAACGTTGTTCAGCAATACTAAGCACTACAAATAAATGAATAAAAACTGTTTTTATAAAACTTGGAGATAAAATAAAAAAGGATGTCCACACACTTTAGAGGACGTTTTAACCTGTGTAACCCATTAATAACAAATGAAGAGGAATAAATAGGAGTGAGGAAGAGTAAGAGAGAGGAAAAAAAGGGGGGATTACAGCGATAGAACAATTGACTGCGGAAAAAGAGAAATCAAAGAGATGGGGCAGCAAACACACACACATTCCTATCAACCCATCAATTTATTATCATTATGCTCATTTCAATATTTATCTATCTCAATCTTTTCATACCTATCTATGTATCTATCTCAGACTATATACTGCAGTCTACGTAGTGATTACTATTTATCTATCTATTCAACAGTCGACTTCGGTCTGCTCATATCTATCTTTCATTACAAACTCACACGCACGCACACACATTTCTATTTATCAATCTATTGATATTTTACATCTCTATCTATCTATCTATCTATCTATCTATCTATCTTGGTCAATTCATATCCATCTATTGAAGGCTATATATTACAACTCTACTGTAGCCGGAGTACATACGGGCGTTGATCGCTATTTATCCATCTATATCATTAGGGAATAAGACTGAATAATCATGAATGCATTACATTATCTTAAAAGACCTCATCATACTGGAAGTATGTCATTTGGCCATGACAGCGTGAATTGAATAAACAATTGAAGAAAATGGGGCTGTGGGAATCGAATCTGCAACTGATTGGTTGCCGATTTAGCGTAACGTCACTCTTTTCATTGGGTTAAACAGCCCGGCAGTTGAAGCTTATGTTATTTGGGCGTTTGCCTTTCCCGCAGGGTAGTTAAGCTCTTCACACCCAGGTTTTTTTTTCTTTTTTCTTTTAGTCACTTGGACCTTTTATAGCAGAAATGGTGATCCGTGTGAATTTCAATATCTGGCATATAAACAGTTGCTTCAAAACAAGGAATTTTCATAAACAAAATTAGCACGTCTGGTTAGTCATTCGATAGAAAAGATCACGTGGCAAATGTACTTTTAGCAGCATCTGTGTTGAAGGTGACAAAATTTACTAATTGGAAAAAGTGGTTATCAATGGATAAGTTACTTTTGCTGGGCAGTGATCTCTAAAAAAGTTTCAATTTTTATAGAACAATGGTGAATATTACCGAACAGAAATAAGGGACAAATTTAGGATGCACTCACATCGAAAATCGAACCTTCACTTGAAATCCATTAGGAGGGAGAATTTTCAAAAAAAGAAGAAGCCTTCTTTCTAAGTATTAATAAAGAGTAAATGTTTAGACTTTCAGCTCTTTAACTCCATTGGTGCGACTTGTACGTACATACATAGCCAGCTACACCAGTTTAAAAACTGAAGAAATGGGTGGGACTGAGTCAATTGCTATCGGTGATTAGCGGCGAGATTTTCCACCCAATCTGCTGCTAAATCTCAATTATGCCAGAAAATCGATGGTACTACATACATTTAAAGATAGTCGATAGTTTTTAGGAAGGCCATTAACACCCAAAGAGTTTCTTGGACTATTGAACTCCTTCTTGTCAACAACTGCTACTCACAACAGACCGATTTAAACACTGAGTTTAAGTTATTCACATGTTTTGGCATATATATATATATATATATATATATATATATATATATATATATATATATATATATATATATCTGTTTATCTATCCATCCGGACTTCGCTCAGTTCTAATCATTCATTGGAGTAAGTTTAAAGTTTCCACACTCATCGCTCTGAATGGATAGGGAAAATGGTTCTTTTTATGAATTTGAAAATTTCACTCCACAAAAAGAAGTTTTTATTTGGGGATTCAATTCAAAATGTATGTTCATGCAAAATTGGTGCCTTACTTAGAGTCCATTTTTTGAAAACATATTTTATCATTCAAATCACACGTTGTATTTTGATCAAGGCAACTTAATTTCTTATCACCAACACTGCTCAATTTACGCGGCAAAAAGAAGCTTATATGCTGCTTATGTTGTTATCGTGACATTCCGGTTGATCCATTCAACGATCTTCTTCAGGTGTGCTATCCGAATGTAATGGTGGTGAACAGAAATTTTCTCTTCAAATGCTAGCAACGTTTAATGATTCCATACTTTGTCGCCATTGAGATGAATTGTCCGAAGAACCCTTTGAATGTTAATGGCCTTTCTCAAAACTATAGATTAGGATACTTTTTTTGTATGTGTAAATACGTATGGGATAATACGTTTGTTTACCGATAGACGAGCATATATAGGTAAAGTGATAGATAGATAAATAGATAATGAGAACAAAGGCATTGGTATATGAATGGATGGCAAGCAGACACGAACACACTGATGTAGATACACACGTTGATATGAATGAGCTAAGTGTGAGCAGGTTAAACAGAGAGAGAGAGAGAGAGAGAGAGAGAGAGAGAGAGAGAGAGAGAGAGAGAGAGAGAGAGAGAAGAGAGAGAGAGAGAGAGAGAGATATGAACAGAACGTCACATTTCCTAATCTGAACATGTATCTCAGTTTGTACTGACCAAGATGGACACAAATAGTCCATGTTTAAATATAGTCCCAAAGTATCCACGATCGTGTGTCACGCAAACTACTTTTAATCTGATCTGTGATATTTCAATGTGTTATTTTAAGTGTTATATAATTTTAGTGTCTAGTATGAGATTTTAGTTTTATTTGCATTTGTATTTGTGATTTTTTCCTTTATTACACAGTAATATATATATATATATATATATATATATATATATATATATATATATGTGTGTGTGTGTGTGTGCGTGCGTGTGTGTGTGTGCGTGTGTATATATAGAGAGATAAATATACTGAGGGATAGATATAGAGAGAGATATGAACAAATTGATAGATAATGAAGAAACTTAATGTTAAAATGCTAGATCTTAAAAGCTTAGAAAATCCTAGTAAAAAGCTTAAAACAGATAAACATAATGGATATAGCCAGACCAAGATTTTGATGGGCTTCGATTGACACTCGTGATCAGATCGTGACATTTAGATAAGTAAATATATAGATGGATACGAAGATTGATATAGGCAGATAGATGTAAACAACCTGGGGTTAGATTGATAAATAGATAGTAGATTTGTACAGACTGAGACAGACAGACAGACAGATAGATAGATAGATAGATAGATAGATAGATAGAAAGATAGATAGATAGATAGATAGATTCAAACATTCATATGCCAGACCACAACGTCTTAACATGAACATGTTTGAGAGTGATAGCGACCTGTCACAAAGCGAGCGATGTCCAATTGAAGGTTACTCTATAGTTCAACGCGTGCCGAGAGCAACCGGTTCGGTGTTAGTGAAATATCCACACCCACTCAACTGTGCATAATAGGCGCGATGTTTTTCGTTTTACACTTCATAACTTGCATCCATCATCACGTTATTTGAACCCGAAGCGACTTACGCCATATTCTTCACGCTATGCATTCCAGGTATTACTGCTTGACTTTGTTGTATGTTTATCATTTCGAATGCTTATTTTAAGCGCAGTGTTGGTAAAACGTGTGCTGGGATTAGAATTCTGGGCATATCGTTCACACTGCTCTCTCATAGCAGGATAAATAATGAAGGAAGCCGTCATGGGGCGATGGTTAACAAGCTTTTTTACATAGACTATTGCGAGATCAGTGAAATCTATTCACACTGTTCTTTGTTACCGTGGTTCCATTGCCGCAGGTAGGTTGTATTTTTTTGTTAATATTAAACAGCTGGATACTTTCCGGACAAACTGCGTATATGTATAAGGCACCTGCGGTAAAACAATGACGAACAGGCTTGTCTAGGTAATCAAAGCTGGTGCAGTGAGTTCAGCCCCTACTCGCTGTCTTTGTTAGACAAAAAAAAGATTGCCAATTTCCTGCGTGTAATTATCATATACATATAAATCAGATCGTAATTTTTCTTCTGTTTCGTCTTCAAGTCTTCAGCCACAACTTTACACTATATTAGGGAAATCTTGGAAGTATCTCTGAAGTTTAACCAGTTATTTACTGATCGAGCGCACTGATGGTATTTGGTATGTGGTGGCAGAAATATTCAAGGAGTCAGTAGGAGGTATTGAAGTACAAAACGACTGGCTACGTACAACTACTGCTGTTCAAGAAAAGACAGGAGTCGCTTGCGCAAAACTACAGACATATTTGAAGGTTATCGACCATACGAAACGTAACATTTTCAGGACGATCTGTCTCACTCCAACTACTGAATGTTTTGGAAGAACGAACCTTAAGCACTTAGCAATAGAGATAGAGGTAGACTGCATCTATACTGACTTCATAAAAACCTTCGACTGTATATCTAACTGGCAGCTGAAGATCAACATGAGATCATATCGCATCAGTGGTAAGAAGTTATATCTGGTGTCCAGCAGGGCTCAGTTTGGGAAACAGTTTTGTTCTTACTGTCCATAAATGATTTGCAGGGCGAAGTGGCGTCAGAACTCTTATTGTATACAGACCGTGCAATGATCTAATGAAGAATTTAAAACAAAGGAGACAGTGAGTTGCTATAAAGAGATCTGCATTCTGTGTTAATGTGGTGGGATAAGTAGCTTCTAAGCACTCATCCTGACAATATGAAGACTTTGACCAAATCAAAAACAACGTTCTCTGTAGAAAGAGGACACTTCGTTGATGAGGATTGAGTAAAAAATCTGAAAAGCGAAATGGATCTCAAAGTGTGCATTGATGTTAGGGTGGATTTTGATGAAAATAAGAAACTGAGAATCGAAAAGGCAAATAAAATTGTTGGCGCTTGTTCGACGATTGTTCAAGTTACTTCACATTTGCACAATTGTGAAACTACGAATCAATGATAAGGTATCATGTTGGGTATGCAGCTGCTGTCTGGCTCCCGTATCAAGTCAAGGATATTGGATGAGTAGAAGCTGTTCAACAAAGAGTAACAAAGGTGTTACTTGGAACGAAAAACTTATGCTTTGAAGATAGACTCAGATTGTTACAGTTGCTTACGCTGACCTACTGAAGACATCATCATGATATTATTAGAATAATGTTTTATATAACAGCGGTATTATGCCAAAGATCGATTTGAGGGAAGACAATGTAGATCACGAATGGACACTCAAAACAAATATTCATTGCAATGTCAAAGAAGGAAGTAATATTTTATGCAAAGAATTGCGCCGACATGGAACAGTTGACCAGAGGAAGTAATGAGTGCATCAACTTAAACAAACTTTAAAATGAATTTAGATGATCACGAGGAGAAGTGATGACTACAAACAATATGGAAAACAATAAGTACAGAGAGATTCCCTGCATAGAGGATTTGAGTCTACGCAATTGTATCTTTTATATTATCATTATTATCATTATCATTATTTGCAGTTTCACACCAGTTGCCTGGAGGTTACCGCTTGAGGATGAGTGACAGCAAGTCTCCTCAAGTCTCCTGCCCTCCTTGTCCACAGAAATATTGTAGTTTACGGTTTCACACTAGTTGCCTGGTGGTCATCGCTGAAGGCTGAGTAATCGTAAGTCTCCTTAGGTCTTCAGCCCATATCTCATCTCTCCCTCGCCATCACACTAGTGCTGTGGCTTACACTTCTGCTTCTATTTGGATGTGTTTTTACTCTCTACCCCTCCTTCCTCCTCTGTTAGGCCACTGCAAACATTTAGGGTCATAGATCTTATATTCCTGGTACTTTCCTCAGTATCCGTTGTTCCGAGCGGTGCTTAGATCTGTACAGTCTCAATCTTTCCTTTAATCCCGAGTTCCCCCAATCTTGTCTTCAGTGTCTATGGGACAGTTCGAAATGCGCCTATTATTACTGGTACTACTCTGAGTTTCATGTTCGGCATCTTCTTCTGTTCACTTGCAAGATCTTGGTATTTTTCCTGTTTTTCTCTCTCTTTTCTGTCCATTTCATGGTCTGCAGGCACAGACACGTCTATTATTTGGCAGGTTTTCCTCTTCTTGTCTATATTTACCAGGTCCGGTCTTCTTGCTAGGATGAGAGGTCTGTTCTGATATCAAAGTCCCAAAGTAATTTGTAGTTTCCTTTCTGCAGGACTATCTCCGGTTTGTACAGGTACCACTTTTCCGTATGGTTAAATCCTATTCGTTTACTCAGTTCCCAGTGTATCACTGTTGTTACTCTGTCGTGTCTGTGTTTATACTCCTTCTGGGCTAGTTGACTACACTCACTAGTTATGTGGTTTATGGTTTCATCTCTTTCACCTCGCAGAAGGCCCTTGCTGTTTGTCTCCGCTTTGTTGATTTTTGCTTTGATATAGTTTGTTCTGATGTATTTGAGTTGAGCTACAATGATGAAAGATTCCGTTTCTCTCTTCAAGTTTCCTTTGCATAGCGATGTCAATGATCTCTCGTCTGCCACGTCCTGTATCCGTCTTTCAAGTTCTCCAGATAATTTTTCCTGTTCACATTTTTTCCTTGTTCGCTGTGGTGTCCCATTGTTTTCTACTTTTTGATTGTTCGTTGCGTTACTTCAGGCACTCTTCATAATGTCTTCACTGTTTGCTTGCACATACTCTTCTAGATTTGCTTTAACCCTCTGGACACAGTCCTCCATGCTGATGAGCCCTGTGCCGCCTTCTGTTTCTTCTATCCGTGTCATCGCTTGGGTGCAAGGCTTTATACTTTGTTATAAGCTTCCTTGTTCGCTGGTCCATCGGCTGGAGTTCTACCTTTTTCCATACATGGAATGGTCCTGTGTACCTTACTACCGATACACCCACGTGTTCATTCCTTTTCTAAGATCCCTGCAGTTTAATTTGGTCTCTAACATTTTCCTTATCCTCTTAAGTTATTTTCTTTTCATTTTCTCCTTCATTTCTTCCCATTTTATCGTGTTACATTCAAGAACTCCCAGGCATTTGTATCGGTCTTGCACGGTCAGTGCTATAATGTTCTTGTTGTCCAGGAGTCGATCCCTTCTACCGTTGCGAGCTTTCTTTTCTGCATTACCATAATTGCACATTTTCCTATTCTAAACTCGATCACAGTGCCATCACTGCATTCTTTCACTTTGTTGAACTGCGTCTCGAGCTCTCTACTGCTTTTTTGGAAATAACTTTATACCGTCTATCTACATTAGGTGGTTGACTTTTCCCTTTGTTTCGGAGAAATACCATCCTTTGCTATTTTTAGGATTCTGTTGAGCTGTATCATAGAGCAAATAGTAGTGGAGACAGCGAGTCTCCTTGGAAGCTTCCCCTTTTTATATTTACCTTAGCTAGGTTTTCTCCTGTGGCTCTCAAGTCTACTTTCTAGTTTTTCATAGAGTTGGCTATGAATCTCACCACTGGTTCACTGATCTTGAACATTCTGAGGCATTCGAGTATCCAGCTGTGTGGGATCATGTTGAATGCTTTTTTACAGTCTATCCATCCCATTGCAATGTTCTTCTTCCCTTCTCTTACTCATTTTAAGATCATCTAGTCAATGTAGAGCAAGTCATTCGCCCCCTTGGTTCCTTTCCTGCACCCTTTCTATTCTTCTGGTAATAGTCCTCTTTTTTCCGTGGATACATATATTCTCTCCACTATTTGTCCGGTCAGGATTTTCAACATGGGTGGCACGTGATTGATCTATAATTGCTAGCCATGTTCCCCTTTTCTGGGTCTTTTTGGATGAAGGTGGTTCTGTCTCTGGTCATCCATTCCAGTACCCCACCTTCATTTAGGCAACTTTGAAGTTGGTAGATGAGCCTGTCATGTATTGTTGTGAATTTCTTAAACTAATATCCTGGCGCTCTCCACTTAGATATTTTCCTGAGAGCGTGTTTCAATGTGGTTTTATTCAGTACTATTGGTTCTCCATTATCTATGTCTTTCGGTTCTCTTTCCATGTTCTCTAACCATTCTGGGGTTTCATTGTGTCTTTTCAGGTGCACCCATATGCTGTTCCAGTAGTTTTTGGTCTCAGTGGCATCTGGCTTTATATTCGGTCTTCTCTCTCCGTTCAGATACTGGTAAAACTTTCGTTCGTAGTTCGGAATATATGGTTTTGTGTGTATTGGGCAGTTCTTTGCTTGTATCTCTTCAGCCTTGCCTCCTTGGCTAGTCCCCTCTAATGTATCTCTTCTACTGTCAAAGGGATACTTTTTTGTGTTATTTTGTATTTGTCCCATAGTCTTACTCGTGGTTTGTTCGTATGTGGTGCATTTCACTGTAGTACTTCATCTCTCTGAAGTTGTGGGATCTGTCTTTGTAATCTTCTTTCTCAGTTGGGTTTTTCCTTCCGATTATTATTTGGGGTTCTTTCTTGTGTTGTGGAAAGTTCTGTTACCATTTTCGCTCCAGCATAGATAAGGTTGTTGAGCTCCAATAGGCTGTTATTTTCAATATACTGTTGGAGGCATTTGACATGTTCGGTCGCTTCTCTGAATTTCTTTCTGTCCTTGTCTCTAAGAGTGGGAAGTGCTGTTTTTTCTTTTTGCATGTATCTGAGTTTTCTCTTCCTCCGTTGGGGTGTTGTTGTCTCTCTCTCTGGTCTGTGCCTTCTTTCAGGGATTTTGTTTTTGTTTGGGTTTCTTTCAGTTTTGTCATTTACTGTGTTTATGTTGAAAGGTTCTTTTTCAGGTAGGTCACCTTCTTCCTTCCCTATTTTAGTGTGGATCTCTTGTAGTTCAGTCTCGGAGAGCCATTTGTTTTTCAGCGTATGTTTTAATTGGTCAGCCAGGCGCTGGCTTAATACTTCCATGGCGGATTCTCCCCTTCATATTTTGAGCATGCGTTCCCTATAACATCGCACTGATGCTTTGCTTTTGAAGTAGCATTATATCAATAACCTGTTCTGCTCTCTTGACCATTTCTTTCTCTTGTTCTGATTAACAGCCACTCGATGGTAGCTGTGCCCTTTCTGTGTGTCCTTAGTGGGGTATGAGTTGGGGTTTCGGCTATCATGCATTTCCACATCAGTTGCCTGGTGGTCACCGCTAGAGATTGATTGACAGCTAGTCTTCTCATGTCTCCAACCCTGCTCTCCACACTCTCACACTTCAAGTATCAAGCTGTGTGGGATCACGTCATATACTTTTTATAGTCTATTCAAAGATAACAAAGTTTTCTTCCTTTTCCTTGGTGGAAGGCACATGATTGGTCTGTATTTGCTTGCTTGCTTCCCTTTTTCCGTGTGCTTAAGAATGAGGGTGGTTCTGCCTCTGGTCATCCATTCAGGGATCTCATCTCATTTTGGCAACTTTTGAGTTTGTGGATGAGCCTGTCATGTGGTGTTGTGAATTTCTCAAACCAATATCTGTCGATCCCATCAGGTCCTCATGTTTTCAAGTTGGCTATTTTTTGAGAGAATGTTTCAATGTGGCTCCATTCAGTATCATACTCTTAAGACAGCTTCATGGTAAAGTGATAATTTTAGTTTATTTTGGTGAAAATCACAGCAAAATAGAACATGAAGGTTCAATACGGTATTTTCCAAGTTTAATACGTATGTACATAATTCTGATAACTAAAGATATATATATATATATAATATATATATATATATATATATATATATGCGATGTCGTCACATAATTATCGGGGTGCTTTTTTCAACTGCCCTTTTTCACAGTAATTTTTTTTCGCTTTCTCTCTCACTCTTTTTTGCAACACAAACACGCCTGCACATGTACCAACAAATACATACATATATATACACAAATACACACTTACAAACACACACACACACACATATATATATATATATATATACATATATATATATATATATATATATATATATATATATATATATATATATATATATATATATTCATGTATATATCCTGATATTCCTTCCCGTCGTTTTTCGGCTTGCGAGAAGCAAAACCACTTGTCAGCCATTTTGTGAATGACTCAGCACCAGCCTCGTTCTCGCATCCTTCCGCTCTGTTCTTTGGTGCATGAACATCTGATGCGAAGCATGGCATCCCATTTGCATTTAAAAGTATATTTGGAAGAGGAGTGAAGAACTTTCAATTGAGGAGTCAGGTGTCTGCTCTTCGAGACGCCCACCTTGGTTCTAACCTGCCTTAGGTCTTCTCTTAATCTGAGTAATGAGAGAGGTACGTTATGGCGACACGGTTTCTAACAAGTTTAATTCCACTCAAATGAAGATGCAGAAGCGAGTGTTTTCCAAATGCCTGGGGGCCACTTGAAATCCGTCAATATTCTTTAGCGGCCATGATAGCACATCGCTTTTTGCAGACGTTTCGTATCTTATGGTCGATAACACGAATCTTTTTTCTGAATATTAATCATTCTCTTCATGAAGGTACAATTTCAACGTAAATAAAACAAACTCTTTGCTAAACCATCATGATTTGGTTACCAAGCTAAAATCCTGTACGGG